>VZTI01001511.1:0-122121 GCA_013397865.1 Struthidea cinerea
GGGAGGCTCAGGTTGGACATCGGCAAAGCTCCTTCCCAGAAAGAGCTGTCAGCCCCGGCACAGCTGCCTGGGATTTAAAAGCCCTGCGTACGTGGCACCTGGGGACATGGGTTAGTGGTGGCCTTGGCAGCGCTGGGGGAACGATTGCACTCGATGATCTCAAAGCTTTTCCCGCACAAACCATTCCATGTTTCTCCAGGCTCCTCACGGGAGAACTACAGCTCCCATGAGCCCCCGCGCCCCGCTATTCCCGGCGTGCCGCGGGGCCGGAAGCGGAAGTGCGGCGTGGCCACGTGTGCGGGCCATGGCGGGCGGGCTGGAGCCGCACCTGGAGGCGCTGCGGCGGGAGCTGCGCGGCCCCGCCGTGCTCTCCGTGCTCATCGCGCTCGTCGCCGTCGCCATCACCTTCCGTGAGTTGCGGGCACCTCCCTTCCCCCCCGCCCCGCGGCCTGCCGGCGGCCGGCGCTCGCTGAGGGGGCGCCGGTGCCGCCAGCCGCGGGCTCAGGTGTCCCCTTCTCCTGATCCTGCTCTCTCCCGCAGTGATCTGGCGGTTCGTGCAGGGCAGGAGGAGCAGCCGGAAGGCCGTGCTGCTGCTGGGCCTCTGCGACGCGGGGAAGACGCTGCTTTTCGCGCGGGTGAGCGGGGCGGGGGGCTCGGAGCGGCGCGGGGGCTGCCCGGCTCCGGCCTCTGGTATGGGGGTGGAGTTCCCTTTCGTTCGGTTTTTAATCTTTTAATGAAACATAAAAGTTGGGGTTTATAGATGGGAGGAGGGACGGAGACCGAGTTTTGTCTACCACGGAGTGTCAAAAGAAATTGCGTTTTGGTTTGAATTTGTCGTAGTGAAAGGCTTAGCGATACTTGACCTCATCGCCGTCTGCAGCTCCTCCCGAGGGGCAGCGGAGGGGCAGGAACCTGTCTCTGCTCTCTGGGACCAGGGACAGCACCCGAGGGAACGGCTGCAGCTGTGGCAGGGAGATTCAGGCTGGATCTCAGGGAAAGCTTCTTCCCCCAGAGGGTGCCGGGCACTGCCCAGGCTCCCCAGGGAATGGGCACGGCCCCGAGGCTGCCAGAGCTCCAGGAGCGTTGGGACAGCGCTGCCAGGGACAGGGAGGGATTGCTGGGGTGTCTGTGCAGGGCCAGGAGCTGGGCTGGATGATCCTGGTGGGTCCCTTCCAACCCTGGATATTCTGTTACTGTTAAGTCTGAAAACGGAAGGGGCGCAGCCATGGTTACCGTGGTCCAGCTGGAAAACTCCGAAGGATTTGCAGGCACACTCTCTTCCTTCTTGTTTTAGTGGAGATTCACAATATAAATAGAGAATTCTTTCCCTAATGAGCATTTATTAATTAATTAAGTGGGGAAAGTAACCCCAGCAATAGTTTCCTGCAGGAAGCTGAGATCAGCTCTCTGGTGCCCACTACCCCTGTCAGACCATTTCAGTTTCTGAGCAGATTAAACGTGATGCTGAGCCTGGTTTAAGGGTTTGGAGCCCCTGAGGCTGTTTTTTCTGAAGCCTGGCCTGTTCCCCCAGCTGCTGTCGGGGCGGTACCGCGACACCCAGACCTCGATCACCGACAGCTCCGCCGTGTACAGGGTCAGCCGCGACAAGGTGAGTGCCCAGCTTCAGCTCTGGCTCGGCTCTGCGTGTGCAGCCTTTCTCTGCTCCCTCTGCTAAGCCTGCCCTGAATTTCTTGTGCTGCTCAGGCCCCAGTTTGGTCCGAGGGCAGGGCAGGATTTTTCCAGGCAGCGCACACTGAGGAAGTAGGGAAATGCTGGGATGTGGCAGAGCCCGCTGGGCTCCATGGGTTCTTTCTTCTTTGCTTGTCAAGCAGTGAAACCTTTCTGGCTGAAAACCACACCTGTGGGTTCAGCAGCGTGCTTGGAGCAGGAGGGAGATTTGTGGGGGTTCTCTGTTCTGTTGGATTGGTTTATTTCCTCAGCAGTAATTTCTGCTTCTCCCCAGAAAACCTGCAATGAAAAGCTTTGTCAGGTTTAAGCAGAGGCTCCAGCTGCAACTTTATATGGTCTCAGAAAGGATTTTGTTGTTTTCAGGTCCTGGGCTGCCACAGACCTGGTTATTTTCAGTTTTTTGGCAATTCTTTCGTTCTGGAAATCTCTTTCTTGTGCTGGATGCACACGTGGCAGTGAGGGCAGCATGCTGGCAGCACCTTAACTGCTGGTGAATTGTAAAAGCAGAGGGTGGTTTTGTGGCTTCACCTTCTCAGTCATTATTAGCAACAGTGCTAATGAGGTTACAGACTCACTAAAAGGACACGCAGGGTTTTTTAAAAACCATTCCCATTCTTGTGCCTCTTTAGTTGAGCAGATTTGGAGGGGGTGAGGCAGTGGGATGCTGCAAGGCAGATTGCTGCTTTTTTGGTCCTTTTTTTTTAACAGTAGACAAGGTTTCCAATAAAATCCTAGAGCAGTGGGCGGGAAGGGGCTCCTGCAGCCTTATCTTGAGAGCGGTGACGTGGCCCTGCCTGGGCTGTTTGTTCTCTCCCACCTCCTGGCTTTGGCCCTTGCCTGTGCTGGGAAGGGGAACATTTGCAGCTTTCAGCTGAAAAAGGCTCTTGCAGAGGTGTTTTTGTGTTGTTCCCAGTGAAGTTCAGTGTGTTTAGAGAGGTTTGTGTGAATGGGTAAGGCTGTAGCTGATATTCTGTGTCAGGGGCAGGTGGGATGGACACAAATCCGGGGTCAGCCTGGTTTTCCCCAGTCGGTGATCACAGGAAGCCCCAGGTCAGGTGGTGTTAATATTCCTTCTTGCTTGTGTTCCAGAGCACGAACGTGACCTTGATCGACCTTCCAGGCCATGAGAGTTTGAGGCTGCAGTTCCTGGAGAGGTTCAAGGCCGCAGCCAGGTAACGTGGAGGGGATCAGCAGGGCAGGAGGGGGCGGGTGATCCTTTGGAAAGGGATAAACCACACGATGGTGCTGGGAATGCTGTGAGCTGGGCTGCTGGTGCCCCGAGAGTCGGAGCTCTGCTGTGGGGTGGTGCTGGTTCATTTGTGCTTTGCCTTCATGGAATATCTTCATGGGAAGGGACCCACAAGGATCATCGAGTCCAACTCCTGGCCCTGCACGGGACCATCCCAAAAATCGCACCATGAGTTTCCTACTTAACCTGTGCTTGTGGTGCACCAGTGTCCTGGTTTGGACAAATTTGGAGGAGAATATCCTCTGATAGAAGTCAGGTTGCAACCACCTCTCCCCTACCAGGTTCGGGAAAAAAAAATTTTCCTTGAAGGAAAGTGAAAGAGATAAAAGCTATTTATTTAACAAACACACAGGAAAGGAATAATAATGCTAAATAATGAAATCTCTCTCTGGGGAGAGAAAACCTGGGAAGATTTCAGAGTCCTTCTGTAGGTGTTGGTCTCTCTCCTCCTCGGAGCTGGGTCAGCGAGGGCCCACCCGCCCTGGGCCTCCGGGAAAAAATTCTCCTGATGTGTTCGGATGTTGTTGCAACAGTCCAGGAGAGAAGAAGAAAAAACCAAAATCCCAGGAAAACAAAGCTCAACTCTCCGTCTCCTGCCGGGGAAAAAAGAGCTGAAAAGCTGGCTGAAAAAACCCAAGGGTGTTTTTTCCCCCTGCTCTCACTGCCTCAAGCAGAGGAGTGTCTCCCGGTGTCCTTGCAACAGCTGCTTTGAAAAGTTTTTGGGTTTTTTTTCCCCTCTGTCCCTCTCAGGCTCAGTTTAAAGGCACAGAAAGATTGGTGGGCATAGAGTAGCGATAGGGGATACACATCATAAAGTCACCCCAAGACAGGCAGGAGGCAAAGCCGCTGCAGCAGGGAGGCCTCGGGGATGTGGGATATCCTGGGGCAGGCAGGGGAGGAATTCCTGCTGGAGCTGGCCACGGGGTGTATTTCAGCCAGCACACGCTGCGAGCCTCTCTCGGGCTGGCTGAGACCAGAAGTGGAAAGCTGAGCCCAGGCTGGGCTACTTGCAGGGCAAGGTGACTGCAGAGCTTCATCCCCAGCACGTGTCCTTCCCTCTTGCCCCAGAGCCATCGTGTTCGTGGTGGACAGCGTGGCCTTCCAGCGGGAGGTGAAGGACGTGGCGGAGTTCCTGTACCAGGTGCTGGTGGACAGCACCGTGCTCAGGAACGCGCCCGCGCTGCTCATCGCCTGCAACAAGCAAGGTACCCTGGCTGCCCCGGGGCTGGGCCTGGCCGGTCCTGCGGGCCAGGGCTTTGTTCCGTGGCTGCTGAGCTTGGGAGTTGGGATTTCGGCAAAAGGAAGGCTGGAATTCGGGTTTAAAGTTTGGCTGCCCAGCGGGAGCGTTGGCAGGACTGCTTGGGAGAGCTGCAGCTCTTTGGCTGGGTGTTTTGTGTGGCTTTCTGTTTCTGCTTGCTCTGTGCAGAGCTGTTCCTCAGTCTCCAGGCAGCAGGAAATAGGGTCAGCTGGAGCATGATGAACCATCCCTACACACTCGGCAGCTTCACAGTTAAAACGGGTTGTTCGGCTGCCAGGGTTCCGTGTTTTCTCTGGAGCAGCCTGAACATCCAGCTGCTGGAAAAGAGTCGGTTTTCAGATCCCTACGAGTTCTGCAGTGAGAGTGTGGGTCCCTCTGTAACAGTTGGGTGTTTTGGGGCAGTATCAGGTCTGGGTTTTGTGGTTACTTCCTGCACTAACTGAGGAGCTGCCTGAGGCCTTCCTGGCTCTGCGTGCCACGGGTGGAAAGCACGGGACAGGAGGGAGTGCTGGTGCATCAAACCCATCCTCTGAAGTCAGCAAGAAGAAATTAATTCCCTGCACTGTATCAGACTGTTGGGTTGTTCCCATTATCACCTGTGATCCCAAAGCTCCAGCATCCCTCATCCTCCTGCAGGCACGGCTGTCCTTGTCCTGGTAACTCCAGTGACTGCACAGTGTGACCTGGCCTTACTCAGGGAGGAGGAACCAGGTTCTGAATGCTGACAGACAACCAAAGAGCTGATTTCATGTTCTTTTCTCTCCAGATGTCACAATGGCAAAATCAGCAAAACTCATCCAGCAGCAGCTGGAGAAAGAGCTGTAAGTATGGAATGGGATCTCAATCCCTCTGAGCTGTTCCTCTTGTCCGTTCTCTCTTCCCTCAGTGCTCAGTGAGCTCCCTTGAGCCGTGCCTGAGTTCCCTGTGGCACTGGGAACAGTCTGCTTGGTCTGGGGGTTGGCAGTGCTGGGTTTGCAGCTGGACTCCGTGGTCTTAGAGGGCTTTTCCAAGCGAAAGGATTCCTCGGCTCTGTAATCCCCTTGGCCAGCAGACGGCAGCAGAGGTATTTGTGCTGTGCCTTTTCCGGGCTGGATACCCGGCCTGCTGGTTTTTAACGGAGCAGTCGGTTGCCCCATACTCACATTCTCCAGGAAAATAAGGATTGCTTGTTCTGAGGTGTGCCAGCTACCTGTGTGTGGATGTTGGGTTTCTAGGTAGTTACCGTGCCCTGTTAGGCATGGTTGTTCCAGTGTTTGTTGTGGATAAATTGGGATAAGGACACACATCGTCATCCGACTTTTAGTGTCCTTTATGACAAAGCCAGACCTGTTTGAACCCCTCTCCTTGAGTGCCCTCCTACTCCCTTGAGCCTCTGCACGTGTGCCTTCCAACAGTGTCCTTCCAAAGGCCCTGGCTGAGCCTCCCAGGGCAGTGTCCTCAGGGTAGCTGACATCCCTGGCAGAGCAGGATCCCAGACATCCCAGAGCCGTGATGCAGGTGATGTTCCCCTGAACATCAGTTCCTGACCCTTTCCCTTCTCTCCCTGCAGCAATACCCTGCGGGTGACCCGCTCCGCAGCCCCCACCAGCCTGGATGGCTCAGCCACAGGGGGCCCTGCCCAGCTGGGGAAGAAGGGCAAGGACTTCGACTTCTCCCAGCTGCCCATGAAGGTGGAATTTGTGGAGTGCAGTGCTCGAGGCAGCAAGGGAGAGGAGGGAGAGGCTGACTTGGAGGGCCTCGAGAAGTGGTTGGTGAAGGTGGCCTGAGCAGAGATGGACAGGGCTGGGGGGCTGAAAGGAAAAAGATGGTCTGGAGCACTCAAATCTCATCTTGGTGTAAAAAGAAGGAACTCCAGCTGGAGGTCAGCACTGTGGTGTCTTCGTCTGCTGCTCGTGGGCTCGGGAGCGACATGACAATTGCTGGTGTGATTCCCTCTGGCTGTCCCTTCATGCTGCAATGTTTTTATCCTCTCCTCTCTTCCCTTGCCCTTCTCTGGGCTGCTGACCCTCTGGGCTTCTCTTTTTCCTTAACCTTTAGGCTTTTCATTTGATAGTTGCCAAGCAAATTAGGAAGGAGTGCAGTGGCAGGTGAGTTTTAGAGACTGGAGTGTGCCTGTTGTTTCCTGCCGTGGTTTAGACCCCTGCTGCCTCTCAGAGCCACTGACCACCTTCTGGCTGCTGGGGAGCTCTGCACAAGCTCCCTAAGTTGTGCAGGCATTCAGAGAGTATAAAAAGCTGGTTTCCTCTTTGTCTCTGCCTTCCCATTATTCTAAACTGGTGCAGCCCCATTTCCGGGGGGCTGGAGGAGTGTGAAACATGCAAACCAGGCTGCCTGCCCTGCTTTACTCCCTGGGCCCAGCTCTGTGCCCGTGTCTGGTGATTTCCTCTCTTGATCAACTCCTGGGAGTTTTTCTTCAGCTGAGGGCTGTGTCCTGAAAGCTTCACTCTGCTTCTCCTTCCAGGCTCTCCTCCCACAGCCACGAAGGAACTCTCTGAGAGTGGCAGAGCTATGGGGGGGTCATGGCACGCGGCTGTGGGATGGGCACGCTTTCAGATCCATCCCTGCATCCGGTGGGGGGGCTGTCGTGCAGGCTCCTGCTGCCTCCTGCTCCCCTGGCTGCAGGGGGGTCTGTCTTTGTGTGTGATCAGCCAGCACTTGTGGCAGAGGGAGAGGGAAAGTCGAGGAGCTGCCAGCACGTGCGTGCGCTTCCTCCTCCTGACGGAGACGCTCAAGGAAGAGGGGAGAGAAATGGGAGGTTTTCCCAGTTTGTGTCTCGCGGCACATTGCAGAGTCCTCGTGCAGTGACATTTTCCCTGTGTTTGTGGCTTCCCCTGTTGTTTTAGGGTTGAGGAGGTGGCTGGCTCCTGGCAGACCCTTTTTGTGGTTTGCAGCCCCCGCTCCCCCGTGGTTTGATGCCTCCTTCATCACTCAGCTCACCTGTTCTCTCTTTTTTCTCTTTTTTTCTCTGCATCTGTGTTCTTGTTCTTCTCCGGGGCTTTTCCTGCCTCCCTGCAGCATTGCCAAGTGTTGGGAAGAGCAGGAACAGCCTTCAGCAGAGCCCTGTGCCTGTAATGAAGCTGGTCCTTGCATTTCCAGCCTCGGGAACCATCCGTGCAGGGGGTGGGGAGGGTGATATTTACCAAACACGTTACATTCTTCTGTTTCCTGCAGGCAGAGTCCTGTTGGAACATGTTTGTCATGCTTTGAACTCCTTTAGCTGGAGGTCTTGGGCTGCCTGCTTTGAATCCATAATGCTGAAGTGATTTTGGGCAAAAAAATGCTGTTGCTTTGGGTGGTTGTGCTTGCAGAGCTGCAGAGGCCAAGCACCAGCCTCAGCTTGGGGGGGGGGGGGGGGGGGNNGGGGGGAAGGTACCATGAGGCCATGGTGGGTTTTAAGTTATTCTTTTTAAAAGTATTCCTTAAGTAAATTCTTTTTTGCTTAAATGTTTGTTCTCAAGTCTTGCTTCACTCCTTGTGTTTGCCTTGGCTCTTCCCAGCCGGTGGCAGCTCCACGTGGATGGGGCTCTGCTCCTGCTCAGCACAGAGTTGGGGATCAACCTTCCTGCTCTGTGGCCAGGCCTATGTTGTCAAAAAACATTGTTTTCTGCACACACAGGCCCTTGGGGTTGGGTTTTTCTTGGTTTTGTATTTACTCCTTGGTCCGTCTGATTGATAAATTGATAATCACATAGCAAAAAGCGCCCACAAAGCGTAACAAAAAGTGGTGTGCACAGGAATGCTGCAGCCAGCTGCGGTGGCTGTGGTGGCAGAGCAGTGCTGCTCTGCCCTGGAGGTGGCCGTGGCACCCTGTGGCTGGGCTGGATGGAGATCAGATGCCTCAGCTTTCCCGGGCTGGGGAGTGGCTGCAGGGCCACAGCCGAGCCGCTCGTGCCGGAGCACAGAGCAGAACTCCAGGAGTTCTTTGGGCCTCACTCCGTGACTTGTTAAATATTCAGGGCTGCTTTTCCCCAGTGGCTGAGGGAGAAGAGCAGAACTGGAAACTCTGAGTGTTGTTTTCTTGTTTCTCTTTATTTCCCAGTCAGCTCAGTGCTTTGTTCTTTGCTCTTCTGACCTTGTTCTCAGCCTGTGGCTCTGCTGGCCGGGCGTGCTGCTCCCGAGGCTGCAGCTCGGCGGGGCTGTGTTGGGATGGCTTTGGCAGGACAGTGGGATGTGATAAACTCAGCCCCTTCTTGCTCCAGCTGCCTGACCCTGAGTCAGGAACCCGCTGCATTCACACATCCCCAGGGACTGAGGCCCTCGCTGTGCTAAAGCTCTTTTGGTCAATGTTTTTTTCCTATGGATTGTACTGCAGGCTGCTCCCCTGGAAAAGGCAGATGTTTTCAGAGGAGAATGGTGAGCACAGTGATAATTGGGACAGCAGAAACCTGAAAGAAGCAGGAGAGATTGCTGAAAGGCAAAGAAAGCAGAAATAACACTGACAGGACATCGGTGTCCCGGGGCGGGGTGGTTTCCAAGGTGTTCCAGCTCTGACCTTCCCGGTGCCACCACCCCGGCACCTTTGGGGCCAGGAGCTTCTGTTGGCCCCATTTGGGCCACCTCGTGCACTTTGTGACCAGCCCCTCCTGGGGCTCGTCCTGCTGGATGTCACCCCTGGTGCGAGAGAAGTGGAGGAAGTTACGGAAGGTCGGGTGGGTGTGCAGGGAAAATCTGCCAGGTGGAGGGGAAACAGGAATGGGGATAAATAACATGGAGAGAGCTCTTCATGAAGGCTTTGCTGATCCAGAGCAAATCCAGGGCAGGATCCTGTCCACTCCCTCAACTCCCTCTGTGATCATGGATGCAGCAGGGCCAAGAGCACAGGGAAAAGCCATGGGGTAAGGACAGCAGGGCCTGAATGCATTCACCCCAAATAACCCCTGAAAGAAAGGCCCAAACCCACTGGACCCTGCCCAGAGCCCTCTGCACTGAAGAAAATGACAGGATTTGAAAGTAGCTCAGTGCTTGACATAAGTAGCTGGAATTGTTAGGCCGTGGGTTGAACTTGGTGTGAACCCTATGGCTGTGCTGTGTCAGGCAGAGATGGGTCAGAGGGAAATCTGGAGCTGACAATCTGATCAATAATAATAGTAAAGATCATTAATAATAGTTAGAATAGGCAAAGCTACAGTTAAAATATTACTTTAAAATGCTGGAGCAGATTGTGGCCTGCGTACTGTAACCCCATCACAGCGTGGGCTGACAGAACCCACCAAACCCTCCCCAAAACCCACCCGAGGGGTGTGAAACAACCAGAACAGCAAAGCAGCAAAGGGAGAGAAGGACCCCAGACCCTGCTGTGGCTCTTGCTCAGGACTGTGGTGTGAGGGAGGGGGGAATGAAACTTTCTAATTGCCAGGCATTTCTTTGTTCATGGTCCCTCCTCTGAGGCACCAGCTCGAGCCACCAAATGCCAGAATTGATCTGTGCCAATAAACCGATCGGGGATGAGAACCCCAGGTCAAAAGCCTGTGCTGTGCCTGCAGCCCCCTGCCCAGAGGCCCTGCGTGCCAGGGAGGTGCAGGCAGGGCTGGGCAGGTTCCAGGGCACTGCAAACAGGGCACCTCTGCCGGGCCCTGAGCTCCGTGTAGCCCCTACCAGCCCTCCCCCATCACCGGTGGAGCTGCAGGAGAAGAATGTCCCCCTCCCTCTGCCACCATCTCTTCCCCTTTCCCAGCTGGAATGTGCTCGGCATGGGCCCGGCTGTGACCTGCAGCCTCCCCAGGGCCTTGTCTTGCTGTTTTGGGGGGGGGGGGGGGGAAGACCAAGAAAAGCCGCACAGTTGGAAAAGTGACCTTTATTTAAAAAAAACCAAAAAGAGCAACAAACCCCAGATGTTCTGCAATAAACCCCTTGTGCTGACTTGTCCCAACACGTGTGCGGTGTCCCTGCTGACCTCTGCGGGGGCTGTGGGCGGGGGGACACCGGGCAGCCCCTCCGGGCTGGCAGCCACCTCCCCCGCTCCTGTCCCGGCCGTGCGGGCACCTCCCGGCCGGGAATGTGACACCGGAGCGGGACCATCGCCCACAGCGGGCGCTTCTCCGGGTCCGTGTGTTCCAGCCCGCTCTGCCTCCTGCTCCAGCTGCCCGGGGGCTCCCCAGGGTGACGGGCGAGCGCAGCTGGAGACCCTGCGAGAAGCCATTCCCGGGATGGGGCCGGCCCCGAGCATCCCTCGCCGGGAGCGCCTGGGCTGCGGCAGAGGAGCTCGGAGCTGCGCAGGCGGAGTCGCTCCCGTGCGAGGTGAAACAAACCCGAACAAGACAAGGTCGTGGCGGTGGGTGAGATGGGGGTGCCAGTCAGTCCTCGGGGGCTACACCAGCCCCGCCGCCTTCTCCTGCACGTTGTACTCCTTGCTCCTCTTCACCTTCCAGCTGATGAGGGCGAGCAGCACGGTGCCCACCACCTTGTAGCCCACCTGCAACCCCAGGTATCTGCCGGGAGAAGAGGAGGGACGTGCCACGGCCGGAGGTGGCACTTCCAGCCGGCCCCAGGCGGGGCTGGGGCCCTGCCCTGCCCGGGGCCGGGGCACTGGGTACCTGTTGCGGAGGAAGTCGTTGTTGTAGTAGGCGCAGAAGCGGCGCTGGGTGCACTGCTGCTGCCAGTAGATGCAGGAGGAGTCGATGAGCGCTCCGAACATGGCCGGGGCCGGCAGCCAGGCTGGTGGGGAGAGAGAGGATGGACTCAGGTGCTGCTCCCGAGGAGGTTCAGTGCCTCCTGCGGCTCCAGCAAACCCCCCCAGCCGTGTTCGGAGATGAGCGCTCACCCAGCAGCCGCATCAGTAAGAACTGGACTCCGATGGCAAAGGACTTCTCATCCTGGTTCACCACCCTGCAGGGGAGAAGCCACGGGAGGTCAGAGCTGCCGGCGCCGGATTTGGCCAGGGCTGGGGCTGGTTGCGCGTTTATGGCATCCCGCTGGTGCCAACGTGGGGAACCATCGCGT
Organism: Struthidea cinerea; assembly: GCA_013397865.1. Classification (NCBI taxonomy): domain Eukaryota; kingdom Metazoa; phylum Chordata; class Aves; order Passeriformes; family Corcoracidae; genus Struthidea; species Struthidea cinerea. Next base: position 11,136 of record VZTI01001511.1, read on the forward strand.
CGGCTCCCCCCTGGGCCTCGCACACTGCTCACCGTAACACCATCATGTAGAGGGGGTTGTGGGACAGGCAGGCGACCAGGGCAGCCAAGGAGATGAGGAATATGGCAGGAAGGAGCATATGGGAGCAGCTGACTGGACAAGAGCCCGTGTAGGTGGAGAACTCGTTCCCGTTCAGGGAACAGCTGTGGTAGATCTGTTAGAAACGTTTGGGACAAAACAGACGTCAGGCTCCCGGCGCCAGGAGCAGGTTTCTCGTGAGGCATCGTCCCACATCCCTGTGCAGGACACCGACAAGAGCACCAGCTCCAGTTCTAAGGCACGGCCGTGGCATCCTGTGGTGGGATTTGCCACCATCCCTGTTCCTCCAAGCAGATTCCCAGGGCATTACAGCGATTCCCCGTGGCACCTTCCCAGGGCTCAGCACGCCGTGTGGAACAGGTTGCACCCCCTTATTGCATTTGTTGGGCTCCTGCAGCATCACTCCACTGTGCCCAGCAGGGCTGCTTTGCTAACCACTTGCTTTACTCACCAGTTGTTTGGGGTTGGAGGGGTTCATGCTGCTGTTGGTGCAGCCGGCGAAGCAGGGTGAGATGTATTCCGTGGTGTTTTCCCGGCACACCGGGTGGAAGATCTGCTTAGAGCACTGGCACCCAACCCGTGCCTTAACCTGCAGCTGGGAATTGGGTGTACTGCCAGAAAGGAGGGGGGAAAAATTGGGAAAAAAATTAAGAAATAGGACAGGAGGAATTAAAAAAAAAAAAAAAAATTCCCTTTTACTAGCTGAGCAGTTTTTCTGTTCCTGTTTGGGTTGGGACAGTGCCAGCAGCAGCCTGGCCTTCTGCCAGCCCCTGATCCCTGCAGGTACCTCTGGAAGCGTGCAGGGAATGTCACAGCAATTATGTTACGTCTACAAACAAGTGCTCACACGCTTCGCTTCTTTTCTTTTCTCTTTTTTCTTTTTTTTTTCCTCAGCTGAAAATTAATCAGCCAAAAGCCTGGAGAGATGGATCTGGGCTCCCTCCAGAGCTGCACAAACAGATGTGCGAACAGCTGGAAACACCACACGGACACAAACTGAAAGCAGGCACGTTCCCAAGCAAGCCTGATGGCTGTGGAAGCGAAGAGCACAAACCCAGCGATCTGCCCTGTCTTCCCTCACTCCCTCAAGGAGGGCATCTGCTGGAGTCAGCCTGAATCCCGTGGGAATGTGGCACTGGGGAGCTGCCCTTGGGCATGGTGGGATGGGGCTGCTCCACCTCCTGTGGGGAGATGGCATCAGAAATCTCTTCCTTGCTGGCGGTGCTCTGGGAAACGAGCTCTAGGCACTTGACATCAAGCCTTGGTCGTGTCTAAATGTCATTTTTATCTTAAGAAGTCGTGGTAAGAGGCAAAAATGTCCGCTGAGGTGAGGAGAAAGGTGATGTCCAGCTGGAACGCTGGGAGCGTGTGAGGTGATGTGGACACAGCATTACTAATTTTCCCCTAAAAATCCAGAGTGAAAAATTACACCCTGCTTGTTTGGCCCAGAAAATCATGGATAAACGCCCTCCCGAGCTCTCTGGGCTGCGAAGCACCCGGATCTCCTCCCTGCAATGGGATCGAGGAGCAAGCAGCAGCATGGTGACGTCTTGTGCCTCTCCACCAGCGTGTATCCCTCCCCACGGGTAAGAGCTGGAGAAGCAAGGAGCTGGGAGCAGCACCTGCCTTACCTGGGGTGGTAGATGCCCTCGATGTGCCCTGTGGGGCAGCCCATGAAGAAGATGGGCAGGCAGATGAGGATGGAGAACACGAGCACCACCACGGCGAAGCGCGGGATGGCCCGCAGGGAGAAGGAGAAGCGCTTCATGACGATCCCTCCCAGCAGCATCCCGAGCGCCGCTGCCGGCAGGTTCACAGCTCCTGCAGAGGAACGGAGCCATCAGGGGGGTCCTGCCTGCCCAGAACACCTCCATGGGCAGGGGGCAGCTCTCTGGACCTCACAGGAGTCGGAAGAACCCACAGACCTGTTGTCCAAGACAGCCCAAACCCAAGGCAGCTGGGGAGCCTCAGGTCAGGAAAGTCACCAACCAGCCCAGGGTGAACCCCAGGTCTCATTCAAAAAGGAGCTTTCGGGGACTTCTTCTCCAGGATTTCAAAAGCCTGGGGAATACGGGCAGCTGGCTCCCTGCTGCTGGATATTTTTTGCCTCCATCCATGCTCACCTATGAGGAAGTTGGCGTGGGAGGGCGAGGCACCGTACTGCTTCTCCAGGAATTTGTTGAGGAAGGTGGCCAGACCCGCGATGACGGAGGAGAAGCTGCACTGAGCCAGCACCAGGAGGATGAAGAGGGGGTTGAGCAGCAGCCTGAGGAAGATCTTTGGGAATCCTGCAGGGCAACCGCAGGAAAAATGTCTTTTAGCTGTGTGATCCTCACGCCAGCGATTTGTACTGGGGAGAAACCCCCACCCTTAGCCTGTTCCCAGTCAGGATGGCTGTGGGATGATGACGATCTACTGGAGATGTCTGTGGGCATGGGAAAGCGGGAGGGGAGACACCCTAATGTGTCCCAGCAGCTGGCAGGACCATGGATGTGTTTTCCTGGTGGGACATTTTGTCCTCCGGCCCCGTCAGCAGAGGCAGATGGACCCTGGGAGCAGCTCTGTTTATTTGGTCTCTTATGACTTTTCTAATTAGCAGAGAGTGGTGGAGAGCCAGCATTCATTAAAGCCCGAAGAGAGGAGAAGAGGGAACTGGCAGCTCCAGGATGTGACTGCAGCGGAGGAAGAGGCGAGGAGGGAGGGGCTTTATTTGGGAAGAGATCCTCCTGGAGCTAAAAGAGTCATTAATCTGGTCCCTCAGCAGTGAATTCCCTCTCAAGCCTGCCTTGGCTCCACATAAGCAGTGTCAGCTGCAGTGGAGTGACCTCGTTGAGGAGCTTGTGCCTCTCCACCAGCGTGTATCCCTCCCCACGGGTAAGAGCTGGAGAAGCAAGGAGCTGGTGGCGCCGGCAGCCCCGTGCCCGCTCCCGGAGCTGGGGTTAACCCTCCCAGCCACCCTTTTCCTGCACACTCGTACCTCTTTAAGGTCCTCAAAGCAAAATTTGGAAACAGTTCAGGCCCCACAGAAGAGGCGCCTCCAGAGGTCTGTAGCCAGAGGGAGGCTGTGCCCACCTTCCCGGCCCTCGTGGTGCCGGAGCTGGTCCACACACGGTGCTGGGCTCCCAAGGGCTCCCAAACTTGGTGTGAATCTGCCAGCATGGTGCTCCCCACCCCCCCAGCATCCCCATCCAGCCTTGCCTGGACCTGCCAGCACTTTACTTTTTATAAACTCCAGCAGAGAGGTCTCTTCAGCCGCCCCTGCCTCCATCTTCCGGAGCATCCCGGCCTCCGTGTTGCGCTCCTGGGAGGGGAGAGAGGAGCAGCCTGTGGTGAGAAGGGCTGGCACTGTCCTGGCACAGGGAGGCTCAGGAGGGGCAGGGTCTGTGCCAGGGGCCTCTGACCCCCAGCCAAGCCTGATAATTACAGCAGAGCCCCATCCCATGTGCCCTGGGAGAGCTGGGGGTGTTTGCCTGGAGAGAAGAAGGCTGTGGGGAGAGCCCCTTCCAGGGCCTAAAGGAGCTCCGAGAGAGCTGGAGAGGGACTTTGGAGAAGGGCCTGGAGTGCCAGGACAAGGGGGAATGGCTTCCCACTGCCATTAGGGTTAGATGGGATGTTGGGGAGAAATTCTTGGGGTGCTGAGGCCCTGGCACAGGGTATCCGGAAAAGCTGTGGCTGCCCCTGGATCCCTGGAAGTGTCCCAGGCCAGGTTGGATGGGGCTTGGAGCAACCTGGGATAGTGGAAGGTGTCCCTGCCTGCGGCAGGGATGGAACAGGATGAGCTTTAACGTCCTTCCAACCCAAACCATTCCGGGATTCTGTGATTAAAGGGGTGAATTATCTCAAATATCACTGCAGCCCCTGAGCAGAGCAGCAAGATAGCAGCTTGTTGTTGGGAGGTTTTCAGAACTTGGAAATTTTTCCTCTCCTGAACCCTGACAAAAGACCTCCCGCCCTAACTCTGCAAAAAGTCTGAAAATGAAAGTTGGACACAGCTCAGCTCAAGTCTGGGGAGTCCTTTAGCCATAACTGTGAGATATTTTGGGTTTGATTTTACCTTTGAAGAATCGACGAATGAACAATTTCAAAGCAGAACGAAAGTATTTTTGTACCAAAACCAGCGGGGCTTGGCTTTGGAAACACCAAAATGATACACGTTAATTATTTTCCATCCTTTAAGATTTGCTTTAATGGGAAAGGTTTGCTGGACTCCCTTCCTCCCTCCCACCCCTCTCCTCTGGGGACAGCTATTCCCTCCCTGAGCACATCCCTGGCTCCAGGACGTTCCAGCCTCTGGAGATGAGGTCTCACCTCTCCTTTCAGCATGTACCGAGGGAAGAAGAAGTAGGGGATGGAGGTGAGCACCAAGCAGCCCGAGGAGATGAGCAGCCCCAGCCACCAGGCTCCGATCCACCGCTGGTCACTCGGCGTCAGGTCCACTGTCAACGCAAGACACAAGGACATGCTGTGAGAGCTCCAGGGCTGAAAGGGACAAATCTCCATGAAATTATGGACTGGTGGAGTATGAAGAGTCCCTGTGGGCACAGCCCAAAGGTCTCTCCACTGGCATGTGAGAGCAAATGGATGGAGGTGAGAGCTCCCACCAGTGCTGGCAAGCAAGACCGGCCTTGGTTGTGTTTGACCTGTGTTTTCCCTGGCCAGGACCCTGCACCGCTGCTCTTCCCACTGCACCGAGCCTCCCAGGGGACTGCAGGATGGATTTGGCCAGCGTGGAAGCACCAGTGATGGCACAGGTTCGACTCTACCCCCCGAGCCAGCCAGCGAGGCTGCGATTACGGGGCCCCACTCCATCTCTGCCTGGAGAGCACGGGGTGGGACCGTGCTGCCTGTCAGGGATGCCGAGCCAAGACAGGGACTGCCTTGGAAAGGGCACGCTGCTTTCCTGGAAAAAGTTGCTCTCCCATTGTTCCAGGCTCGGTCACTCTTTGCTCGCGGGGACCGAGGGAAGGCCCTGCGCTGGCAGAAGCTCCTGGTTTCCGAGTGGGCCAAACTCTGGGCGCCTTCTCCGGAAAAAGGAGGAGAAGGTGAGAGCCGCTCCGTCTCCAGCACACACATCCTTTGGCTGGGCCGAGTGATGCTCGCAGGAGGTTTGACAGATTGCTTGGCTTGGCCCGGGGCTGCCCGCGGCCGGGATGTGGCGGCTGGGAAGGAACCAGCGGCCGGCTCCGGGTGGGAGCTCCGTGCCAGGGTGTGGCAGGAGAGGAGCCCACACCCCTCTGAAACAATCGTCCCACTTCCCCAAAGAGCACCACTCCACTCTGGAGCTTGGACGTCATCATGGAGCGACCAGGCAGAGGCTGCTAAATCCGTCTGCCGCCGCGGGGAGTGGGCCAAGGCTTTTTGGCGTTTCCTGCCCAGGTTCATTTATTATTCTTATCAGGCACCGGACAAAAATGTCAGGCAGGCTCTGATCTCTCTAAGGAAACACAGGAAAAGCCACGTTAATGATGGAGCTGAGGAGAATTCTTTAGTGATTAAGTTACCAGAAATAATAAGCACATGCTGTGGATAAAGCAGATTATCCCTGCGGTGGCGTCAGCTCGGCCCCTCTCTCTGCAGGTGCTGGTGGAGTGTGCTGGGGAGGAGGAGGAGTAGACCCAAGTTCTCTGTGTATCCACAGGGCAGTGGTTGCTCTGTGGTTGTCTTCTCCATCCCTGGATTGCTCAGATTTCCCTGCTCCTCTCCACCACCACGCTGGGATCGTGGGATACCTCCTCAGTGTGGTGGCAGTGGGCAGACCCCAGCCATGGCATCCAGTGGAGCATCACGAGCTGGGCATTGGAATGTCCCTACCCCAGGGCCCTGCTTCAGTGGTGGTGTCAGGACCACCTGTATCCATCCTTTGTGGGGTGATGGAGTGGAGGAGTGTGCTGGGGGTGCTTTTCCAGGTCGGGAAAGTGGGTTTTATGGGTCACAGGACTGCTGGCTTCTGTCACCTTTCATCTCAGAGTGACCTTCTGACCCACAGAGGGTCTTTAGGACCCCTGCTACCTGAGCGATACTCACCGGCGCCAACCCTTCCGATATCCACGAAGAGCCGCAGCACCACGGAGCCCAGCAGGTATCCAAAGGCAGGGCCGAACACGGCGATGGCAAAGAGGATGGCTGGGCAAAGGGAGCAGAGAGAGCCCCCGTGAGCAGGGAATGGCAGCCTCCCTGCAGACACGGCTTCTGTCTTCCCAGGAGAGGCGGGAATGGTGGCACAACACACAGAGGGGAGAAACCACCCCTCATCAGGCTGCAGATGGGGAGAAGGTCCCCGCTGCCCCGACACTGGAGGTGGTGTTTGTCTGACAGGAACAGGAGGGGGAAGGCAGCTGCCTGCGGAGAAAGTCCCTCTGCTCTGCTGCCATCAAGGCTTTCCTGACCCAGTGCAGGTTGTCAGCTACACCATGAATATTCATGATATTCATGAACCCCAGGGAGCGGGCGGGGCAGTGACATCCTGGGCTCACACGGGTGATTGAGACCTTCATTTCCTCTAGGATGCCAAGGAAACAAACCCATCCCAATCCTCAGATCCAAGGAAAAACAGCTGCTGCAAACATCAGGAGGGGTGAAAGATTCTGAGGGCAAAAAGGCCACCAGACCACCCTGGGTGCAGCTGAACCCTCCCATTCTGAAATAGATAATAGATAATAGATAATAGATAATAGATAATAGATAATAGATAATAGATAATGTCAGAACGTTTTCTTTTGACTTGTTTGCAATGACAGCATCCAAGTTCCCTCCTTGAAAGAAACTCTTTGCACAACCTTCTCAAGATGTTTAAAAGGAGGCAGTGAGCTTGAGCTGCATCAGCCACAGAAGGAACCGGGACTTGGGGAGATGGAATTTCTGCTGTATTGAGGCAACCTGGACCTCCTGGAGCCATTCACCCCGACAGACATCCCCACAGCCCTGAAGGGACCGCCTGTATTATAAACAACACACCAGCCCCGCTTTCCTTCCTCTTCAGAACCTTTCAGGTTCCTTCAGTCCTCTTTCCTTCATTATCCTTGCAGATTTGGGAATTCTAAGGGATCAGTGGGACAATTCCTTGGAACGGTGATCCTTCACTGCAGAGGGAAGACGAGGATGCTGGGGCTTGGAGCAACCTGGTACTAATGGAAGGTGTCCTTGCCCGTGGCAGGGGGTGGAACTGCGTGAGCTTTCAGGTCCTTTCCAACCCAAACCATCCTGGGATTCTATGAAACAAAACGATGCACAGCCACGGTCCCACTTACCAACATAGAGTGGGGAATTGTTGGCGTCTGCAAAGTCATCCACGTAGGATATCCCAAAGGGCTGGATGGGCACGGTCCCGATCCCGGCCAGCAGCTGGGCAATGACCATCATGGCCCACATGCTGCTGGCCTCCTTCTGGGGGTCCTGGGTGGTGTTTGGGCACACAAATCTACTCTCTGCATAGCACAGCTCAACCTGCCCCTGGCTTTTGTTACCTGGAAGGAAGAAAAATGAGCGTTACAACACTGGGTGCATCCCCTGCTTCCTCCCACACGAAATCCCCAAACAGCAGGAATCTCCCCAACTCACTGAGTAAGCACAAACTGCTGGATTTTGGATGGATTGCTCTTTTTATGCAGCAGTTCTCATCGCCCTGCCCTTCCTTTGGAGTTTTACAGCTGTCATCATATGCACGAGCTTGTTCCCAAAGCCTTCCCAGTTAAAGCAGGAGCCTTCCTTGGAGTGGATCCTAAGGATCCTGGCTTGAGCAGAGCAGGCCCTGGGGTCAGGGGAGCTTTGCTTTATCACAGAATCCCGGAATGGTTTGGGTTGGAAGGGACCATAAAGCCCATCCCATTCCACCCCTGCCATGGGCAGGGACACCTTCCACTATCCCAGGGTGCTCCAAGCCCTGTCCAACCTGGCCTTGGACACTTCCAGGGATCCAGGGGCAGCCACAGCTTCTCTGGGCACCCTGTGCCAGGGCCTCCCCGCCCTCACAGGGAAGAATTTCTCCCTAAGATCTAATCTAAACCAACTCTCTCTCAGAGAAGCTGTGGCTGCCTCATCCCTGGAAGTTTTTAAGGACAGACTTGGAGCACCCTGGGCTAGTGGAAGGTGTCCCTGCCCAGGCAGGGGGTGGAATGAAATGGTCTTTAAGGTCCCTTCAAACTCAAACCATTCCGTGATTCTGTAACAGCAGCTGGAATGACACGCGCAGGAGAGGCAGGAGAAATCCCAGGTGTAACTTTTGCATCCAGAAGGGGTTCCAAAGCTATAATGATGTGAGGTTTAATCAGCAACTGCCCACCCTAAGGCTCTGCCTCCAAGCACTGCTTAAATCGTGCGTGCCCTGGGAACACCCCCGTTTTTTGGGCAGTCGCACATAACCCATCCTGGAGCAGCTGGATCCGGGTCTGTGCGGGCACGGCTGGTGGCACTCACCGGTGCTGAGCGCCGTGTACTCGTAGGGGCCCGACAGGAAGTGGGGCAGGGTCACCAGGAAGGCCCCCAGGGCCAGCAGCAGCCCCCCCACGCCGATCACCCGCGGGCGGTGCACCCGGCTGCCGAAGTAGCTGACGAAGATGATGAGCACCACGTTGCCGATCTGAAAGAGGCACAGGGAAGCGGGAAGGATGTGAGAAGACGTCAAGGAGGACATCCAGACCCTATGGCTGTGTCGGGGTGGGCGGACAGGTCTCTCATCTGGAGGTGTCTCGCCCTCACAGGAGCGTCCCCCTCACCGTGCGTGGTCACAGCACGGTCAGTGCTCCCTTCTCATCTCCAGCCGGAGGGTCACTCCTCGGCCACCTCTGTGCGTCCCTTGTTGGCATGAGCGGCATCCACAGCCTCCCTGTGGTCTGCCTGGGGCTTTTTGCAGCACCCACACCTGCCCCCCACCCCACAGGCATCACAGAACCATTTAGGTTGGAAAAACCCTCTAAGAACATCAAGTCCAACTGCTCCCCCACCAGTGCCCCACGTCCCCAGGTGCCACATCCACACATCTGTTAAACCCCTCCGGGAATGGGGACCCCACCGCTGCCCTGGGCAGCTGTGCCAGGGCTGGACAGCCCTTTTAGGGAAGAAATTTTCTCTCATATACAAACTAAGCCTCCCCTGACACAACTTGAGGCCGTTTCCTCTTGTCCTGTCCCTTGTTCGCTGGGAGAAGAGATTGGACAGTGTGGCATAAACTGACAATTCCTCCAAAACCAGCAAGGAATGAAACATGTTGCCTCCATTCCTGTGACCCAAGCAGACATGAGCCCTGCTGCAAAGTTCAGCTCACTGCAAATATTTGTGACCCTGGACATTTGCAACTGCAGATAGCACCATCTAAAAAGCCGTGAAATCACGCAGCTCACTGAGGCGAGTGGGTGAACACCACAAAATTCCCATTACATGGGCTTTGACGGCTCGGGACCAGCTAAACATCGTTTCAACTTTGGCATGTTGAAGCTGTCCCTGCTCATTGCAGGGGATTGGGAAAGATGGCCTTTAAAGGTCCCTTCCAACCCAAACCGCTCTGTGATTCTATGTATGGCTAAGAAAACTTGGTATTTATGTTTGCGTGGGCTCCCTTGTTTGCCTCCTTGTGGGTTTTGTTCTTGGAATTGCTGCAGGCACCAACACAATAAGATTGTTGTCCTGGACAGGCAGGGCAGCTCCCACAGTTACAGGCAGCAGGAAGCCTCAGTGGGCCCTGAGACATCTTTTTTATCCCAAATGTTCACACTGGTTGAGGTACGACTTGGACATCCCCAAGGATCCAGGACGATTCCCAGTGTCCAGCTCCTTGATGGAGCATCCCATGCGCTCACCAGGGAGCTCGCGGACAAGTCTGCTGCCACTTGGTGCCAGCAAAAAAGTCTCTGCCAGCAGGTCTTTTCCTGGCCTTTGCCAGGCCTTGAGGAGCTGCTAGGAAGGACAGAATTCCTGAAAATGTGAACGAGAAAACTTATTCCAAGGGATTTCTTGATGAGAAAGTGTGAGAAAATCCTCAGCCACCTCAGAAATATGCTTGATGGCAGGGTTAGATGGGATATCGGGAAGGAATTCTTCCCTGTGAGGATGGTGAGGCCCTGGCACAGGGTGCCCAGAGAAGCTGTGGCTGCCCCTGGATCCCTGGAAGTGTCCAAGGCCAGGTTGGACGGGGCTTGGAGCCGATAGTGGAAGGTGTCCCTGCCCGTGGCAGGGGGTGGAATGAGATGGGATGAACTTTAAGGTCCCTTCCAACCCAATCCATCCTGGGATTCCATCCAGTGAAAGTCAGCTCTTGTCCAAGGGCCACCACCACATGACCCCTCCGTTCACCCCCCTGGACGCGGCAGAGCAGAATGAGGAGTGACAGGGTGTCCCAGAGCACAGCACGGCTGCTCCTCCCAGCACACGGAGGCTGAGGAAGCCCTGGCCGTGGACAGCCCTGAGACCCTGTTTTGGGAAGGTGCCCCCCACATCCTGGCCACCCCTCGGGCGTTCCTCTCCCTGTTACCTCGTGCAAGCTGGAGATGAAACCTGAAGAGAGGCTGGAGAGCCCAAAGCGCTTCTCGATGGTGGTGAGGCTGCTCTTGAAGTTGGCGCTGTAGAGGAGCTGGGAGAGCTGGAGGAGCCCATGGCACAGCACGAACACCTGTGGGCAAACAAAGAGTGCCACCGCAGTGAGGGCCCAGTGGGAATCACAGACTCAGTAAGGCTGGAAAAGCCCTCCAAGGTCATCAGGTCCAACCTTTGACCAAGTACCGCCGTGCCCGCTAAACCATATCGAGAAGCGCCACATCCACTCGCCGTTTGAAGGCTTCCAGGGATGGTGACTCCACCACTTCCCTGGGCAGCCTGTTCCAACGATTAACCACTCTTTCAGTGAGGACTTTTCCCTGATATCCGATGCGAGCCTCTCCACGCACCCCTTGAGGCCGTATGAGACCGCGGTGCCCTGCTGCTGCGTAACTGCTGGCGACCACATCCTGCATGAGCGTGTTCCAGCCAGCTTTGGCCAGTGGCTGCACCTCTGGCATGGAGCGTCCTGGGAGTCGCTCAGCTGGAAAGTCAATTAACAGAACCTGCTCCAAGGGGTGTTGCTAGAAAAAGTTGAAAAAGGGCGTTAAAAGCCCCAGAGGGAGAGGATGAAATATGCACTGCGTGGCCTCACTACTGGAAGGTTCCAAAATCCTATTCCAAACCCAGCACCTTCCCTTGAGCTGGGCAGTGAGCCGAGCTGAGCGGAGGCAGAGGAGGGAATACGGAGAGTTTAGGGAGAAATCTGGTGGAAAGAGCCCGGGTGGGCTGCGACAGGAGAGCGTTCTCAGCCAGCGATGCAAGAGGCAGCTCACAAGTGTCTTTTGATCTATATTTAGTCAGAACAGTTTTCCTTTATTTTTCTTGGAAAGGAATGCGTCCGCACGGTGCCAAAAGTATTTTAAAATCAATTAAAAAAAAAAAAATGCGTGGGGGGGTGGAAAGGTCTTTTTATTTAGATTCGCAGGAAATCAAATATTTGCTGAATACCGGAAGAGTGTCCCTCAAAGATAATGTCGGGAAGTGCGGGATGATGGATGGGGGATCAAAGGTACTGCAGGGCTGACAAATTCCTGATGTTCTTGGCCAGGAGAGCAGCAATAGTCCTTACCAGTATTTCTTTGGAAGGGCAGTAGCGCCCAGTAGCCCTGACCCACTAAAGGATAAAAAAAAAACAAATCCAAAAAGACCAAAATTGTCCACCCATCTTGGAGGATGCGAATTCCGTAAGCGGGTGGAGTTGTGTTTTGGGAGCAGAGGAGGATGCAGGGCTGGGCCCAGCAATCGTAGCAGAATTTGGGTAGAAGATGGGCGAGAAAATGGTTCCTCGGGAATCTTTCCCTGCGAGGGAGGAGAGATCCAGCCAGAAGACCTGGCTGGGAATCTAAAAGCATAAGGGATGGGAGAGAGGCTGACAGACAGCAGAAGAAAAGAGGATGGAGGAGGAGAAAATGCAGCCCTGGCGGTGTGAGGGCAGGCTCGGAAAAGCCTGGAGACCACAGGGAGGTGGTGAAGGAGAAAGGCAAACACCCAAAAAATGAGGAAAGAAGGATCACAGGCACAAGCTGCCATCACGGAGTCCCCAGCCACATCTCGGAGGGGTGAGAGCAGGCAGGCTGGCGTCAGGCTGGCATTGCCATTGCAATAACCAGGAGAGGACAAAGTCCCAAGCTGGGACTTTGCCCTGACAAAAAGCTGCGGAACAGGAATTTGGGGGGTAACGTGGGAAATCCTCCCAGACAGGGACAAAGTGGAAGTGAAATATCTGCCAGTAAACTCTTGAAGGAGAATGACCTCTCCAGCCTCCCACTATCAGCTCCCACACTTGAAATCCCATCCCAGCACAAAATCCTGCGGGTGCAAACTGGATCCACCACCTTCGCCAGCCCCGACCTGGAATCGCCGTGGGCTGATCTGGAGCAGAGGGGTGGCTCCTGTGAGGATGGGAACTGGAGAGGGGATCTTGTTGCCAGAGAACATCCCTTTTTGTTCCGGTGGCTCTGGCCAGACTCTACTGAAGCCACTGGAGCAGGGAAGCGCCGGCTGAACAGCAGCGGTCTGGGACCGCCCGAGCTGCAGAGCAGCTGGAAGCAGAGCTCTCCCGGAGCCAGGCGTCAGCCGGAGAAGCAAAGCTGTTTACCAACAGGGAGGGAAGAGGGTGGATCGCCGAGGCCGAATTTAGCGCAGCGAATGTCAGCCCGGTCCCAGGGCAGATGGGGACACGGAGTGTCGGGGACAGAGACGATGCTGGCACGGAGGGAAGATGAGGACGAGAGGCAGCCTGGCTCCCCGGAGTGCTGGGGTTGGCGGGAGAATGGTTGGAGGCTGGGAAGGACCATGGGAAACACAGCAGGAAGAGGAGAGGGGCAAGGAGGAAAAGGCAGAACTACCAGGAGATGGCCCAAGATGTGTTTATGCCTTGGTGATAACCTGGGATGGCCACAACGGAGCCCTGGATCCCGCCATGCCTGGGACCATGCTGGGGCTGCCTGCCAGGAGGGAGGGCAAGGTGGGAGAAATGCAGCTGGAGAGCACCAGGGAAGGGAGAGGGAAACCTTGGGGTGTGAGTGCTTCCCCCTGCCCGTGGGTCCTTCTAATCCAGCCCTTGTCTGCAGGATTAACCGGAAAGGCAGCAAAGCTGGAGGGATGCTCCAGGGACGCGATCCCACCCTGAGACCACACAGCAGCCTCAGCCCTCGGATGTGCAGAGCCCAGAGAATGGGAGGGGAAGGGCAGGGGTGATTTTTTTTTTCCTTGGGAGGAAGCTGCCACCCAAAACAGCCGGAGAAAGGCAAAACAACCTTTGCTCCAGGAGTTCTGCAGCTGGAGCGTGGCTTTTCCAGACGCACTCCAAGTGTCTGGAGGTGAGATGAGGCCCGATTCAAGACTTCCCCTGAGTTCAGCAGACTCAGTTTTCATTAAAATAAGGACATCCCAAACCTTGAAGGCTCTGAGTGCAAAAAACTGGGAGAAGGCCTTACTTGGCTCCAAAAGGAGCCCGTGCACCCCCTGAGGCTGGTGGATGTGAGGGGCACCGCTCCCCTGTGTCCCCTCACAGGTCTCTTCCATCCCCATCCCTCTTCCCACGCGTTCCCATCCCCAGCGTTCATGCCGACCACCCACGACCCGCCGGTGCGTGGAAACCAGCCCCGGCTGCACCAGACGTGCTGTGCTGCCCCGTGCACCCGCCGAGCAGCTCCGGGAGGGGAGGGAGCTGCCGCAATCCATCTTCCCTGACGACAAGAAGGGGTTCTTAAGGGAGAGCCAAGCTCGCTTGCAGGGAGGTTTCGCTGACGCAAAGCCGGCACGAAGGCGAAGGCACGGTGGGTGGGAGGTTGAGGAGCCGGGGGCGCTCCCAAGTGCTGACCCTGCGGAGCGGAGGCTCCCACGGGAGCCGGGCGTATTTTTGGAGCTGCAGGCAAGGAGTCATTGCAGACAGGCAGGGAGCAGCACGGGAAGGCCAAAGGCGTGCACCCACATGGACCCCCCCCCCAAAATCCCGTCGTAATCCTCCCCACGCTTCCTTCGGAGCAATCCTGACTCCAGGCTGTTTATGCAAGGCACTTGACTCCTGTCCAAAAGGAGCTGCCTCTAGAAGGGAAGCAAACTCCTGGGGGAGATGGGCTGCTCCCCCCAGCCAGCTCGTGGGGACCAGCACCTCCCAGGGCAGTGCTTTTTCCAGGGGAAGAGAAACCCACCCCACTGCAGGGAAGGGAGAGGACTGGTCCTTCCGTGCTCGGGACAATGGGAGCTGGCAAGGATTCGGTCAATCCCAGCCTAAACCCCCGTCTGAGATGTGTGAATACTCAGGTTTCATTTCAAAGGAGTGAACCAACTCTATGGAGCCTCCAGGGATGTCCAGGAGTCAGGATAAGACTCCTCCAGGCGGGAGCCTAACTCTGCTCTGCAGGGCCCACAGGTTTGGGAGGATCCTGCTACGTGTGGGGTGGCCATTGCTCCACCTGGAGGAGTGAGTTAAGGGTTAATTCCTTGCTCTGCTTCCACAGCTCATATCCAAAGTCATCCCTCACCTCATTTTTCAGTGTTTTCCCCTTGGCAGTCCTGGTTGGAGATAAAGAGGGTGGAAATGTTGACGGCACTCGTGCTAATCTCCGTGCCCGGCATCCTTCCCGCGGCAGTGGGGACGGAAAGAGCCAGGGCTTTGTCCATTAGATGGACACAAGGACTGCCTGCAGAACTGGAGACTCTCACAGAACCTATCCAAGTGCTCCCAGCTGACTGAAGGCACCGAGGTAGGACGTGGCCAAGAGCAAAATTAATCTGGCTGGAGTAAACCTTTGGAAAGGACTAGGAGTGAGGATGCTCCACTAACGCAGAGTGCTACTGGAGCTGTGTTCGAAGCAAAACTGTTTGACCTTAGTGGAGAGTCGGAAGACCTTCCTCCCAAAATCAGGAAACTTTCCTCCCGAAGCAGGAGACTCCAACCTGCCCACCTCTGGAGACTCTCTCCACTTTAATCTCCTGAGCTTGCAAGAGAAAAAAAGGAAAGGGAGAGGGGAACTGTAGGGATTATTAAGAATATCCCCAAAATTTTAACAGGGAGAAGACAGGGTGTTTGTTTTGGAGTTTGTGTAGCATCAACTCTTACTACACTGGGAGATCCTCCTGCGGCAGGACAGCTGAGGTCACTCAGGCCGAAAGAAATACATCAGCTGGAAATGGGAAGTGCAGGGATGTGTGGGGAAATCCATCCCTCCTCGGCATCGCTTTCCTATGGGCAGCTGCCTGGATTTGTAGATCAGAAAGTACCGTGGGAGATGAAAAAAAGCACGGCATTTCCATGAAAGGAACCAAACACCCTGCAGAGAGCCCATCCCTTAGAACCTCTGAGCCCGGTCCGATGGCAGACGTTGGCTCCTAAGGGGGACTTCTATTGCAAATAATAATAAAAGAATGTAAAAATTAACCTGATCAGGGATTGCCTGAAGCATGCTGGAGTGATGACTGTCTACTGTCACGTTTTACACCCCCCGACCGTCACGTGCAAAGACAATATTTGCTCTTTTTGCGACAAACACAGACTCGGGATTTCCTGGCACTGTATCCCGGTGAGTTTGCAAGGCCCGTGCGAGCCCAGCTTTGCCCAGGAGGGAGGTTTTTGGCTGCGGGGGATTGCTGAGACAGACAATATCTGCTGAGACAGACCCTCAGCGTGTGAAGCTCCCCAAGAAAATACCGCCTGCCAAACAGGATGCCGGGTGTCCAGGAGCCTTTCCTCCCTCCGGCAGGTTGGGTTGGTCGGGTCTTCGCTCCCTCGTTCTTTCCCGAAGGTCTCTTTTCGTTCCGGGGCATCAGGATCCCATCAGGGTTTCCTGGAGGGCAGGTCCAGGCTGGCTGGGTTTTGCCTGACCCAGAAGTGTGTGCAAACACTCCTCCCGCCCGGCTGGCCGTGCCTCGTGCTCCCTATCAGCGTCACTCCTCTCCCGTCCTGCTGCCGATAATCTTATCTAGGCTGACCACTCCTTGCTTGTGTTTGGGCACCCAACCACCTCGCCCCTCATAAAATTACCTTGTCTCAGGCCTCCTAGACCTTGATCCCACTGAACTTTCCAACCCATCTTCTTCCTCATCCCACTGCTGGTGTTGCGGGTGAAGACCAGGTGGTTCTTCCCGTCTGGAGGCCGATCCCACCAAAAGCAGACTGTGCTGGACCATCCAAACCCAACCTGTGCTCTCTGGTGCCAGCACCGTCGCCACACATGCTGGACGACCCTGGTCACTGCAGGTCCTTCTCCTCATGGCACTAGGGACCCTCCTTGTGTCTTTGCCACAAACTCTCATCCAACCCGCCACGCCTGCCTGCACAGAGCCCAGGGCTGGAATATTGCTTCGATTTTCTTGCCCAAATCAATGGCTCTAATCAGCCACGGCTTTCTCCTTTCAGTGTTTCCCTCTCCAAACCTACAGCCACGCTGCCTCCAGCTCTGTGACTTGATGAATCTCCTGTTCTGGCTAAACAAAGCAATTCATAATCATTTCCAACAGGATATGAGAGCACGACTGGTACATCTCCAGGCTTCTGGAATACACTCCTCAGCAAATTCCTTCAGTCCCTTGGAAGGAAGGGACAAAAAACTTACCCTGCTGCTGTTGGGACCTCAGACCCCAAGGCCGGGCTCCCGTTTCCTCTGCAGGAGACATCCAGCCTCTGCTCCTGCCCGCTGCTCCCGGCGTGCTCCCAACACCTTCACCCCGGGATGCTTTCAAGCCTTATCCCACTCTGAGAGCCCACGGTCTCCTCCTGACCTTGTTGTCCGCTCTCCCACCCTCTTCCATTCCCTCCCTCTCCCAGCCCCAGTACAACACCCAATTTAAACCTCTCCTAAGGCTTTTAAACCTCTCCCTGGATCACCTCCGGCTGACATAAGTGAGAATAATTCTCTGTTGTCCTCCTGTTTCCTTTTCCATGCCAGGCGGTCTGCAGGCTTGGGGAAAAAAAAGCCTCCCCCTGCCTGTACTCGCAACACTTTCACACTGCTCCTCTGTGCTCTCCAGCTTCCAGCTGAAACCAGTCCAGCTCCTCTAAATCAAAAGATATTTATAAAGCTCTCCTCCTTGTCATCTTTCTGGGGATCCCAAAATCAATTAAAATAGTTCAAAACCACGAATGAGACAGTAAAGGCGAAGAAGCCAAAATATCTGAGGCTCTGTAAACAGAGAATTCCTGTGAAATAATCCTTTTCCAGTGGTTGTCTGGGAGCAGAAAATGGACATAGAATCATAGCATCATTAAGGTTGGAAAAGACCTCCAGGATCATCAAGCCCAACATGAGCTTAAATCACGTGGCTGGGGCTCTGGACGGAGGGACACTGATGGGGTCCCTGGCCATGTGTGGGTATCAAAAGGCCCAACCATCTCCTCCACCTTTTAAACCTGTTTTAACCCTTTAGGCTGCTCCATGCTCAGTGTCCCCAGTGCCACCAGGTGCTGGCATCCCCCTGAAGGTTGGGTTCATCCTGCGTTTGCCCAGCAGCGCAACTGCAAGTCCCCCAAATCCCAGTGCCAGCCAGCGCAGCCCTGGGAGCTCTGGTGAAGATCCCAGCAGGGGGATGTCCCTGCTCATCTCAGAAACCACAGAACCCCAGAATGGTTTGGGTGGGAAGGTGTCCATGGGCAGGGACACCTTCCACCATCCCAGGTCGCTCCAAGCCCCGTCCAACCTGGCCTTGGACACTGCCAGGGATCCAGGGGCAGCCACAGCTTCTCTGGGCACCCTCTGCCAGGGCCTCCCCGCCCTCACAGGGAACAATTTCTCCCCAATATCCCATCTAAATGTCTCATCATCACCCCCCATCTCCGCCAGCACCATGGGGTTACCGGGATGCTCCAAGTTTCTGGCCGAGGCCAGAGCTCAGCAGCCCCAACACCTCCCAGCCGCAGAACCCGAAGGCCTTTTGTGCTGTGCTTTGCCTGTTCCGGGGGGCTCAGGGTGGAAGCAGCGGGCAGAGGGCTCGGCAGCCCTGCACTCACAGCAGGAGCAGTGGCTGGGCTCGTTCCGGGTGCGAGGCACGGCGGCAGCAGTCACGCTCCGGCCGGGCCAGGCGGAGCCCGGCTGCATCAGCGCAGCCCGAGCCCGGTCGGTGTCACTGCCACCGCCAGCAGACACCCACGTGTGACCGGGAGTGCCTCCTGCAGCACCACACCGAGTGTCACAGCCAGGCTCCAGAGGGAGAGGAGAGCAGCTGGAACCACACGGATCCGGGCCCACGGCCGCTTCCACAGGGAATTGCTTCCCCAAGCGCAGCTGCACCGCTCCTGCATCCCGAGCGGCGTCCCCATGGCTGCATCCCCATCCCCCTCTTCAGGCCTCCACAGAATCCCTTAAACTGCCCCTTCCCACCAGGATTTGTCCCTTCCTGATGCCCATCCCTGGCACCACTGCATTCCCACACCTCCAAATGTCAGTGGCGATGGGTCCAGTTGTGGAAAACGCCCTGAGAGGGATGGGGTCCGGTGCAGGGGGTGGTGGTCCCTGTCACAGGGACGTGGAGGGGCAGGATGGTTTACATGGGAAAAGAATTTGTTCTTTTGCCCCCAGCCCAGCAAAAGACACCCTGAACACGATCCCAGCACGTGGGCTTTGGGGATTAAACATGAGCTTCGTGATTAAGCTTTCCAAGTCTTAATCGTGTCCTTCCAAGCCTGTTAAAAGTAGGGAATTCTGTTGTGTTGGAAATACTGTCCCCATCCGAAACTGTACGAGGATGTTGTGTCTGACAGCCCTGGGGGGGGGGTGATGCCCGCAGCTTCCCATAAAATTTGGGGCTGGATGAAGCTTTTTTATCATCCAACACTCACAGCACCAGTGGCCTCTTGTACAAAGAGGAGCTACAAACCCCTTCAAACCCAGGTGTTTGACCACGCCGTGCCTGCTGATGACCATTCACTCGAAAACTCCCCAAACCTGGAGATTCCACTGTGATATCCTGGTCATTTTTGGGGGCTGAGGGGACTGACGCTGCACACAGGCTGATGCTTTCTGACCCTGAGGCAGCTCTTTTGCTAATGTATGGATTTCTAATGCGAGTGTCGCAGGACAGGAAGAGCGAGTAGGTCAGGAAAGGGTGGGGGATCTTGTTGCCTGTCAATTTATACATCTGCTGTTAAAAGCAAGAATATTTCTCTGTGGGATGGGTGTCCTGACTGCCCACCATCCCAGATGGAGCACGCCATCCCTCTGATGCCAACAAGCACGTTTGGAGAGAGCTCGAACTGTTCCCTCAGACACTTGCACAGTGCCGCCATCGGGCTGCTGACTTTTTAAACCAGAAACAATTTCAAACCAGAAGTTTTAAAAGAAAAAGTTTAAAAAGCAGTTCTAAAGCTTTTCTTCAGGCCATGGTTTTCCTGCCACCAGCAAAGTGACACCCCCGAGTCATCTGCCCTTGGCCAGATGCCCCTAAAAGGTCCCATCCAAGTGCCCTGGGGCATGTGGGGTGCTGAGCACCCAGCCTGACTCTGGGGCACCCACATTCCACACCCTGTGGCTGCCTATGGGGTGAGCAGCTGGAGCAGCATTTATTTGTTGGGGCTTCTGTTTTTTAATCTGAAAGTTTGACATCCTGCAAGAACGTTTGGCAATGTTTTTTCACCCCAGGCTATTTCTGCGTGCTGCCAGTTTCCAGGAAAGAGCGCGAACTGCGAGGAGGGCTCTGGTTTTGGGTGACTTTACTCACCCCAAGTCATGGCCATTACTGCAGCAGCCTGGAGGGGGCTGGGGGCACATTTTGCACCTCCAGCAGAGCAGGGGACAGGTCAGCAGTCCCCTCCAGAGGAACATCAGTGTAGCCCAGAGGCGGCCCCGAATCACCCAGGGTCATCTCAAGCTCTTTCTCCTGGAGCCCACACTCAAAAAGTGCCATCAAGTCACCTGCTGGAATAGCCCAGCCTGGGCAGTGGGGACCTTCAGGGGTAAAGGACTGGGAGACATCATCTGGGATGTTGCCTCCAGCCCCGGGAGCTCTCAGGAGGAGCAGCCGCTTGGGAACAGCCCCATGGTACCCTCAGCATTCCCACAGAACTCCAGCACAGTCCAGGGAGGAGCGGGCAGCCCCGTCCTCCATGCAGGGTGGGGGAAGCTTGACGGCAAACAAACCCCAAACCCATCCCGACCACGACACCTCATCCACGGCCGCACATCCTGAAAACCCCGGGCTGGGAAGCGCGGACCAAGCACGGCACACACGCTGGGGTCCAGGAACACCGGTGGGGAGACACAGCCCGGCCCGGGCAGCACCGGCAGCGCCGGCACGAGCGGGTCCTGCCCGCCGGTGGCCCCTCGCACATCCCCGGAGCCGCTCTGCCCACGGCAGCTGCCGTTCCCAAAAACTGCGCCTGGCTGCTCCAGGTGCCGATGCCTGGAGGTGCTGCCAGGTGAGGCATGGAAATCCCCCCCCCCCTTCCAGGGACGTCGAGGCGGATGTCCCTTGGACAGGAACCGGCACGTGCAGCAGCCTCGGTGCACATCCAGCAGCGGGGGGAAAAAGGCAGGTGAGGGGCGGTGTGAAGCCAGATGGTTGGCAGGGCGTGAAACGTGACCCACGGCCGGGCTGGGCGGTGTGTTCTCACACGGGCGGTGAGCTCAGGAGCCTGGAGCTCCGGCAGGGGCCGGCCCTCAGGTGACAGCAGGTGAGGAACTGGGCAGCCAGCGCCGGAAAACCCACTTCAGCGCACCGAGCTTTTGTTTCTGTCGCTCAAACACTTTGCTCACCCAAGTTCTTAAAGCAAGCCCGGTGTTATTCTTGGGCAGTGTTTTCTTTTCACGCCAGGATGTGGTTAATCATTCCCCAAGCAGCAGCACACCGTGTACCAGACGCTGTGGGGAAGCTCACGGAGAGCTGCTCCATGGGGTGAAACACCGTGCAGGGCATCACTCCGAACCCGCAGAGCCCCCCGGCCCTGCCCGGGCACCCAGCAGGGCGGGATTACCCAGGACTGCCCCAGGAGCCGATGTGCAAATTCTGCATCATTAAACGCGCTTCGTTCCGCCCGCGGTGCGTGCGAGGGACGCGTGGGGTGGGCCGGGGTCCCTCTCCAGGCAGGAATCCCCCTCCCTCCCCGCGAGCATCCCTGCCCGGCTCCCATCCTTACTTTGATGTTGCAGAAGATACTCCTGGAGCAGGTGCTGGAGCTCTTGGGGATGTCAACCGGGGGTTTGCCGACTTCAGGGTGGACTCCCATCGCGAGGGCTTCCCGGGGAGCCCGGAATTGTTGGGCTGCGCCTGAGCTCCCGCCGCTCTCCGGCCCGTCCCGCCGCCCGCAGCCCGCACGGACTGTGCCGAAATCCCTCCAAGGCTGCGAGTGAGCCAGGCAGCGGGAGCGTCAAGTTTTTATAAGTCGGCTCCCGGGAGCGATGATGAAACGCTTTCTCCTCCCTCTTTTGCTTTGTGCACCGAGGGAACTTTAAAGCCGCAGGAAGCCAAGGCAGCGCGCAGGGAGCAGGTGGGAGCGAGGGCTCGGAGAGCCCCGGACACTTCGGGAGTGAGGGCTCTGGGGGTGTGACAATGCTCTGCCCACCCGTGGGGACACCCCGACCCGCCACTGTGCTCATGTGCCAGGCTGCAGGACGTGGCCGGACAAGGGAACGGCGCTGGCAGCCGGAATTTTCCCGCCGGGAAAACGACTGGGATTTTAATCCAAAGGCCCCCTGAAGGGGCGAGAGGAAGGCGAGGCACCTTTCAGCAGCTGAGATTTGGCTCCCAGGTGGTGGGAGGGGGAAACTGAGTGGCCAGATGGAGAAATCCCTCCCTGGGCTGAGGGGTTTTGGAGGGAAAAAAATCCCTTCTGTGTTTGTTTTCATAGAAAAAGCCGCATTCGTGAAGCTCCCGAGCACTGCTCTTTTCACCAGCACCTCTCGGGGCTTTGTTTATGCAAAGCACTGATTTATTTTGCAAGCTCCTCTCAGGGGGAAACGCGTCAGGAGGAGAAGGGCAGGTTGATCCAGCCGGAGGAGAAACCAGCTTCAAGCGTTTTGTCCGCATTATCGCTTTCCCTGCGTGAAGCAGGTGGGGAGAGCAGGGGGACCCCACGCGAGACAGTGGAGCCCACCCCGGGCTGTCCTGAGGCTGGAGAAAGAAATCCCGGCTCCCGGGATGGTTGGGGGGCCGGCGGGTCCCTGTGTGCGGTGCCAAGGAGCCGAGCCCCTCTCGGCGGCACCCCCCGGCCCCAGCGGGCCCCGGCCGTGGGCGCTCACCACGAGAGGGTGCCTGGAACCCGTGGGAAGCGGCTTCCCGGGCGCCCTCCCGCCGCACCAGCCCCGGGTGAGGACCCTCGGGATGCGAGCCTGCCTAGGGCAGTGCGACAGTCAGCACCGCTGAGCTAAAAAGAGCTCGTTTCGGCTGTCAGCTGCCCGGTTTCTGCACCCTGTCCCAGGACAGGTGGGTATCGCTGGCCTTGGGGTGGCAAAAGCAGCATCCTTGTTCTCCAGCTCTCTTTTTCCGCTCCCATCCCCAAATTTGCCAGATCTGAGGCCGGGACATGGCGTGAAGAGACCCTTTATCCCCCGTCAGAGTTAGCCAAGCCTTTTAACCCAACATTCTATGGCAAGACATGGAAGTTTCAGCCTTACCAAGAGAGAAAAACTCAAGCAAACCAACATCTCTGCTCCTCTCCCACCCTCCCCGGGAGCCCAGCGTGCCACTGACCTGATTTTTCAGGCAGTGCCTGACCCGCTCCCGACCGGCCCCGTCTCTCCGTTTATTCTGCAGCAGCCGTGACGCTGACTTTGTCATAACAACCCCTCCACGCAGCAGCTGTCCTGGCCGCTGACTCCAGCTTTTCCCCACTCATTTGTCTCCATACAGCAAAACATAGCAGGGAAGATGCCTGGTAAGTCTGATCCCGGCTTGGCAGCAGGAAAGCTCCCCCGCCCTGATGCCCCATGGGGTTGGACACCCGGCGAGGGGCGTTGGTGACCCCCACAAGGGGAGGCGAAAGCCTCTGGTGGGTCAAAAGGGAATCGGGACTCTCTGCATCTGCCTCTGGTGAACACCTCTGGGGGCTGGATGTCGCTGCCCCACTGGAATTGTTTAGATGGGAAAAGCCCTCTAAGACCATGGAGTCCAGCTCTTCCCCCAGCGCTGCCAAGCCCAGCACCAACCCACGTCCCCAGGTGCCACATCCACACCTCTGTTAAATCCCTTCGGGAATGGGGACTCCACCACTGCCCTGAGCAGCCCCTTCCAATGCCTGACCACCCCTTCTGGGAAGGAATTTTCCCAATATCCAATCTAAACCTCTCCGCACCAGCCTGAGGCAATTCCCTCTCCTCCTGTCCCTGTTCCCTGGGAGCAGAGCCCGACCCCCCCCGGCTGCCCCCTCCTGTCAGGGAGTTGTGCAGAGCCACAAGGTCCCCCCTGAGCCTCCTTTTCTCCAGGCTGAGCCCCTTTCCCAGCTCCCTCAGCCGCTCCTGGGGCTCCAGACCCTTCACGGATGCAGGTCCTCGGTGGGAGCTGACCGCACATCCCACTCAGCGGCTGGAGGAGCCTCGGACGTGCTCGGAAGCACAGGACCTGTCCCCCCAGGCACCGCTGTCCTCCCGAGGTCTGGCCACCCCCAGCCAGCCCCTGCTGGATCTCAGACACGGAGAGGTGCCCCAGCGGGGCCGATTTGCCGGAGGGCAGGGAGAAATGATGCTGGCAAACCACGCTGCCGTTGTATTTCTCAACGTGCAACTCTTGCAATAGGTAAGGCAGGAAAGCAGCTGGTTCATCATGCCCAGCCGTGAGCCATGGACTGCACTGGGACCTCCCCCGGGGCTGCATGCCCTGCTGACCCATCCCACGCCACATCCCGGTCTGTGCTCCAGGAAGAGCTCCCAGTGAACCTTTTTCCTCAGCAGGGAGAACTGCCCGAGCCTTGGCAGCTCGAATAGCCACAGTACCCCAAGAAAAGCTGACAATCTGAATTTAGAGTCCAGTCATCTCTGACCATCGGGGAGCACTGCTGACATCTCCCAAGCTTTTATCCCCCTGGAAGAGAAACTCCAGCCCTCGGACACAACGTTCCTCTCCAGCTTTCTTACGCCAACACTGCTTTGAAATCGTGGCCTTCAGATTGTGCAACAGGAGTAACAAAATGAGCTGCACGTGAGAAAATGGGGGTCCCTTGCCTCTTTTTGAGGATTCTCTAGTGCATTTCACTTCCTTGGCAAGGAATGGCTCACCCTGAAGATGAGCGCACAGGAGGGAAGTGATTGATGGTGGTCCTGACAAGGGAAGGAGAGTTGGGTCTCACATTCTTCTCATTGTGCCTGGCCAGGGCGATAGGGTTGATGTTAAAATGCCTGGCAGGAGAGGTCCCACATCGGCAGGGTTTGGTTCATTTTACAGTGTTCCCAGGCTGTGCTTCATCCTCAGCCCTCGAAGCGAGCTCCTCCTCCAGCCAAGGCCAAGGAATCAGCTGGAAGGAGAATCCCTCGTGCTGCTGACTGAGAGGGAATCAGCTACTCCAGCCAGCAAGGCTGAGTCAGGTCCCAGCTCCCCATGTACCCAACAGCTCCTCCTCTAAGCCAGCCTTTTCCCTCATCCACACCGAGCCACCAGGGGAATGGCCTGTCTCCATGTGAAACATCCCACCTTGCATGTCTCCAATGGCCAGACCTAGCTTTCACCAGTGCAGGAACTAAGACAAGTCCCTCTTTGGGGTGCTCACCTCATTCGCAGAACATCAGAGCCCCCTGAAGCCACTTTCCTTCTGCTGGGGAGGAGACTGGGTCAAACTGCTTCAACATGACCACGAGTGAAGAGAAGACTCTTTCCCCACACCCCCCTCCTCCTTTCTTTCCTCCAAGTGGTGGGCTGACGCTTTCCTGGGCTGAGGACAAGGCTCGCTCTGTTTCACCACCCAGCTTCAATCTGGCAGGGACTGAAGCACCTCGCTTTTCCTCCACAGTATCTCCAACCTGTCCTGCTCAATTATTTGTTGCCAACTGGGCTTTAAAATCATAGAAATCATGGAAAGGTTTGGGTTGGAAGGGCCTTAAAACCCATCCAGTCCCACCCCTGCCATGGGCAGGGACACCTTCCACTGTCCCAGATTGCTCCAAGCCCCATCCAACCTGGCCTGGGACACTTCCAGGGATCCAGGGGCAGCCACAGCTGCTCTGAACCTCAAACTTGGAAATTATTTTCTTTAGCTGTTCTGCCACCTCTAGAAGACATCAGAGTGCTCTGACAGCCCCCATCGAATGGAAATTAATTTGCTGGGGAAGCAAGCATGAAGCCCCTGGGCTCCCAGGAGGTTTCAGAACTGCAAGTACGAACATTGCGCTGGGAATGTGGATTAAGAACCCCCTCCATGTTACCAGAGCTGGTCCCTGGGGGTGCAGAGCAGCACACCAACCCCACCCCTGGAGCCCCCCATTTATGCTCCAGGGCTGGTGGCGTGGCATGGGGAGGAACAAGGACCAGAGTGGCACCAGTGGTTCCTCCAGTGCCTGTGGTCGGGAATTCCAGAGCTGGGTTTAATCTGCCAGCGCTGTGTATTTGGAGCAGGAATACTGGTCAGGGGAAGTGGACTTGGAGAACAGGCTTGGCTGGCTGGCAGCCCAACTGTCCTGGGCATGGAGAGTGAGGGGCAGGTGATTCACCAGCACCCCCGGGGTGCCCACCCTCCGCTCCGGGGAGGGGACACTGCTGTCCCCACGGTGGAGAGGCCCACAGGGGATTTGCTCTTGGGACAAGCGACAGCTGAGCCCCAGAGGGGGAGGTGACACTGCCTGTCCTCCATCCGAGGCCACCACCAGCCCTGCAGGGCAGCCAGAGCTACGCCCAGGATTAGGAGTGAGGTCAAGGTGGGATGGAGGGCAGGGAACTCCTCCGGGAGGTGACGGCAGAGCTGCGTGTCAGCGTTAAACCTTCCCTCCCATGATGCTGACTAATAAACACGTCAAGCCACTCCATCCCATATCCAAAGCCAGGCAATCAATCCTCTTGCGGGGCAGCAGCAGAAGCAAGGTGCGTTCTGGAGGAATAAACGGGAAGGCAGGTTTTGCCAGGCTGTGACTGCAGGAAACCGGGAGGCCGGGATTTTGGCAGGCCAAGGTTTTAGGAAGAGCAGGGAGGAAAGCAGAAGCTCCTCCACTTTTAAGAGCTAGCAGGGGAATGGAGGAAATGCTTTTAAATGAGCTTTGGTCATGCTTCATGTCTCTTAAACAGCCGCTTTCCTTTCCTCTGCCTTTTCTGTTTCAAGTAACTCTTGTTTATTCTGAGGCCACTTGAGTTTCACCATCAGTTAAGCCAATGCCATGGTACACCAAAGGCTCTTCAGTTAAACAGCAGATGGCCTGAGGGGTGGATTATTTTGGTGGGAGAGCCAGCTCTCCATTCTCCATAACACCTTTCCCACCTCTCCTTTCTCCCCAAGAGCTTTTGGAGGTGCCAGCCCCAAGCTGTCACGTGTGGGGCCTCTAGCTCAGCACGTTCCAGAGGAGAAACTCTTCTGGCTGGTTAAAGGAGGAGGTGGGAGATTGGAATTAAGATTATTCATTCCACAGCCTGCCCGTCCGTGTTGTGCCATGCACAAGGGCAGCTGGAAGGACGGACGATGACGCGCATCCCTCGGCCCAACGTGGGTGCTGTGAATGCCAGGGGGTCACCCCGCACCCAAAGGGTCCCCCCTGGCCCTCACGCCCTCCTGGCACCCTCCAAGCGCAGCGTTTCAAACAGCCAGAGGTTTGCAGCCAAGCCAGAGCCCCGGCCTTCACTGCAGGATGTGCTCTGCACACCAGAACAAAGAGACAGTCTTTGCCTCGGAGGATTTGCAATCTGAAGCATCAGTATCCTGTAGGAAGAGCAATTAAAGGAGGCAGACAAGGATCTGACAGAGCCATTCAAAGCAGGATTGCATTTCCTTGAAATTGCTTCAAGTGATCACGATGAGACAACGTAAATTACTGCTGCCCACTGCCAATGAACTGCACGGCTGGTGAATGTTTCAGGAACAGTGCCCCTAAGCGAGGCTTCTGCTGCCCGGAAAGGTGGAGTGAAATATTTTATGTAAAATTCCCTAACCTCCACACCTCCCCGGAGAGACAGACTTTTCCAGGCTCTCCTCTGCCTCAAAATGGGTTGCAAGGCAAAGCTGGTGCATCCAGCAGCACCAAAACCTGCTGCTGCTTGTAGGAGTGCCCTAAGTCCCTGCAGGTCTGCAGAGCTGCGAGGGGTCAGACGTGGGACTGGATCAGACCCTGAGCAGCTCGAGGAGAGTCCTATCCAGAGGGACACCCCCCGGCAAGGGGCACATCCCAGCCCAGGGAAGAAGGTGGTGACATCTCAGCATCACCTGTCCCAGCAGCTGCTCCCAGCTGGGTGTGATCCGGCTGCACCAGCCATCCCAGGAAAGGACGGAGAGCCCAGGTGGTGTCAGCCTTCCCTTGGGAAGCAGGTGTGGGATGTGTCACCGTGTGACACCCTCTAATCCACCGTGGGTGAGGAGCCTCTGCTCTCTGACAGGCAAGGGACTGACGTGAGCACAGCGTGCCCACAGGCGCCCCAGGAAGGGCCAGAGGGGGTGGGATGGTCTCTGTGGCTTCGGACGTGGGACACCCAAGCACCCACATCGGTCACGTCCCACTGGAAACCTTCGCTTCCTCCAAGAGCTGATCCCTGTCGGGCGTATCATGGAATCACAGGATGGTTTGGGTTGGGAGGGACCTTAGAGCCCATCCAGTGCCACCCCCTGCCATGGGCAGGGACACCTTCCACTGTCCCAGGTTGCTCCAAGCCCCGTCCAACCTGGCCTTGGACAATTCCAGGGATGGGGTGGCCGCAGCTTCTATGACCTTTAAACTTGGAAATTATTTTCTTTAGCTGTTCTGCCTCCTTTAAAAGACCTTGGAGTGCTCTGGCAGCCGCCGCTGAATGGAAATTAAACTAAAAAAAGCAAAATATCCAAAAGCTTTAATGGCTCTTACCCCATTACATGACAGGAGCTAGTCCAAGCGCTGCGCCGCGATCACAGCTCTGATCTGATCCCTCCTGAAGCTGTGCCTAAGGACAGTAAAACTACAAACTTTGGATGCTTGTATGCTTCCCTTCTGGAAAAAAGGTTAAATTCAATAAAAAGAGGATAAGCGAGAGTGAATTCAGCACATCTCATTCCTAATATCTCTGGCTCTGACTGTACTCACACTGCTGCAAGTCCTGAAGCTCTGGGCATTGTTAAATATGGAATGAGAGTTATGTGTTTGCAAGGAAAATGCTTCAGTCTCCACTAATAGGCAGCAAAATATTTTTATTATACTATATATTGACTTATTTAACGATGATGGCAACAGGAATGCCAACAAAGTTGTGTAATCATCTCTTTTTTTTTTTTTTTTTCCATTTTGTTTTTCAACTGCTCAGAAGTTTCATAAAAACTCCTTGTTTGGTTCAAAATCTTGCAGATCTCCCCCACGCTGGGGGGTGTCACCGCATGGTTCGGCTGTCACCGAGGAAGGGTCGCCCCCCTCCATAACCCAGCCCGGATTTCAGGCAGCAAACTCATCAGCACACCCCAGAAAAAGCCCTGAAAGCCGCTCTGCGCAGGCGGGACGCGAGGCAGCGGCGGCTCGGAGCAAGGCGCCGAGGTTTGGCAGCCACCAAGCCCTGCCGACAGGGGTTTTGTAGAGCCCAGCTGGGAATCAGGTTTGACAGACCCATTTTTGAATGCTCAAAGCAGTTGGATCTCCTCACTCCTCCTCCTCCGAGGTTTTCCGAGGAGACACCGCTGCTACGAGCTCTTTACGCCCCCACACAAAACACCTTTGGAGGGTCTCTCTTCCCGCAGGGCTCCCTCCAGCACTGAGATTTTAGCAGCTCAAACCCCAAAATTAAGGTGAAGGCTTGGCCATACCTTGGTACTGGCAGCTCTGGCTCCATCCCGGGTGTCATCCCGAGAGGAGAATGCGGGCGTTGCCCAGGGCAGGATGGAAAAGTGCAATGTCCGTCACACAAAAAGTGCTGGAAACTTTCTGTTTGGAGAAGCTGGAATCAAAACAGCCAGAAGGTTTTGGATCACAAGAGCCTGTCCAAACTCTTGAGTGCAGGCAGGGAAGGGCTGATTTTGAGCTGCTACCGGCATGAGCCACTGCAAGTGAAATTTGTTTTCCTTGGAACGGGCAATTCCAACTGGAACAATGGCTGGAACCAACATTTTGCAAGGAAAGGTTTTGTTTCATCTTGAAAGGCTGCAACACCTTGAAATATTTTCCAATGGAAATGGCATTTTGTTCCTGCTCACACACACGGGAGTCGTCCCATCACAGTTTCCATCCTTTCCTGGCCCTTCCCACTTCAGATCCATGGAGCCTCATGCAAGAGCGATGGAGAGCCATCCACCTGTCGCATCCAGGGGGATGGAGAGCCGTCCAAGCAGTCACCACGGGCACAGCTCATGGAAACACCTATTTTCGTGTGGAAAACGGAGGGCAAGACATCCAGTGGGATCTGTTTTGGACTGAGGAGCCGTAAGACCTTGGGGGAAGGCCAACAAATTAGGAGAAAATCAGCACTGAAATGTGACATATCGCAAAATAGGTCAACAGGAGACCTGGGGATGGTTTGTAAAGCTTTTGGTTTCTACCTGACAGGAGGAAGAGGCCTCTTTTCATCTCCTCCATGGACTGGGTGGCAGCAAGTCCCTGTGGAGCCACGTCCAGAGCACCAGAGGAGCACTGGAGAGAAGCCAAAACCCCTGTCAGTTTTCCACAAAGAAGTGGAAGGAAAAGAGGTAACAATTGCTTTGTTGCAGTCTCAGGTTGCTCGTACCTGGAGAACTCAAGAAACATCCAACCCCTCCCATCTCCAGCCCGGACAAAAGCTCTGTTCTTGAAAAGCTTCATCAACAGAGGAAAGTTGCAGTCTCAGGTTGGCTGCAGCATTATCCTTTCACAATTTCAAAACATTTCCTTTAGATCATGGCTTTTTTAGCACTATGTGATTAGCTCACATTCCTAAACAATCGTTTCAGAGCAAAATAATCTGCCGCTGTTTCCTTTCAAAAATGGGCCGAGGACTCTGAGACATCTTTTCCCCCCTCACACGTTCTAAATGATTGTGAAAAGCTTTGGGTTTGAAACAAAATGTGCCCTTTTTTCCTTCCTTTTTTTCTTAAATTTTTAACACAAATGGAAAGAAAATCACAGTATCCCAGTCAAACACATTGGAAAGAGGATCCTTTCTTTCCTCTTCTCCTTTAGGAGATAGGACAGGGGGGAACAGCTTGGAACGGAGAGAGGGCAGGGTTAGATGGGATACTGGGGAGAAATCCTTCCCTGTGAGGGTGCTGAGGCCCTGGCACAGGGTGCCCAGAGAAGCTGGGGCTGCCCCTGGATCCCTGGAAGTGTCCAAGGCCAGGTTGGATGGGGCTTGGAGCACCCTGGGACAGTGGAAGGTGTCCCTGTCCATGGAAGGGGGTGGGACTGGATGGGCTTTAAGGTCCCTTTCAACCCAAACCATCCCGTGATCCTTCAAGAACATCCCGATGGAGGTGATGCTTCTGCTCCCAGACCACCCCACACCTCGTGTCCCCCTGACTGCGCCGGGGATGGGTTGGTGGAAGGAGCGATTCAGCACCGCATCCTTGGACCAAGTGCAGCCCACACAGTCCCTGCCTCGGGGTCTGTCAGCACTGCAGCGTCAGCAGGGGAACCCGACTGTTCCCGGCTGCTCCGAGGACAGCAAGGAGCCGAGCCACACAAGAAGAGACCGAGCTTGGAGCACGGAACGGGTGTGGTGAGGAGCTGCCAGCTCCCATGACACACATTTTGCTTTCACACTCCACCTGAGCCACTTCAGAGCCACCCCGCCAGGTGACTGAGAGAGCGACTGACTGACTCCTCAGCCCCGGCCACGGCTGCTCAGCCTCACCCTAGAAAACGAGGCAGGTGTTTATTTTCACAGGGAGATCGGTAAATTGTTCTGACAGCCATGAAGGAGCACTCCCACCCAGAAGAACTCCTTTGACCAACCATCTTCCTGATGGGCTCGACTTTACTGACCTGAGGAATTACTTGTTTTGAATCAGGAACATTGTGTTCCTCGTCTGAACCTGACAGCTGACAGTCAGATGAAGGATCTGCCATAAGGTTTGAATTCCAGAGGAAGAAGGCCTGGCTGAGATCCCACCAGCTGGATCCACACCGGCTGGCTGCACAGAGACCCCACTCCAGCTCTCTTTGACATCCCAGCACAGAGCTGTAAGGGGAGATACATTCCAGTGTGAAAAGGATGTGGTCGATGGCGGTCCCCTGAAGCTCTCCCAAAATCAATCATTTCAAGAGTGAGCTGCCAGCTCATGGAGCAAGCTGCCTGTTTTCCCTTGGAAGTGGCATTTTAATGTTTCCCCACACCCTGGGCAAAAGGAGAGGGACAGGAGTTGCTGTTCTTCAGAGAAGAAACTCCCCTGAGCTCCTCACCTGAAGGGAGGAGCACGCACTGCCGCTGTAGGGGTGGGATGGTAGAGGCCACTGGGGGAGTTTGGTCAGCACTTGGAATTGCACGGTCGTCCTTCAGCTCCCTCCCTTCTCCAGATCTCCTCGTGAGCTGGAGTTAAGGAGAATTGGCTTCATCTGGCAGGGGTGGGCACTGTCTAGCCGGAACAATGGGAAGCTGCATGGACACCAGCCACACTTTTTGGGGCCAGCTGAGCTCTTCACAAACAGCCTGCGGGGTGATTTCAGTGGGGGCTGCCCAGCCATCCCACCCCAAGCACTGCCCTTCTTTTGGTGAGGAGCCACCAAAGTCCTCACCGCATTCAGCCCAGACTCCTGCATCCCTGGCACCCCAGGGACACCAGGAACCCCACACCACAGTGCTCCCCTCAGCACCACGAAGGGAAAAGCTCTGACCCACGCCCAAAGACACGTTATCCACACGAGTTCAATAATTTCAGCAAGGGGTCATTTCCTCAATGCCTGTTCCTGCTGTTTGACCTCTGGCTTGGCTTTTCCTCCTTTTGCAAGGTCGCCCATCAGCCCAGGTCGCACCAGTGAGAAATGCCAGCCCACTTCTGGGAACCGCTCCCTGAAACGCGCCCGCCTCTGTTATCTCCGTGTCGACACGCTGCTGAAGGAGCCTCTTGACTGGAAACACTCAACTGGGGAGAGAAATGGGACATCCCATCCCGCTCCTGCCTCCCCCCTGCTCCTTTGGGGAATGTCTGTAGGAAACACAGCCCTGGCCCTCACAGCCAGGACGTTCAATGGCGGGACTGGGCTGTCCTGGCCCGAGGTCTTCATCACCAAGGCACCAAACATCAGACAACAGCTTTCCTCGTGCGACTTTTTTTATTCCAAATTTAAAACACAATGAGCCTGGAAGGACAAAAATAGTGGTTTAAATTTAGGTAGAATAGACTGAGAGGCACCGTCGACACTTCCCCTTCCAGCGACAGCGGTCTGCAGCCGGGAGGAAGCAAACAAAAAACAGGAGGAGAAGCCGCCAGGCCAGCTGTAGGATGCGGTTGTTGAGGAGATAGCCAAGGAAAGATGATAGCATGATGTTTGTCCCCTGGAGACTCTCTGGACAATGCCTGACTCATTGTTCGTTGCCTGCTCCCCTGCTAGAGCGAGCGAGGCAAGGGATGGAACATAACTGGAATAGGTGGAGCACAGCAACAGTTCCTCTCTCGCATGACTCAGGCTGTACCTCCTCCCATCCCCAGAGGCCCTGGAATTTGGGGTCTTCCAGGGATCCAAGCTGCCCTCTCTGTGGGCTCTTGATGCCAACAGAAGGCCATAGGCACCTGGAGACTCATCTCCTTTTCCAGTCCCACCAGGAGGTTTGCTCTCAGATGAACGATGTCAACTCAAACCCAGTCTGGGCACAAACGGAGCAGCAGCAGAGTGATGGGAAGATGCCACGAGGAATTAAGACTCAGCCAGTTCCCCTCTGCTTCCACAGAAAGCAGTGCAGATCTTGCCTGGTCCATCCATGCATCAGGAAGCACGTTCCCAACTCACTCAAATTAAGGAAAATTAGCTCCTGCAGAGGTTGCTGGTGCCGGCACTGGCAGCAGCTGCTGCCCCTCCAAAATGTTGGGGAAGACCCAAGGACAGGCACACCAACCTGTCCTGTCAGCCAGGAAAACTCCCAGGACAGACGCCAAGGATGTGATGCAAACCTGGGGATGAGTGGAAGCTAGAGGAGAAAGATCCCAGCCTGGTGTGGGCACAACCCAGCGAATAGGTGGGCAGAGGCAGCAGGTCCCTGGCACTTGAATGCAGTCGGTGCCATCCAGATGGACAAGTTTCTGGGTTTTCATGGTCCAGAGACAGGTCCTTGGGAAAATAACTGCTGATGTGAGACACGGGACATCCTCCTCACAGGTCGTGGGCACACAGGGGTTGAAAGGGCAGGATCCTGTGCTGTCTTTGTTGCTCAGGCAACCAGCATTTCCCTGCCTCCTCCAGCCTGTGTGCCCAGAGCCAGCCCTGCTCCTCGGGGCAGCCAGGACGTTTCACAAGCGAGCGGGGCAGCACCGAACCGGGAGGAATCGTTCTGTGAACAGCCTGTCCAGGGCTGTTGGCATCCCCAGCTGGATGCCGGCCCAGGACTCCTTGTTCTGCAGCACAGCCCTCCATCGCCAGAGATAAGAGGCAGAGCCACTCACGGAGCGCTGAGCGACAGCCAACATCTCTCCTGGAGGGACCAGCCTCGGGAACGTCACCTTCAGCACCCCAGTTCCCGGGGCAGGGCAGCAGGTTCTGCCCCTCGCTGTGAGGAGGGCACCAGCGCCAGAGCGGGGGCTGCGCTTCTCCCACCAGCGCCCACGGGGGTGGTTCTCCTCCCAGAGCCCGTGGACACGTTCCAGGGCACGCCAGGGCGTGGCAGTGCTGTCCCACAGGGAAAGGACAACCTTGTCGGGGAAATAGTACTGGGCTGGGGTCTCACTGGAGCGTGGGGTGTTCCAGCTGCCTTTGGGACAGTCCAGAGACGTTCCATACAGAGAGTTTGGGACAGCTGCGGTTCCCCGGGGGTGCTGCAGGCAGATCATGGAATCACTGAGTCCCAGGATGGTTTGGGTTGGAAGGCACCTTAAAGACCATCTCATTCCAAACCCCTGCCATGGCAGGGACACCTTCCACCAGCCCAGGTTGCTCCAAGCCCCATCCACGTGAAGGAGTGTGCGGGACGCTGTGCTTTGACTGCCAGCTTGGTGTTGGAAGCATTCCTGGGAATCACACAGGAATGGTGAGGATGTAAGACCCGGAGTGTGATGCGGGGTTTGATTTGACACGCTCAGTGCTCACATGATGAGGTCCTTTAAGAAGCAGTTTCTCATTCTTTGCACAACAACTTACCCGGAGAAATCCAGCCCCTCTCCTGCTCCTGCCATCCTGTCCAGGAGCACAAGGTGTCTCTGATGGGTTCGCAGGCCAACACGTCCCTCTGCAGCACCGAGTCCCTTTCTACTCACCGGGCAACACCGCTATTCACAGAAGCAGAATCTTGTGGCACAGAGCAAACCCGCCACGAACGGGGTGCAAAGAGGGAGAGCGGACCCGTAGCTCCTTAGGGCAGAGCTGTCCCCACCACACAGTGCCAAGCCTCAAATGTTTCTTAGCCTCTTTTGCAATCCCCATCCCAGGAATTCTCACCTGGGCTGCTGGCACCTCTTCAACTCAGAAAAGTGCCAGGACAGGGGCTTTTTCAAGCCTTCACGGATAATTCCCTTTTTCTTGGGCCAGGTGATGCAGGGACATTCTCCTGCAGTGTCCAAGAAGAAAGGTAAACAGGACACTCGATGGATTCAAACAGAGGGTGTGTGCTCTTCCTCAGCAAGTATTTTGAAAAGGCTGCCTGGAATGCTGGTATGGCTTCCTCTGGACTGGGAATTTCCCCCGCCACTGCTGGGGCTTGGATCAGGACCAGACGAAGAGGCGGCTGCGTTGGTGACACAGCTGGAGGTGTGGACACATCTGGGTGGTGGGTTTTGTTTTCTCCCACCATTACGCGTGTACAAGAAACTCTTGTCGGAAGGGTTCTCCTCAGGAAGGATTCAGCACATGGGAAGAAAATCAATGATGGGAGCAGAGAAAAGCCCAAAGCAAGCGTGCACCGAGGTGAAAGCAGATTCAAAGAGGTTTTGCTCCCAAATTCAGTTCCTCCATTAAATGGCAATGTGTTGCGTTCGAGCTCAGTGGAAAACAGCAGAAATGAGACCAATAAGAGGCAGAACGTGAGGAAACCATTTTTTGCTCAAACATCATAGATTCAAGCAGAGGAATGGGTTTCTAAAGAAGCCGTGGCTGCCCCTGGATCCCTGGAAGTGTCCAAGGCCAGGCTGGACGGGGCTTGGAGCAACCTGGGACAGTGGGAGGTGTCCCTGCCCATGGCAGGGGGTGGAATGGGATGGACAGGTCCTTTCCAATCCAAACCATTCTGTGCTTCTAGGATTTGATGTTCCAGATGGAATGAGGATTCCATGAAACGGAAACCAGTGACTCAGTCGTGCGCCAAGCGAGGAACAAGGATCTACTGCCACAGCTGGGTTTGTGCCAGCTTGGCTGGGCAGACAGCGCAACACAGGTCCCAGAGGGGAAACCCCTGTGTCCCTCAGCAGGACACTCCATGGCTTCCCATGACCAGGGAGGGATGGTTGGCTCATGTGGAATCTGCTGGTCCCTTTCCCCAAGGAGTTTGGGAGTGTGGTGGTCCTTTTCTTTTCCATGACAGATGGAAATGAATGAGGCACAGGGATAATATTTTCCCTGCTTCCTTGTTTTCAAGCCCTTTCAGAAGCTGAGTTTCCAAAGAGAAGGGTGGGTTGGCATCACCCTAATGAAAATTAATTAAACTTAATTATTTAGCCCTTGGAAAATATTTGGGCTCCTCCAGGAACACCCTGCCGTTGGCTTTTAAAAGGCAGGAAGAAAGTACTTTTCCAGCAGCAGGTTTTCATGTCGGCTGATGTGCTGGGGAGAGCTTCTCGTTGAGGTCTTTCACGCTCACAGAGACCAGGCTGGCCAAGAGTCTGGCACAGCCAACCTGAGCCTTGCATTTTTGAGAGTAAGGAGCAGCCTCCCCCACCCAGTTTCATGGATTTAGGAGATGCAGGGTAGAGCGAGGGGGGGAAGCTTGGCCCACACCTTCTGATTTTTCTCTGAAAGCTGCTGGGTTTGTGGGCTGAAGAGGAGGTTTTATAGAGTAAGACAATTCCTCCCAAAACATTCTCTGCTAGCAAAAACTCCCAAACCGCACAACCAGCCACAGATGAGCGCGTTCTGTCTGATGACCTCAGTGGACAGGAAAGGCCGTTTCTCAGAAGTGAAGGGTCAGGAAAGTGCCAGACCCTGGTACAGAGAATTGGATGAGCACCGAGCACAGTTTGAGTTATTAGAAAGGCTAAGAAGCCTGGGTTCTAAGAGTCTGGTGTTTAAATACGTTACTGTTCTCCTCTACTATCCCACAGCTCTGCCTCTGTTTCCTTGTGACCCCCGTCTCAGCACCGAGGACATGCAACACTCGGTGGTCCAGGCAGCAGATGATGGGAAATTCCTCCTGACCTCTCCCTCCTCCTTCGTCTCTTCCCTCCATTTCTTGGGAGTCGAATTATCCCAGAGACCTCTGCAATCCATTCAAGGGTATCTCTCCATAAACATATCCCAGGGTGCCCAGAGCAGCTGTGGCTGCCCCATCCCAGGAAGGGTCCAAGGCCAGGTTGTTGGATGGGGTTTGGAGCAACCTGGGACAGTGGAAGGTGTCCCTGCCCATGGCAGGGGGTGGAATGGGATGGGCTTTAAGGTTCTCTCCAACCTAAACGAGTCTGGGATTCTGTGTTCCACATCTGGGGGGATTCTGTGTTCCACATCTGGACCCTTACCATCACCAGGGCCAGCGTGGCAGGGTGGGATCAGTGCTGGCAGCCCTGGCAGCTCAGGCACAGGAGGGGACACTGCCTCTGTGTGCTTCAGAGCTGCTGGAAATGGAGGAAGCCATGGGCAGAAAGGCTGGGCTGGGTTCTCAGCACCAGCGGTGCTCTTCCCAGAGCCGAAAGAACAAGAAAAAGAAATTGTGTGTTGCAAAACCATTGGAGTGCTCAAGGACACGGCGGAGACCGACCCAGCCTGGCCAGGCTTTGCCCAGGGAGAGCCCCGTGACCAAGGTGGGTGGCAGCAGAACCGAAATCCCTGGATTCTCAGATGTCGGCTTTTCAGAACCTTTCTTCCATGGAAAACGTGTGATTTTTGATTGAGAAGAGCCCCAAGGAACCGGCTCTCAGGCAGACAATCCCTGGCTCCTGGGAGCTCTTTAGCAAGCAGAGCCGAGCCTGTGCCGATGTTTTTGGGCCGTCAGTGTTTCAAAGAGGGGTTTGGGACCCCTGGTCCTTGGCCACCAGGGAGGTGGCATCTGCCACTGTGGCTCAGAGAGAAAGCCACATCCTGATGAGATGCTGCTTTTCAGCCGTGGAAGTGATCAAGTGACTCCCTCCCGCGCAGTGATCCAGGCAAGGCTGGCAGCCCCTCCTGGGGAAGGGGTAGGCTCAGCCCAAACCCAGGCTGGGGGCGTTTCGGAGAGGGAGCAGCCCAGGATCCCCTCAGCCTCTGCCAACCCAGCTGCACCAGCAGCAACTTGACCCCCACACCACTCACGGGGGTTACAGAGAGGAGCCCAAACGCAAACCCAAAGCACAGACCCCACTTTCTGACGGACGGGGATTCCAGAGAAGACCATGCCCCATTCTGACCCCTCACCCTGGTGCCACCAGGCTGCATCTTTTCCATGGGATCGCTCAGTTCCCTGTCTCAGCTTCCCTGACGCTTCAGGTGAGCCCAAATTTTGTAAGTCGTGGCTGAAATCCCAGCATGTGCCAACGCCGGGGTCATCGGAGCAGTAGGTCAGGTCTACAGGAGAAAGCAACACCTTTTATTAATATTTCCAACCAAAACATCACATCTCCTCCTCAGCCTCATCTCGCTAAAGGTGTGCACAGAACTTCTCCTGAGTCTTGCCAGCTGAGTTTCTAGGGAAGCTTCTGGCACGCCTCTGGTAATTTTCTCTGGTTTGCTCATTATTTTGATATCCAAACTGCCTTCGGGATGGTCAGAACTGACCGTGGGTCTCCAAAGCCTGGGCTGGGCTGCAGAGTGTGTCCTACACCCCCAGCTACAGAAACGTGCACACGTGAAGCCTTGGCTGGAATATCAGACAGAAAATATTGTTGGGATATCAGCTAGGAAACAGTGGGGCTTGCCACTGCACCCTGGGGCCGGGGGGACGAGAAGGTAACGTGATACCCAGAGGATGCTCGTTCAAAAAAAGTGATCAAAGGAGGCTTTTCGGGTAATCAAGTGCAATTTTTATCTCTGAGAAGGAAAATTTGAGTTATACAGCCCACATGTACCCTCTGGAGCAGAATTTCAAGGAAGAGAAACTCCCTGCATACTTTTGGATGCCTCATTTACTGAGGGAGGGCTGAATCACAGCGTTTGACTAATCCCAGCGAGGAATCCAGCGTTCTCCAGAAAAACTGACCATGGCACAACTCGTGCTACTTCCCCTCCTCTGGACCAAGCCGTAGCCAGTGTTTCTCCGGAGATCTGAAATCTCAGACACTTTGCTGAAACCCTTGCCTGGCGGATATCATCCAACTTCCAGTTTCCAAGGCCTCAAAAACGTCTGCTCAGGAAGCAACACAGCCCCATGCCAGTGGTGCAAACATAACCAAAGGCAACCCAAGGCAAGATGTCGAGTCATTTACTCCAGGGTTACTCAGGTTCTTCTGTGCTGGCAGGGGTGAGGGGCAAAAGAAAACAACTTACATTTGAGAAGTGGATTATTTACAGGGTTCTTTGCCCCTCCTGGCTTTCAGCTCAGGACCTGGAATGGCTTTCAGGGTCTTCCACTTCCCAGGTGTGACCTAGGTTGAGCTTCAGCACAGTTGCCACCAAGTTGCTTCCTAAGCCAGGAAAAAAAATCCCTTCAGAGCTACTTGTGGTAACTCCCGACTTCCTCTTCTTTTGTCTCCTCACTCCCTGGGTTGCTGCTTTTTTTTTTTTGATAAAAGATTTTTAAGGATGTTGAAGCAGAGCAGCCCAGCCCAGGGAGTGGAGCAGCCTGTGCCAGGGCTGGCTGCCCTGTGCCACAGGACAAGAGTGATTTCCCTGCAGGAAGGGTTGACTGCCTTGGCCGAAGACCCCGAGCTGCTTGGGGAGCAGGAGTCCTGCAGCAGAGCAGACAGGATTTCCAGCCTGGAGAACAATTGCCATCAGGATGTGTTGCTAAGGTCACAAGTGGAAGCAGCCATGATTTCCGTGCCAAGACTCTCCAGAGAGCTTTATCCAGGTTCCAAAGACAAGCGAGGCTTTGCAAGACAGACACAAGGAAGCTGGACCTGGACCGTTCCTGCAAGGAGGAACAATGGATGCTCAGCGCTCGCCAGACCAGCGAGTACCCCATGGATCACCCTGGGTACCTGTGGATTCGGGGAGGAAGGATCAGTCCGTAGGAGACACAGGGTGTAGTTCCCATAACCTACTCGTGGCACCTGCTTCCTTCATGAGGAAAGCAGCAGAGCTGAGTTGACTAAAGCCAAAAGTGACGTGGGCATGGCTTCCAAGGAGCATCCTGAAATGTTCCCTTGAGGCAGGACAGTGATGTCCAACGCTGGCGCAATCCAGACAGGGGTGAGCAGCTTCTTTAGTGACACAGAGTGATGGGAGGGGCAGACCCACACCTCCTCCCTAGGCCCTGAGACAAGGATGAGAGGAGAGCAGCCGTCACCCAGCAGTGCAGACAGCATCCAGGTGCCCACGGCAGCGCTCCCAGCTGGCCCCACGGGATCAGGAGGGCAGGCAAGATGCTTCCAGGGCACGTCAGCCCCTCAGCACGGGCAGGGGAAGGGAATCCAGCAGCGATTCCCAGCAAGATGGACACACAGGGTGGCATTTTCCTGCATCGGTGATGGTGCCCAGCCAGGCAGAGCTGGCTGTGAGTCAGCACAGGAGCGGCGTACCCTTGGCACTGCACCCCTTGTCCTTTCTCCTCCTTCTCCCCGCTCTCCCACTGTGGTTTCACTGCGATGTTTTCCTGCTAAGCCCACGTGTGTGGAGACTCGCCCATTCCTCCCCAAAAGCCCCCTGAGCCATGGCATTGACGTCAGCAGCGCCCCAGCTGCCAAACAATGGAGATTAAGGCTTGGCAGGCGGTGCCAAGCCATGGAGCGCGTGTGCCTCCCCGGGCAGGTGAGTAACAATCCCTGCCGAGCAGGAACAGGCACATTGCACCAACCCATCCGCTGCACCTGGACACCTGACCCCGCCTGATCCCCAGCCTGATCCCTGGCAGGGGCCGGGCCACGCCCGGGCAGCCCCCCGGGCTGGGCGGTCCCTGTGCTGGCCCAGCAGGACCCGCCGTGGCCAGGGCACAGGGCTGGAGGGGGCACAGCCGCCCCTGGCAGTGGCTGCTCGTGGCTCCAGCCTGCGGGAGGGTTGCTGTGCGTGCCGAGAGATGGGAACAGGCCCGGGGCTTGTCCCTCCCTGTTCTGCCCAGCACAGGGACAGAGGCCACGACGTGCTGCCTCTTGCAGAGCAGTGGCGCAGCCAAGGCCTCGCTCCCCGCTGGGGAGGTTCAGCCCTGGGGTTTTTCCTGGAGCAGACAAACATCTTCAGGACGCTCAGTCCCGACCCACAGCAAGAGCCTGGGCAACAGGGAATGTCTGGGACATGGCCAGGCTGGCACCAACTTGAGGGAGCAGCTGGAAAGACTCCTGGAAAACAGGAAGGGAGCTGCTCCTAGTCATCACGCTTGACCATCCCATTGTCCTGGCTTTGCATGCCAACCTTCCCATTCCCCCTGCAGGCACAAGGTGCCCCACAGCCAGCAGGGCTGCCAGGACCTGTCTTTTGCCAAAATAAAGGCGGAAGAACTGCAAACACCAAGGTCATCCAGCACTGCCAATGTAACTCGGCTCCCAGGCTGGGCTCAACAAGGACCTGGGGGCCCTCAGGGCCGGAGGAGAGACAGAAACATCCTTGTGAGCAGAGCAGAACCTGAGCCACCAGCAGGGCACCAGCAGGGCACCAGCCTCCCTCCCGACCTTCACTCCTCACCAAAGCAGCAGAGCCAGGAGGGCACCTGAGGTCAGAGAAACACGATCTACAACACCCAGAGACGGGAACCCACCAGCATGTGACAGCTCCAGCACAAGCTACAAACCCCGTGGGGCTCCTGCCCTGCTTTCTGGGAAGGTCTCCCAGCTGGGTGTGCCCCCCGCTCCAGCTGCAGGATCCCGCTGGCAAACTGTGTCTCGCCAGGCGCAGGAGGGAAGCACGGGGCTCAGCCGGGCAGGACACACAGCGCTGCCCAGGGACAAGGGCACAGCACACCCACGGACAAGGCCAGTGTCCAGGTCCTGCCCGCTCCCTCCACACCAGGCTGGGAAGGCCAGAGCCCAGGCACCCACAGGAGAGCCAGGCCCTGGCATCTCCTTGTGCCAGGGCTCCTGTAGCTCACCCTGCCCATGGGAATACCTGTTGGTGAGGTCCTGCCTCTAACCAGGACATCAGGAGATGCTCCCCTCTCCCAGGATTCCCTTCCCCAGCTCCGAGGACCAGGTCAGGCCCAGTCCAAGCTGACTGCGTTTGCTGGAGTCCCTGCCCTACAGCCCAGCCAGGGCTCAGAGCAGCAGGCAGAGGTGCCCAGGACAGGAGCTGCTCCAGGGGCAGCAGGCTGGCAGGGACAGCACTTTCTCATGGGCTCCGTTGACTTCTCCTCCCGGGTGGTCCCTGGCGTGGTGGGATTCAAGGGGCCCCTCTGTGCTGGCCCCTCTCACGCCCTTCACACCAACGCTCCTGGCAAACCTCGCCTTTCACCCACCCTCATCAAGGGCCTGGCCCAGCGTGGCCGGATGGGAGGGGAGCAGATGGCCCGTTTGAGTCCTTCCCATGTGTTCCCCCTCAAGACACTCTCAAAGGAAAACCCTTGTTCTGTTTTGGTCCAGCGAGGGCACCCAGCACAGCTCGGGTTAGGAGGGGCTGGGCTGGAGGAAACGGCGCCAGGAGAAGGGTCCGACCAGAGGGGCCCGGGGGGAGCATCCAACACAAAGCCCAGACAACCACAACCACATCGTGCCCACCTGCCTGG
The DNA here is from genome assembly GCA_013397865.1 of Struthidea cinerea. Classification (NCBI taxonomy): domain Eukaryota; kingdom Metazoa; phylum Chordata; class Aves; order Passeriformes; family Corcoracidae; genus Struthidea; species Struthidea cinerea. The sequence continues at coordinate 53,289 of VZTI01001511.1, forward strand.
AGCACCTGCCCAGGGCTGACAAGACACTTTGAACACTTCACATCACCCGCCAGGACCCAGGTTCCCTCCAGGAGCTGGGATGGCAACGGGGATGAACAGTGCCGTGGCTCAACATGAGCCTTCTCCTTTCTGCAGGAAGATCGCCAGGGCTGCTGGACACCTGTGCCTGGAGGGGACAAGAGCAGAGGAACAGAGCACTGGGAACAGCAGCAGCTGCCACCAGGAGGCTGAGAGAGCCGGGGGTGTTCACCTGGAGAAGAAAAAGTTTGGGGAGACCTTACTGCAGCCTTTTGGTGCTTACAGGGGCTTACAAAAGAGAGAGAATAGACTTTTACACAAGCAGACAGTGATAGGACAAGGGGAAAGGGTTTTAAACTAAAAAAGAGGAGAGATTTAGATGGGATATTGGGAAAAAACTGTTCCCTGCGAGTGAGGTGAAGCCCTGGCACAGGGTGCCCAGAGAAGCTGCGGCTGCCCCTGGATCCCTGGAAGTGTTCCAGGCCAGGTTGGACGGGGCTTGGAGCAACCTGGGACAGAGGGAGGTGTCCCTGCCCATGGCAAGGGGTGGAACGAGATGGGCTTTAAGGTCCCTTTCAAAGCAAACCATTCTGGGATTCTACAAAAGCCCAGGGTGAGATTTTTCACACAAAGCTGCACTGAACACCCCACCCCACCAAGGCACCCTGCAAGTAACACCCACTGTGCCCACAGAGCCACGGTGTGACACCCAGCTCTGCCCTTCTGGCCGGGCTCGGGGTCACTGCAAGGTCCTCAGAGCCCAGGAGACCATTTTCCAGCACCACCTCTGCTGCTGAGGCCCTTTGCCTGCCCCCACAGCTCCCTGGATGGAGATCCCTCACTGTGAGGACACGGTCCAGGGCGGGACGCGCGGACCCATCCTGACACAGCAGCTCAGCAAACACCTGGCTCCATGCCAGGGCGTGGTGGGGACAGGTGACAGGCAGCCACCCCACCCTGGCACTGTGTCACTCAGCTCTGACATTTGCTGCTCCTCAGCTCTCCCTGCATATCCTCGGTGCGATCTGAATTTCTCCCAGGTCCAGCTCCCTGCTCACACCGGGAGGATTGGTCTGGATGACCTTTAAAGGTCCCTTACAACCCAAACCATTCCACGATTCCCTTGTGTGTTCCCCACTGGGTTTGCTATCTTCAAAACATTCAAGTGTTTTGGCCTCATCCAAGTTTTCCTCCATCTCCCAGGCTGAAGTTTTCCTGCTGGCCCCAGGAGACGGCCCTGTGTCAGCCCTGGTCAGTGCATCCCAGCACTACCTCACCTGAAGGACCTGCACAGAGCCCCAAGCCTTCCCTGGGCACTCCTCCTCTTCCACGGCAGAGCTTTCCAGGAAAAAGCTTAACCGAAAATCTGCGGCGACGCGGACTTTGGCCAGAGAGAAAGCAACAAACAAACACAAAAATACCAACCGGGCCCGTCAGCATTTCCACTAAATGCCAGAGGTGAGGGGAAGAGGAAGGACTGGGGTTTGTTTTCATTCTCAGGGGGTTGCGCAAGAGCCGCAGCCCCGCGTGCGGCCGAGCCCACGCCAGCCTTTATCTCCATCAGCAAACAAACAGCGAGCCAGCGGCTCCACCGGGAGGATGTTCCGCAGCTCGGCCTTATCCTGGAGCACACGGAACCGCCCCGCTGAGGTGAGCCCAGCCTGGAGCCGGGGATGCCAGCAGGGCGCGGCCTCTCGAGGTTCTGCGGCACCGGGACGGCCCGGCCGTGCAGGGGACACCTGCCCGCTGTTCCCAGCCCAGGTGTGAGTGTCCTTCGTGCTGCTGGGCTGCAGGATCCCTCCGTGTGCTCCGGGAGCATCCTCACTGCCCTGCTCCCAGCGGTCAGGGAATCCTCAGGGTTGGGAAAGCCCTTCGAGATCACCAGCTCCGATCATCAACCAGCACCAGCGAGTTCACCACCAGCCCATGGCCTCGAGTGCCACATCCACGCGTTTTGGGAGCACTTCCAGGGATGGTGACTCCACCACGTCCCTGGGCAGCCTGTTCCAATGCCTGGCAATGTTGGGGTGCACTGGGTGGTGGCAGAGAGATCGGCCCTGAGGATCAGAGAGAGGGCCTCTGTCCTGGGCCCGGAGGTGACCCTGGGAGTGCATCCAGGTCACCGGGGATGGACTGAGAGAGGATTGTGTGTTTATGGACAGACTGGGCCTGTGAGAAGTGTTCATTGGAGTTTGTGGCCTTATAGGGCATTGTTTGCCTATTACCATCATAGGTGAAATCTGTGCAATGCCCCAGGTGATTGGGGGACACTGTGGTGAACATCTTTCCTGTTTATAGGATGTGATATCCTGCTGGGTGCTGGTATTTAGGGAATTCTGACTGCGCAATAAATGGCTTTGCATTTTCCATCTTGTGTGCAAAGTCCTTGCCCAAGCGTCATTACTGCCTGGCAACCCTTTCTGTGACAAAATTTTTCATAATATCTACTCTCCTATCTTCTTCTGGAACAGCCCTGGACACAGCAGCAGGGACAGGTGACCCAGTGCCGTGCTGGAATCCTGGGGGACATTCAGGAAGCAAAGCCAGCTCGTTCCTGGGGATTCCACACCTTGCTGGGGTCCGAGGGCAAACCAGACTTGTTTTCCTCCGGGTTCTGACGTTCCTGGGAGCTTAGAAAAGGTGCCTTCAACCTGCCAGCCCTCTCAACTCCTCGCTGCCTCCTGCCAGTATTGGCTTAGGTGCTGCCACGCAGGTGCTGCTTTGTTTGCCCAGGGCACGTGGAGGAGCTGCCCCGTGGGTCACTGGAGCTGTGCTGGCTGCTCCCACATCTCTCTGGGCCCCGCCAAGGTCTCAGCCTGGCCACAAAGGCTACAGCTCCCACCCATTTGTTTCCTGCAGGCCGAGCTCGGCGCATCGCTCCTGCTTCCCTCAGCCCCCTGCCTTTGCTGGGAGAAGCCAAGGAACGAGGCTCTCTGGGCTGGAGCGTGCCAGGCTGGAACGTGCCACCCGCAGGGACAGCTTGGCACGAGCTGCAGTGGGGAAGCACATTTTGAACACGTCAAGCAAGTTCAGGAGCCTTTGGTGGCACCAAACCCTCTGGGCAGCCCAGCAGGGCACAACTAGGTAAGGGCTTGAGCATTCCCTCCCCAAAGTGCGGCCAAAGGGCTTGGGAAATTCTGGATGCCTTTGGAGCTGGGGGGCCCACACACACAAATTGGGTTTACAACTCATTTGACAGCTTTGCTGGACTCAGTTACAGAGGAATTTACCCTAAAGATCCCTGATGAAGGAAATCCTGGGGTGGGTGGGATGGCCACAGCCATGTTTTGCAGAGGATTCACGGGGGCAGGGAGAAGAGAGGCCGCTTCGCACCACATCCCACCAGGATTCACCCATGGGGGCTGCACGTTCCAGGTCCTCCTGTGCTGGGAGAAAGGGGGTCTCTGTCCAGCCTTTTTCCCCTCGTTTACCTTTAGGGATCACCTGGAGCAGCCCCCGTCAGCAGTCCCAGGGAACGTGGGCTTTGCTCTCCAAGAGCATCCCTTTCTCATGGCACGTGCTCACCTCACTGCTGGTAGAGGCAGAACAAGCCCGAAGCATCCCAGGGGTGGAATTCCCAAAAGAGGAACTCATAGTAGCCCCAAATATGTCCTGACAGCAGAACTCCCCTGAAGGGAGAGCCCCAGGACAAACCAGCTCCTCCCAGGACACAATGCCCTTATCCTTACAAGCGCCATCTGCTGCAAGCCAAGAGACTCGTGGCAGCTTCTCCTGAGGTTTCTGAGTTGCCCTTTGCAGCTCCTGGAAAGGTTGTGGAGGCCTGCAACAAGAGACACAGCAGCTGAGCAAAGTGAGTGACCTGGCTTCACCCAGTCATGGAATGGTTTGGGTTGGAAGGGACCTTAAAGCCCATCCAGTGCCACCCCTGCCAGGGGCAGGGACACCTTCCACTGTCCCATGGGGCTCCAAGCTCCTGTCCAACCTGGCCTTGGACACTTCCAGGGATCCAGGGGCAGCCACAGCTGCTCTGGGCACCCTGTACCAGGGCCTCCCACCCTCACAGGGAAGAATTTCTTTCTAACATTTAATCTAAACCTACTCTTTCTCAGTTTGAAGCCATTCCCCCTTGTGCTGTCACTCCAGGCCCTTGTCCAAAGTCCTTCTCCAGCTTCCTTGTTGGCTCCTTCAGGCCCTGCAAGGCCACACTGAGGTCACCCCAAAGCTTCTCCTCTCCAGGCTGAACAATCCCAGCTCTCCCAGCCTTTCCTCCCAGCAGAGCTGCTCCATCCCTCTGCTCATCCTGGTGCCTCCTCCGGGCTCTCTCCAGCAGCTCCACGTCCTCCCTGTGCTGGGCCCCAGGGCTGGGGCAGCTCTGCAGGTGGGGTCTCACCTGAGGGGGCCGAGGGGCAGGATCCCAACCCCTTTGCTGCTGCCCACGCTGGGGATCAGCCCAGCACAGGGGGGTTTCTGGGCTGCACAGGGAAAGAATGAAAACTTGAGACTGGGAAAATTAAAAACAAACTCTGAGCAATTAATCGACATTTAGAGCTGCTTCCTCCACCAAATGGCCTCCCAGATTACCGTATTTTTGCAGTCAAACACAAACAATTTCCTTCTTTCCTGTGCTGGGGGTGTCCCAGCTCCCGGCGATGCTCAAAGGTTGACGCGTTACCGGCATCTGCGCCACGTGTGAAGGAAAGCAGTTTTCCTCCAATGTGGAAAAAACCCCAAAACTAATTAAATCTTTTTTATAAAATGACATTCATGGAGGTATTTTCCCTATTAGAGCCCGTTTGTGTTCCAGGTTTTGGTTCTTCAGGGCTGGGAACTTGCTGCAGCACCTCGATGAGGTGTTCACATAAGGACAGGACTCCAGACCCTGGGATTTTTAAGGGAGCAAATTAAAGCAGTGCTTAAAAAGCCCCACTTGGCAGTTTCCTGCTGCTTTCTGGGGCTCTGACATCCAACCTGTGGTGGCTGCCACAGGCAGCAAACTTGGACTCTGGCCCCGCAGCCACCTCGCCCCACACGGACAGATAAACCAGGAAAGCCTCAGATTTTGGCATCCCAAGGAGCTGCCCAGCACCAATGTCAGGTGAAAGAAGCCCAAAGGAACTTTGGAAGTGGTACAAGATGTTGCTTCTGTACATGGGGGTCCAACCACCAAGGCCCTTGGAACCACGACTTCACCGCCGGCAGCGGAGGGAAGGGAGAGTTTCTGCTGCAGGGAGCTGGAGGAAAACACAAACCCGCCACCAATTACTGTCAGATGAACTCTGCCAGGACACAGGAAGGAGATAAAAAGAAGTGGCAGCACTCAAGCTTCCTGCAAATCCAGAGCACCTCATCAAGACTCGCTAGGAGGAAATATATTCGTGGGAGTGCCGGCGGCTTAATGTGCTCTCCCACCCACCTCTCCTTCCTATGGCTCCCAAGTTCCCCCCTGGGATTCGGCTTCTATTGAGCAGACACGCTGAGAAATAGGATATTAATTCCCTGAACACCAGGGTTTCAAAGTGCTCTGGTCCAAATTAAGCAGATTTTGGGAGGGGATAATGGGAAGAGATTCCTGTGTTTCAGTGATCGTGGATCCAGGCAGTCTGGTCCCACACTCAGCAGCAGCGCCTGACAATACATGTAAAAACTGCTTTAATTAACTTAATTTTTTCCTTAAAGCTCATAGATTTCAAGATTAGAGACACACACCCAGCATGGCTTGGGCTACCCAAAGGAACAAAGGAGCTTTGAGAGAATGATGTGTTTCTATAGACTCGGAGACAATATCCACAAGTCCCTTCTTGCAGCAAAACCCTGCGTGTACAACCAAGGGCATTAAGCTTTTCATTATTAAAGCCTTTTTTCCCTCGTTTGGGAGTCATGCTGAAGCTTTCCAGGACAGATAATTGTCCACAGTGTGGGGCACTCCTCATTACACCAGTGTTCCACCAGGGAAAAGGACAAACCCAACACCTGGGTCAGGTGCTGCATTAACTTTAATTTATCCCTAAGGCCTTACTGTAATTCCAATGTTCCATGACAACGTCACTGGCTCCTCAGCCAGAATGTGAGGTGTTGTGTGGAACAGATCAGAGAGGGGAAAAGAAGACAAGTTTCATTGCAGTGATGGGTAAGTGCAGAGTTTACCCACACCAGGAATTATCTGGGTGTTTATGGCCTCCTGGCCCTTGTAACAGGACAACCCTTCCTGTGAAGAAATGTTTTCCTAATATCCGACCTAAACATTCCCCAGTGCAACCTGAGGCCGTTTCCACTTGTTCCCTGGGAGCAGAGCCCGAACCCCCCCCAGCTCCATCCTCCCATCAGGGAGTTGGACAGAGTGAGAAGGTCCCCCCCGAGCCTTCTTTTCTCAAGGCTGAGCCCCACAGCTGCTCCTCATCAGACTTTTCCTCCAAAAATTGCTTGGACTCTAATTTTTAACATCCAAGGGAATGAGATTGTATCTGGTAAGTAAAGTTAGAACAAGGAGCAGAACAACAGCAGCTCCTCTGCGGGTCCAGGAACCACACCGGGGTTAAGGAGAAGAAGCCGCTCCAGAGGTGGCCCCAGCCTGAGTGACCGCACGTCTTCAGACCTGTGGCAGCAATGCAAGGGGGGGCTGGTTCTGTCCCAGGAAGTCCTCCTGTTTCTTGGAAGCAGCATTCCTGCTGCTCCCAGGTACAGCTTTCTGGCTGAGAGTCTTTGGAGGACGCACCCCAAAAGCCGAGACTCTGACGTTGCGCAGCGCTGGCACCACGGCGGGACTGGGGAGCAGCCAACACCATCCCGGGGCACCGGCACCGAGGATCCAGCACAGATGCCCCGGGGCACAACAACTCCCCGCAGACACCCAAAGCCGGCTCTGACGCGCGATCCTGTTTTCCCAAAAGCTGAGCAGAGCTGGAACTCACCGCTCTTCCCAGAATCCACGCTCTTTGTTACATCCCAGTGGTGCCAAAACAAAGCGAGGAATGGCCTCTGCAGGTAGGACCAAGACATCCTGAGGTAACGTGACGTCGGAGAAGGAAGGACTGACACGACATCACCTGAAGCTCCACTTGTCTTCCAAGAGCAACAGCCGGGATTTCTGCTGGACACTGGCACTGAAAACACCTTTTCTGTGGAGATGGCCCTGGTTCCCACCCAAGTTGCTGCCATCAGCCAGGCTACAAAGGGCACTTTAGGCCAGCTGGGCCCACAGCTCACCTGCCAGTGCCATCCTGTTGGAGACAGGATCAAGCCAGCAAATTTTTCAGTGGGTTTTAACCATCCCTCCATGGTTTTTTAAGAGTTCAAGGCCAGTTGTCTCCCCAGTCCTGCAATAAACCACTCCTTTGCTTCAGAAGTGAAATTTGGTAGTTAATCTCCAATGGCACCCTCCGGAAGGGCCCCTTGGAGATGCAGCACAGGTTTCCCCACTCCCACGAATCCCAGAGACGCTGCCAGCAAATCCCTCTTCCCATGTTTAATTTCCCCTGTGCTATTCCCAGTTAACTGACAACCAGCAGGATGGAAAGGCCCTCCGGGATCATCGGGTCCAACCCCACCCCACACTGCCAAGGTCACCTCTAACCATGTCCCCAAGGGCCACATCCACACAGCTTTTAAATCCCTCCAGGGACGGGAATTCCACTACTACCCTGGGTAGTCTGTTCCAATGTCTCACCCCTCTTTTGGTGAAGAAATTTTCCCTAATATCCAATCTAAACCTCCCCTGGCCTTGCTTTTCCACCATTCCTTGATGCTCCTATAAATCCTTCAGCAAGGCAGCCTCAGCCACCATTTCTTTCAAGGTTAAATACTAATGTAGCTGTGGGATTTTTTTTGGTGTGTGTTTTTGTTTTTCATTGGGGTTTTTTTTCCTGTTTTTCACCCCCTTTGCACTTTTTCTTTCCCTGCCCAGCAGGACTGCAGATCCAACCCCAGTTCAGTCACTGGTATAGAGCAGCTCTCCCCTAATTCCATGCCTGGGGCTGTGCATCAGCCAGGACCAAGCCTGGGTTCTTTCCGAGGGGTGTCCTGTCCAGCTGCTCCACGAAACACTGTTTGTATATAAAAGAGATACTCCAAACACGACATTTACCCAACACAGAGCCTGAAGCCTCCTGTCAGGCCAACACAGCCGTTCTCCCCTGGTATTTGACCATCTCCCTGCTCGGCTCATCCTTTCGTCATGCCCACGGTATCAATATCCTCTTTCCACAGCAGCTTCCTGTCTCCCCACCTCCTAAGACTTCGACATGTCTGCAAAGGCAAGTTTACTCACTCCACTTCCCTATTCCTTCAAGCCTTTTCCATCAAACCCTATAATTCACTGTCCTTCAGCACTTCCTAGAGAGCTGTTCCCAACCTCTGTCCCATCTGCATCACCACAGACAGACAATGCATTTATTTTTCCTTGTAGGCCATGAATCACCCCCAGCATGGCACTTTTCCTACATGGAATCCCAGAATGTCAAGGGCTGGATGTGACCTTAAAGCTCATCCCATTCCACCCCCTGCCATGGGCAGGGACACCTTCCACTAGCCCAGGTTGCTCCCAAGCCCCATCCAACCTGGCCTTGGACACTTCCAGGGATCCAGGGGCAGCCGCAGCTTCTCTGGGCACCCTGTGCCAGGGCCTCCCCACCCTCACAGGGAGGAGTTTCTTCCCAATATCCCACCTAAACCTACTCTCAGTTTGAATCAATTCCCTTGTGTCCTGTCACTCCAGTTCCTGATGAAGAGTCCCTCTCCAGCTTCCCTGCACTGCCCTCAGATCCTGGAAGGCTGTTCTAGGATCTCCACACAACCTTCTCTTCTCCAGGCTGAAGCCCCAGCCTCCTCAGCCTGACTCCACAGGGGAGGTTTACACAGAGGTGTATCCACCCCTGGGTTTCTCCTGGCTCGGAGACAAGGCTTGGAGGCAGCTTTATTTACAAGTCCCACCAGCTCTGCTCTGTTTGGAAAGGAAGGATTGAGAACAGCTGGATTCTCTGTGGGCAAGGAGCTTTAGGAACTGAGATGTGCTCACAGCAGTGTTGACCCAAGGCTGCCTGGAATGAGGTGGGACACAGAGGGCCTGGGCTGAGCAGTCTCAGGACCAGGTAAGCTTGAAAGCATCTTTTGGATGTTGGCTGCAGCACTTGATTTGCATCCTGCACAGGCTATCGCATCTCAGGCACATCCAGAGGAGGTTCCGACTGGCTTTCATCCAAGTTTTGCAGCAGAAATGCACTCAGCACTCACAGCTTCAGCTTCCAGCCTTTTCCAAGTCTGTTCCAGAGGCTTCGCAAATATTTTGGAGCCACCTCCCCTAACTTCCACCCTTAGAGCAACTGGCTTTTACAGGGCAGGCAAGCCTGGGACCTGCACAGAACTGGGATTTCAAACCCATGCCAACAGTGAAAATGCCTCTTCTGAAGGTGTTGGACAGCTCCAAGAGCAAGCCTCAAGTGCCAGCCTCTGCTCCAAGTCTCTTCCACATCAGGACAGGTCCCAGACATCGTGTCATCTCCGGGGTACCGTGAGCAGAACCACATAGATCCTTCTCTTACCAGCTGGTTCCAGTCTGATTCCAAGAGCCAAATTGCTTGGGCTGGGGGACTCCTTGCAGCCCAGCCAGTGCCAGGGTTTCTGGTTGCTTGCTCTGTGTTTTGGCTCCACAGGGATGCAAGGCAAGGCAAGAGCTCTTGGATCCTGGAGGGTTTCTCCCAGACATAACCCAGCTCACCGGGTCCAAAGCTATGGGATTGTAACACAGTCGAAGAGCCTGAGATAAAAGTTCCCAAGCAAAGAAAAGAGCAGGAATAAACTAAGTGATCCTGTTTAAGAAACCCAGGTGGAAGCTGAGAGTATGGATGAGCCGGAGCTGCAGAAGGGGCTGGGAGCAGAAAGGAGGGAGAGGAGGAGACAGGTTGATGATCCAGCCTCTCCCAAGCTAGGAATGCACAGAAGCTGGCAGATGAATCAAAAACACACTTGGGGATGTTACTTCGTTTAACTTTGTCTAATTCTTGATTTCTTAGTGGAGGAATGTTTTCATTGGAAGCTTCTGCAAAGCCACCATGTCCGGCAGCAGGACATCAAGCTCAGCCACGTGAGAACACGCCAAGCTCTGCTGAGTCCTGAGCCAACACTCAGCTCCAAATCAGGCCAAAAGCTGACCCAAAACACCCCCCGAAATCTTCCAGCCAAACCTCGCCTCCTGCTCAGAGCTGCTGCACAGCAATACAAGTCCCTTCTCAGCAGCACTTAGATGCTGCTCCAAGCAAGACCCAGCCTGAGGTCAGGACAGGCACAGCACACTCCCTACAGGAACGGGGTTGAGCCACCAGGGATAAAGCACATTCCCTCCCCCCCAAAACGCTCCCTCTCTGCAATGCCACTTCCATCTGATATTTGCAAGGCACTCCCAAAGCAAAGATAGGTTCTCCACATCCTCACCCGTGAGGAAGCAGCAATTACCAGGAGCATCCCTGCGTGGAGCCCACGGACGGCTGCAGGAATGTCCTTATCTGGTTGGAAAAACCTGGATGTGCCAGGGTGTTAAGTGCCTCACTCCCCCAGCAGCAGCTCTGCAGATTCCAGCTGCCAGGCTGGCTCCTTATCAGGCACTCTGTGGAGCTACTTGGATCCCTCACACCAGTTATCAGAGGAACACATTTCTTTAATTTCTTCCCATGGCTCCTCACTGAAATTCCTGCACTGAGCTAGAACAGCATCCTGTGATAATCCACTGGCACCAGCAGGAATTCACCTGACAGACAGGGATTTCTCAAGCTGAGTTAACACAGCCTCGAGCACTCAAAATCCACATGTGCTGTGCTGAAAAAATACCTGATGTGAGGTACAAAACACTCCAAGGACACTGCTTCCCACTGGGATGGCATGGACACCCTTCACGTGCCAGGTGAGAGTTTTAACACTGGTACTCGGATTGGTGACTTTTCCTCCTTATTGTTATTAATCTTCCTTCTCTTCAAAATGATTCCCATCCGCCAGCTACCACAAAAATGTTTAAACTCAGTGCCCTGACAGGAATTCCACTGTTTTGGCAGTATTTCCACTTGCCTCTGACAAGCTGACCTTTCCAGGCTGTAGTTTAGAGCAGCTAAACTGTGTCTTTCCAGACAAAATAGTGGGAAGCCTTCTGAGATCCCAGCACAAAGATTGCTGAACACTCTCAGGTGCTGATTCCCAGTGTCAAACTCTAGGGAAGAAAATAATTAAATAAAACAAGGCCACCTCTTCATTCCCACCTTCTTTTGCCATGTCAGCCTCGCCCAGGGCTGCAAATCTGGACACAGCTACAGTGGGAAACAAAGGACTTGAGGCTGAACAAGGAAAGTGTTTTGATCCTCCAAGGTGTCTTGAGTTACACGGAAAAACCACAGCGCAGCCATTCTCTGGAGCGCTGTTTTCCAGGTGCCCTTCATCTCCCTGAACACCTCTGCAGCTCTCAACCCACCACTTAGGAAGCCCTGTCTGCTCTCAGCCTTCTCCCCTCTCCATGGTTTGATCCTTCTCTTCACTCCAGAGTGACTCCTCCATCTGAGTCCACCCAAGAACTCTGCCCTCTGTCCTCAAAGGGAATCCCATCCCACCCTGTCCTTCAGCTGGCTTCCCACCTAAGCCACCAACTTAATGCTCAACACCTCCTGCCTTTTACTCCTTCTTGCCTCGTTTTTACTTCTGGCATTACCCTCCCAAGAAAAAAATACCTGGGAGCCACAATCTTCCTCATTGCTTCTTTCCTGTAACCACAGCTTTCTGTTCTTCGTCTCCTTGCCTCACCTCCCAGCCACACTCCATCCAGGGTCACACTGAGACTTTTCCATGTTCTTTAAGGTTAGAAGTTACCAGCAGTGTTCTCCTTCCAGGAAGTGTGTCTTTCCAATCTTCTACCCAAGTGACCTGCTCCTCAAGAGTTTCCCCAAAAGCCCATGGAGCGAAGATACAGGACATGCAGCAAAATCCCAGCAGGAAAGCTATTTGCAGTCTCAGGTACAAAAAAAATCCCTCCAAGGAATCTACTCAAGGTAGCTCTGCTATCAGCAGAATGCCTATCATAGAATCATTGCGTCATTAGGGTTGGAAAAGACCTCCAGGACCACTGAGTCCAACCTTTGACCACAGCCCACCATGCTGTATCATGAAGTGCCACATCCACCCCTTTCCTGAACACTTCCAGGGATGGGGACTCCACCGCTGCCCTGGGTGGAGCAGGTGGCAGCCTCATCCCTGCAGATGAACCCTGATTAAACGAAAGCAGATTTCCAAAATTAAGAGTTGTATCTGCACCCTGACCCACACTGAAGCACTTCCCAGTCCCTGCGGATGAAAGCAGGGCAGCAGCAGCCTGGGGAAGGGAAAGCTGACGCATTTCCCCTCCCACAGCTCTGAGCGGGGCAGGTTCAGGTGCAGCACATCCCTGAGCCACGTCCAGCCCACTGTGGTCAGATGTCACCTGTGACAGCCCTGGGGCGTGAGCAGAACTTGCACAAAACACATCCTGTGTGCACGTGACTCTGCCCTGGGCACATAAAACGGGTGGATCATTTTCACCCCGGGCTGTTCTCCAACCTCGCTTTTAGAGCTGTGACCTCCGCAGATCCCGCTGGAACACCGACCTGGACGTCAGGAACTGCCACTGCTGACTTCAACACCCACGTCACCGCCAAGTCCTGCCACTGGTACCAGTTCTCCAGGTCAGAATGGAGAGACCACACACCCAAAGCCCTGCTGCTGTCCCCAGACTCAGCCACTCCAAACTCAACCAAACAAAACCAGTTCCAATTCTGTCAGGCAAGCACAGCCCATCACAACACGCCCAAACTTGAGCCAGCAGGAAAATTTCCTTCCAGGAGAGAGCAAGGCTTGGGTCACTGGCCACAGGTAACAAACCCTGGAGTACCGACAGGAAAGCTCCGGCGTTTTGAGGGACACAGACCACACAAGGCTCTACCTCACGTGACACTAATTAGAGAGGATTAATTTTCTTCAGCATGGTTCACAACTCCAGAAAGAACAGAAGCTGCACATCTGCATGACCCAGCCAAATCCAGCTGCTCGTACTTGCACAGCAGTCTCCTGAAACGCTCCCGTGGCTCCGGAGCCTGTCAGGGCAATGTCCCACCCCTGCAGTTGCACAAACACTGCAGGCAGCGGGTGCTCGGCTGAAGATGGTGAGAGACTAAAGGCAACTCTTCATGCCCCACACTGTGCTGAAGCACAACCTGCCTCCTGCTGCCACCAGGCAGAGGATGCAGCCTACAGCTCACCAGGAGAACTGGGAGCTATCCTGCAAGTAACTTTGTTACACATAGAAAAAGCCTGAATCTATCACACATTTTGCTGAAAAAACATTGTCAGTCCTCTTAAGCAATGTTCAACTCAGAACAACCCGGGGTGGAGTGGATCTTTGGGTTTAGGAAGGCAGCAGGGTGACACCTGAAGTCTCAGGGACCAGTTCCACAGGTAATCCTGTGGAGGGAGGCGGGTAATCCACCTTCCCTTCCTGCCAACTCCAGCCTAACCACCACCGACCTGCTCAATCCACACACAGGGCAAGCTGAGGGACCAAGCTTTCACGTTAGGTGTAATAGAAAAACATTCTTTACTCTGCAAGTGTCTTTACAAATATATATTTATATATTTAAGCCCATTTCAGGCCATAAAAGCCCATAAAAAACAACCAGTACCTTTTTGAACAAGAGAAACTGCAGAAGCCTGAGGTGACAGACTCCCACCCAGGGGCTGCTCTGGCGCTTCTCTGAAGGCCTTTAGTTAGCACATAAAACCATCTCAAAAATCCTTTGATGTGAAAGGAGGGGCACCATTCTTCTACCCCACCTTCCCCACTCTCTGTATGAGGTAAACTGGGATCACTTTTACATCATCGCTTTAGAAAGGAGATGTTGTATCCTGAAGACCAGCTTTTCCAAAGAACATCTGTGAACGGGTTAAAAAGGCAAGATGTGTGGATCCAACCATCATGTGCTGTTGTCTCAAAATAGAAGAAGTTGATACTAAAAAGCTATTCCAGATACATACAAGTACAAACACTAGAGCTGGTCAGAAAGATTCAGTTTCAACGTTTTTTTTTAAAAGCAGGGAGAATTTTCTGCAGTGTGGCTTTTCATTTCCCCTCTCCTCACTTTTCTACCAGGTCCAGAAACCCTTCCGAAAAAAATCACGTGTCTGTTGTCAGAGTGCAAAGTCCACCCAAATCTCGTGTTTCAGTTCGCCATCTCTACACTTTACAAATCCTGATGGCAAACCAAAAGGTCTCAATTTAACTTAGCAAAATATCTAGAAAATATTCAACACCAAGAGGTCTTACAAAAAAACTTGAGACTACTAAGGCATTCTAAGGCACAGTGTTTGGGAAGAAGTGCTTTCTCCCTGTAGTGTTGCTTTATACACATCACGTGTGCGAGTCCGAGGGATGCACGGAGCTGCAGATGGATGCCAGGGCTTCTCCCAGGCAGGGAATTTCATCTTCTGCTGCCGTTTCAGACATAGGCTCCCAGCGCTGCGTGGAATTCAGTGAGACATTGCACCAGCTGCTGAAACTTGGGTCTCTCCTCAGGATCTAGGGCCCAGCAGCAGGCCATCACAGCAAACCTGCAACACAGAGGCACACGGAGCACAGGGGAACGTCAGCCAGGCAACCACAGCCCCAGCCTGAAAGGCAAAACACCATCTGCCACTGGAAAACTGGCTGAGCAACCAGAGAGAGACAAGGAGCCCCGGATCTTATGGTTCACAACGCTGAACAGCTCCTCCCAGGGATGGACACCAGGAATGACGAGCAAAGGGGCTGTGGCCAGAGGTGCTGGGCTGATTTAGGATATGATCCATGGCAATCCAGGAAGGAGCAGTACATAGTTCACTGGAAACTGCTCAACTGCTGTAAAAGCATGGAATGGTTTGGGTGGGAAGGGATCTTGAAGATCATCTCATTCCAAGCCCCTTCCACTATCCCAGGGTGCTCCAAGCCTCATCCAACCTGGCCTTGGACACTTCCAGGGATGGGGCAGCCACAGCTTCTCTGGGCAGGGCCTCAGCACCCTCACACAGAGGAATTCCTTCCCAATATCCCATCTAACACTGCTCTCTGGCAGTGAGAAGCCATCCTCTTGGCCTGTCACTCTATCCCTTGTCCCAAGCCCCTTCCCAGCTCTCTTGGAGCCTGTTTAGGCACTGGAAGGGGCTCTAAGGTCTCCCTGGAGCCTCCTCTGGTCCAGGCTGAACACTCCCAGAGTGTCTCCAAAGCTGAGGGGCTCCAGTTATCAGAGTATCTCCACGGCCTCCTCTGGACTCGCTCCATCAGTTCCACATCCTTCTGATGCTGGGGACCCCAGAACTGGAGGCAGTGCTCCATGAGGAACGTTTACCCCCAGGGTTTGTCTGACAGGCAGAACAAACAGGCAGGGAAAGGCAAGCCCGGCTCTCTCTTTGGCCAGCCTGGCTTAACACACCAAACAGAAACCAGCCCCTTTGTCCTTCCCCAGCAGAGGCACTCACAGTTCATCGGGGCAGTTGATGGGCTGAGCTATTCGATAGCCATCCTTTAAATAAGCTGCCATCTCGAAGGGGTCGATGTCCACGTACGGGGTCTGTCCCAGGGTCATCAGCTCCCACAGCGTCACCCCGAAGGCCCACTGCAAAGGAACAGTGCAGGCATTAAGAAAAGGTGCTGAACCCACAGAGCTCCTCCAGCCAGGGCACAAAGTCAGCTGCAAGGAAGCTTACACACAGTAAGAAAGCTTTACAGAATGCTCTATATAACCAAATTCAACGTGTCTTGAATTGGGCTAATTAAGAATCACAGAACTGGTGTGAAACTGCCCAGAGAAGCTGTGGCTGCCCCATCCCTGCAAGTGTCCAAGGCCAGGTTGGATGGGGCTTGGAGCAACCTGGGCTAGCGGAAGGTGTCCCTGCCCATGGCAGGGGGTGGGATCCAGATGGTCTCAAGGTCCCTTCCAACCCAAACCAACCTGTGGTTCTAAGAAGTTGAACTAAACTTAAAATCTTTGTGCACTAAGATTTCAGTGCTAAGAATCATGCGTTTTTTAACATGACATTACAGAACACCTAAATCTAAACAACACTGCACCATTGTCTAGTATAAAACTGTTATCTATTTTTTCACATTTTACTTCTTCAAAATGCCTCAAAAATCCTCAAAAAAGTCTGTGAAACTCAAAGGGTCAGAAGAGCAGACTGAATGAAAGTTTAATTTTTTGATTCCGAATCATCTGTGTATTTGGAGAGTATCCTCAGGAACAGGACTCAGGGAAAAAAGAGATTTCATCTCAGTAAACCTGACAGCTGGATCAGCATTCAACACATTCAGCCGACAACCCTTGCCAAAAGGAGCTTAAAGTGATGAAAAATCCATCAATTAATCCACGCACAAGCCAAGTACAAGGAAAATGATTTATTGTCTGGTATCCAGAGACCCAGGAGAGCAAACAGAGATGGGGCTGATACTGCACGCTCGTGACTCACTGCTCAAGTGACGCATCATCGTTTTTTGAAAAGGGGCAGAATCCTGCAATGCTCACACGATTCTTGTTTTAATCAAGTGAAATCCCACCAGTGCCTTGACCAAAGCCTTAGGGAAGGGATGCTTACAGGTGGGAAAGGCAGAGAAGGGCAGGGGCCTTCTCTGATGTGGCCCTGCTCCAAACAGCCACGGAAGGAAATAAAGCCCCTTTTTACCTGCAGTGGAGAAGAGTGCTGAGAGACAAGGGGTGGTCATGAAGATGAGATAAAGGGTGATTCAAGCAAAACCACTCTGGGAATACAGCTGTTCCAATTCCATAGGTAGCTGCATAAAAATGGCATGAAGAGGTGCAGAGCTTCATGTCCAACAGCAGGAAAACCACGGAATTAAGATTCAGCAGGAATTGTGGTTTGTTTTCCTACACTCTGGCTGACTGATAGAGCTGTTGGCAGGGGAGCAACACGTTACTGGGAAAGTTTCACGCCAGCAAACACATCTGACAGAAAGCCATCCAAAAAGCAAGCCTGGAACACATCCCATGGCATCTCTGCAGACGCACTGTTTGTACCACACTTCATCACCCGTTCCCTGGTACATGCACCGTGTTTGTTCCTACCAAACCCACAAAAACATCTGACATCAGCTTTTTGTGAAAAGAGTCCAGGTAGATGCAAAGCTGGTATTTAGGGCAGATGGTGTTTTCTACACCCAGAAAAACCGTTCACTTTTGAGCTCTACCAAACTCCGATGGCCACGTGTCTGCAGTTAGAACTCTGTGTTAAAAGGTGGGTGGCATTTATCCCTGTGCAATGAAAAAAGGACTTCTGGGTTAAAATGGGCTGGAAGAGATGCTGAATTGCACTGGAGTTTTAAAAATGGTTACAATACTGAGATTTACTCATCCTAATAAAATTCCACATCTCACTGCCACTGTTACATAAGCTTTGATTTCCCAGTCCTCACAAACAGCAAATGCTTTCATGTTCCAGATTAAAAAAAAAAAAAAAGTAAAAATAAAAAACCCACCATGTAATTGAGTTCATTTAGCACTCTAAAAACATGCTTTTACAGGCAACTTCCATTTCCTTTTCTGTCTTCAAGTTTGGTATAACACAAACCCCCACGTCTTTTCCAATGAATACACATGTGGAGCAGAGCTGGCAGCTTCCCTTCCTTCCTTCTTTTTCTTGTTGTTTATATGGCTGCAGCACTAGTACAGAGACCATGGAGGGGAAAAAAAAACCCACCAGAACTTCTCTAAAATTTCCCAAACTGGCACCAGACCACCATCCTGGATGGGATGCATCCACGGGCAGCGAGGCAGCAGGCTGAGGTCACTGCAACACTGCTCCTTATCTTTGAAAGGTCACCTCAGCTGGGGGAGGTTCCTGACCACTGGAATAAAGGCTCTTCCTCTGGAAGAGCTGGGATCCAGGGAACTCTGGGCCACACAGCCAAACGTCAGCTCCTGCTAATGTCAGGGAGCTCGTTATCCTGGAACTCACTCCCACGTGTGTGAAGCACAGACACGTCTGGGAAGAGCCAGTGTGGATTTATGAAGGGAAGCTGTGCCTGACCAGATTTCTGCTGAGCAGACAGAGCACAGGGTGAGCAATGGATGTCCATCTTGATTTCCAGAGGGTGCTGGGCACTGCCCAGGCTCCCCAGGGTATGGGCACAGCCCTGAGGCTGCCAGAGCTCCAGGAGCGTTGGGACAGCGCTGCCAGGGACAGGGTGGGATTGCTGGGGTGTCTGTGCAGGGCCAGGAGCTGGACTGGATGATCCTGGTGGGTCCCTTCCAACTTGGAATATTCTATGAAAAGCAGACTAGTCCCGGTGCAGCTCCCTGAATTTGACTGTGCTCCCTGCCAGCGCTCCCAAGGGAACAGGGAGCAAGGGGCACTGTGGCTATGCACGAAGGGCCTGACTGACCCCTAAACCAGCTGCCACGAGCAGCAGATGCAGGAGTGGGTGCAGAGATGCTGCTCTGAACAGGCCACTGTTATCTATCCAGTGCCATGATCCCCTGCCTCCAGCTCTGGGGTCCCCAGCATCACAAGGACATGGAGCTGCTGGAGCGAGTCCAGAGGAGGCCACGGAGATGCTCCAAGGGCTGGAGCCCCTCTGCTCTGGAGCCATGCTGGGAGGGCTGGGGGGGTTCACCCAAAGAAGAGAAGGCTCCAGAAAGACATCACAGCACCTTCCAGTGCCTAAATGGGCTCCAGGAGAGCTGCAGAGGGACTATGGACAAGGAATGGAAGGACAGGACAACAGGGAATGGCTGCACACTGCCAGAGGGCAGCATTAGATGGGATTTTGGGAAGAATTTCTTCCCTGGGAGGGTGGTAAGGCCCTGGCACAGGGTGCCCAGAGAAGCTGTGGCTGCTCCATCCCAGGAAATGTTCCNCAATTAAACAGCCTGGAAATGTTCCAGGCCAGGCTGGACAGGGCTTGGAGCAACCTGGGATAGTGGAAGGTGTCCCTGTCTATGGCAGGGGGTGGGACTGGATAGGCTTTAAGGTCCCTCCCAACCCAAACCATTCTGGGATTCAGTGATTCCCCAACAGCTGAAAAAAAGAGAAAAACATCAACAAAACACATTTCCAAAATGGAAGGGGGGGGGGGGAAAGCCTCACCACATCACTAGCACTGGAAAATTCATTGTTGACCAGGCTCTCCAGAGCCATCCAGCGGACCGGTCTGTTCTCGTTGTCCCCCAGGCAGTGGTAGTCCATGGGGAACAGGTCCCGGGAGAGCGCGTTGTCCGTGATCTTCACCTGCAGCGCGTCGTCGATGCTGGGCACAGAGAACAGCACGCTCAGCAAAGCCAGCAGCACAGCCTCACAGCAAACAGCCCTGCTCAGCCCCAAGCTCCAGGCTCGGCATCCAACTGGGGAGTGCTAATCCACACCGCAAGCAGTGGCACTCTGCTGCATCAAGACACACTTACCCTGCGATTAGCAAATATTATCACAGCACCTATTTATTCTGTGCCAACTGATAAGCACTAGAAAAAGCAGCAGGCTTGATTAAATAAAACCAAACATTTACAAGTGCAAAAAAATACCGTTAAAGCAAACAAGTAACTGCCTCAAGTTACTCCTGCTCCTTGGGAGATCCCCTATCAGAGCAATGAACACCTTTTAGCTCTGGTACTTCTGTGGCAATAATGAGGCAAAGATCTAAGCAAAGCAAGAGCCAGTAATCTCTTTAAGCAACCAGTACTCTTTGTGGTCCAAAAGCTTGTCTCCAACCAAGCCATCTGGTGAAAAACTGTTTATTCCCTCCACGAGAGATACTGATGCTTGTCAGAAATGGGGTACTAAGGGAAACTTACTTTTAATCAAGAAAAGATGACTCAAAATAGCACGGAGAATTTGCCCCCTCTGGGATGTGATTCAAACTCTTTGAACTTAAAACTGTGTGTAATAAAGTTCAGTGTTCTCATAAACAGATGACGTCAGGATATGGCAAAGATGTTGGCTTCAACAGAGTACGACAAAAATACAGAAGGAACATCTGGTTGGGGGTATTGTAACGAATTGGTTTTTGTTATCTTCTCATCTTGCCAATTATTTCTTTATTTTGGTGAGAAAAATGAAATAGAAATGCTCAATCTGTGTGTTTCCCTCTTTACTATCTCAGATACCTTTTTATTTATCTTATTTCTATGCACTTTCAGGCCAGTTCATTATCCTCAAAATTTACAGACCAGGAAATTTCCGATCTAGTCATTGTTCAGGGAAACTCCTAGAAGACCTGTTTGAAAACAAATTCAATCCAGAGGGCAGTTCCCCGGCGATTAGAGAGCCCTGACTTGTCTAATCCTCACGTCCACTGTAACTGGACCCAAGTGTGCCATGGGCACATGAGATCAAAAGCACTTCCTCCCTTAAACCTGCCAAGATCACTGGAATCCTGGCTCTCTTCCCAAAATTAGGACACGAGTCTGATGTACTTCCCAGCTTTTCACCGCTCAGAGCAAACCTGGGGAACAAAGAGGGACAGGTGGAACCAAGTCCTTCAGGGGACCCTGGTTACAAGGCAGCTCTTTCTCTTTCCAAACGAAGCTCCAGGTGATGGCCCTGATGTTTGTGATCTCTGTCTCCTGTGGTGCCACTTCCTCCTCAGTGTGCTCACCGGTGAGGAAAGGCAGCAGAAATGAGGAACAGAATCTGTCAGGAGCCCCATCACACTGAGCATCCTTACGTGGCACAAGAGCACATGGAGAGTGAGCAGAGATGGTGGTCACTGAGTGACTGGGTTTCTAGAAGGCCACCAAACAGCTCCATCTCTACGTTTTGGGGTGTATTCCAGCCTGAAGATGGTCTCAGACCCCACTCTGGCATTCCTGCCATTCCAGAACACATTTGTAACTATCCATCACTTGGCAGCTAAGAAATTCACCAATGAACAAAGTCTTTAACTCAATTTTTAAGGGGAAAAAATGAAGAAAACCAACGTCAAACAAAAATCTATCCACTGATAAACTGTCAACGATATTCCAAGATTTATTAAAGCTGAAGGGAAGCTTTAATTCTTTCCAAGCCTTTGAAAAAGTGATAGACAAACCCAGCCCAAGCATTTACAGAGAGGCTGTTCTGTGTCCTTTAAAACCACGCTCCCTGCTTCCCCTTGGCTTTGGGGAACAACAATTTCACTGACCAAACCAGTGACCCCAAACCTGCATTTTGAAGAAGAGCTCAGGCTGACTGCAGGGAGCTGCAGCTGCTGAGGGGACAGTACTCACACACAGTTCCTGGCAGCCAGGTCTTTGTGGATGACCTCCCGTCTGGCCAGGTAGCTCATCCCGCAGGCGATCTGGATAGCCATATGTACAAGATCCTGCTGGGAGATCGCCTGCAAGAGCCCGGAGCAGCAACCATCAGCCCCTTCAGCCCAGTACCCGCAGGGTTACCGGGTTTGCTGTGTCCCAGTGTCCCCTCCCCTCCCCCTCTCATCCCCACAGACACTGACACTCATGAAGGTGCCTCGCTCTAAATTTTAACTTCTTTTTTTGACTCCCATCTTGCAACTGCCTCACTCTTTGTACCTACTTTTCCTTTCATTAGAGGTGGACATAGGCAAAAATGGTCCATTTTACCCCTCTTCCCACACCTTTTTCACTTGGCTTCCTTGGAAACCAGCTCATTTCCAGGCAGCAGCATAGTCAAAATCCTTGCTGCTCTCCAAAACCAGTATCAAAGGCTGTCACTTCAGCTCCTTTTGCAACTTCACTGTCCCATCATAACTAAAATCTTGCATGCATTTATAGCTTGGGATACCACAAGTAGTATCAGTAAATCTGAAATTTCTCCATACACAATTCCCCCTAACTTAATCCACAATTTTCTCTATTTGTTGGTATTATTTTAGGATGCATTGACTGAGCTCCTACCCTGATGAGAGGTGACTCAGCTTCCTGCCCTCTGAACACCCAGGATAAACAGCCAGGAATGTTTTCCTGGTGGGAATCAAGGCAAACACTCGCTGGGGAGCCACCTCTGCAGTTCTCCTGCTGTCACACCGAACAGGAGAGTGCCACAACCATCCTCTGGTGGCACAAACTCAGGTGCCAGACCAACTGGAGGCTCAATGGGCACAAAGTCCCACGTGCCCGAGGGTACCTGAGGATTGTTGGCTTCCACCAACTTGCACTGTCGCAGGAAGAGTTTAAGGTTCCCCCAGTTCATGTAGGGCAGCAGCACCATCGGTTTCTCTCCCTCCTCTATACAGACATGAGTGATAGGCAGCAGATTCCTGGAAGACAGAAATTCCTACCGTTATGGAACTGAAATCTGATAAAAATACTTTTGATTCCTAAACACGGTAATAAAATTAATTCAACATGGAAGAAAAGCATTTAATCTTGTACAGGAGATGCAGAGCACAACACGTCCAAGTAACTGAAGCCCTAGACATTACTTCTTTTAATAAACAAAATATTTGACTACTTTCCCGTTAGTAAGAGCCCTCCAAATGTTTTCACTTGGTCCAAGAGGGCTGACATAAACTGTTGTGAATACAGGCTACCATTTGTACTCAGAAGTGCTATATCCTGAACTGCTAAGTTCAGCATTCTAAATCAACTACAGACATAAAATACGTAATTCCACTACAGCAGTTTAATAAAAAAAGGTCACGATGTCACGTTTGATCCACTGCAAAGTGACAGAACAGAAAAGTTGAGTTCTGAACCAGCCACTTTAAAGGTCCTTTCCAAGCCTTTTGAGGCTCAGGTAACCCCCCAGACTGCAGTGTCTCTGCACATCTTCCTCAGAAGCAATATAATATATAATATTATATACAGCAATATGTAAATTCATAGAAACTCAAACCAAACTGGATACAGTTTCTATTTCCATTAATCGCTTTTTAAAATACCTGTATTTTCCACTGAAAACCATCAGTAAAAGTCACCAATGACTTACAATTGGTTTGAATTTTCTTGTCCTTTCCTGAAGATTTCTCACAGCCAGGTGTCACATCCATGAGCTCTAGAGACCCATGAAGGTCCCAGCTTTATAGGCAGTGTAGGGAAGAAAAGCTTTTTGGACTTTTTAAAAAGAGTTTGCCTTGTGAAAGGGAGGACAACAGCTCGTTTGGGATGATGAGAGCGGGGCAGGTTCATTTGGTTTCTATTTTAGGTATGTTTCACCAAGAACCTGCTACTCCTGTACTTCAGGCAAGGCCTTTACTATATAAGGCTGGGAGAGCTGGGAATGCCCAGCCTGGAGAAGAGAAGGATCCAGGGAGACCTCAGAGCCCCTTCCAACGCCTAAAGAGGCTCCAAGAGAGCTGGAAAGAGACTTTGGACAAGGGCCTGGAGTGACAGCACACGGAGGAATGGCTTCCCACTGCCAGAGGGTAGGGATAGATGGGAACTTGGGAAGGAATTCTTCCATGGAAGGGTGGTGAGGCCCTGGCCCAGGTTGTTCAGAGCTGCCCCATCCCTGAAGTGTCCCAAGGCCAGGTTGGATGGGGCTTGGAGCACCCTGGTCTGCCCATGGCAGAGATGAGCTTTAAGGTCCCTTCCCACCCAAACCACCCTGGCATTCCATGATTCTACAGAAGTGTTACTGAATTCCCAAGAAACAGCTCCCTCTTCCCAGGGAGCTTTAGCCCACATACTTCCACCTCACAGTGACGTGGATTTGTCACCAGCCCTGCCTGCCCTACCTGTGGTGAAGCCCTCTGAGTTTACAGCTTTCCGTCAGCATCATTGTCACCTGCACCTCCGAGGCTTGATCTGAGGGAAAAAGGAACCACAGATAAACTTTGGAAACAAATCAACGCATTAATTAAAATTGCAAGTCACTTGAGGTCATTTGAGCACGAACAGAACTTGTTTGCCTCCTTTTTTAAAATGGCACTTACAAAAAGCCCTGAAGTTCAAGGCCAAGTTCTGAGGCTCATTTCTGCTGAAAGCAGTGGGGTGAAGCCCAGAAAGGAAATCAAGCACATTCCAGGTGCTGACAGGCTGTAGCTCTGCACTTCCTGACAGCTTCTGGGCAGGCACGAGCCGGCTGCACTGGGCAGTGTGGTCCCATCCTGCACGGGACTGGTGCCCATGGAAGCAGTGGGATGCGCCAAGTGCTTCCCAACCACGGATGTGCTCCAAGGACACTGCTTTGCTGCTGAGTTACCACTGCAGGTACAGCTGTGTTTACTGCCCCATGGCTGGAGGCTGTTTATGTCTAGATGTACTTATCTCCTTGCTCTCTGCTTGACACACTTGACTCTTGGTAACCTTAGAACTGTTTGCTGTTCTCTTCTCCACCTTTAAAAATGAATAAATAAATAAAACCACTGCTGTCAGCTAAAATTCAGGCACCTGTGGTAACTCCAGTGACCCACAGCAATCAGAGCATCCACAGGGCAGAAGCACAAGTGGTGCCTGGAACCCCCTCCCCACCACTACTTGTGTATTTGGGGTTTTTTTCCCCCCTTTGGTGGCAAGAACCTCCAGGGAAGCTTAAGGAGACGTCAATGAGAGCTCTCCCAATCCCACCCTCCTCACACCTGGGAGCATTTTCCGTGTCTCCCTCATGCTGGGACTAGTTCTGGCAGGGAGCTGGCACAGGAGAGCCCAGCACAGCCCAATGAGCTCTCCTTGCTGCACTAGAGGGAATATACATGTTGTGGATGAGTCAAGCCAAAGTTTTACTGCCCTGGGAGGAAGAATAGGCAAGAAATCCTCTGCTCTTTTCCCTCCTTCGAGGTCTGATCCTGCTCCCTGTGCAGCCCTGACACCCTTTCCTAACTGAGCCTGAGCCCTGCAAAAGAAAACAACTCTGGCTGAGTGAAGAGTGATGGGAGCACTCTGGAGAAGCCTAGAGGTGCCACTAAATTAGTGACAATTATGGCTGTGGTACATTATGGGATGCCTCAATCAGTGCTTTTGGGCTCATCACTACAAGGACATTGAGGGGCTGGAGGGTATCCAGGGAAGGGAACAGAGCTGGGGAAGGGGCTGGAGCACCAGGAACGGCTGAGGGAGCTGGGAAAGGGGCTCAGCCTGGAGAAAAGGAGGCTCAGGGGGGACCTTGTGGCTCTGCACAACTCCCTGACAGGAGGGGGCAGCCGGGGGGGGTCGGGCTCTGCTCCCAGGGAACAGGGACAGGAGGAGAGGGAACGGCCTCAGGCTGGGCCAGGGGAGGTTTAAGCTGGATACTGGGGAATATTTCTTGACAGAAAGGACGGCCAGACATTGGAACAGGCTGCCTGGGGCAGTGGTTGAGTCCTCATCCATGGAGGGATTTAAATCTGTGTGGATGTGGCACTCGGCGACATGGATCAGTGGTGGCCTTGGCAGTGCTGGGGCAACGGCTGGACTCGCTGGCCTTGGAGGGTTTTTCCAACACAAACCAGTCTGTGATCCCCCTCTGTTTGATACCAAGTGCGTATGTGGGCATGGTGCAAACAGGTTCTGCAGCGCAGGAGACACTGAAGCCATGGCCAGCTGAAGTCTCTGGTCTGCACTCCAACAGAGGCATGAGAAAGAGAAGGTCCTACCCCTGTGGGTTGGACACTTGATGAATTTGATACATATGAAACAGACGTAAAAGGCTTGGAAAGAGGAAAGAAAAACCAAGATCCTACATTAAAACAAAGTTACACAGCCCTGAATGACTGAATCAGGCGGTTCTAAGAGCCGGCATTAAAAATGGAGGTGGAAAAGCAGATTCTGAGAAGTCAGAGGAGCAGGTTACTTGTACAGAGCTTCAGCTGCAGAAGCAGTGATTACAGGGCCCAAAGACCTCAACCTCTTCACCCGGCACAGGATGAAGGGAGGAAAGAGATTCCTGGGTGTGAGTTTAAGTCGATTAACTCCTCACACACTTTCTGGCCCTGTGCTTGCTGAACTGGTTTGCTTTCAATTTTAAGAGCCACCAAGCAATGATCTGAAGCTTTCAATCAGAGATTGTTTAAGAGTGGATTTAAAATCTATAGAACGAGTCAGGCTGGTTTGGACAAAGCACCCATTCATCCCCTCATGGTAACTCTTCTGCTGATGCCTTTCCCTTTCCAGCATTCAGGGAAGTTTCCAGCAGGTCACTGTGAGGTTCTGTTGTTTTCTCTCCACGTTATAGTGGCTGAGCACCCAAAAGGACGATTGACTCCCAGGCGAGTCTATACGGAAACTGAAATCTTATCTTGTGAAACAGTCCCACCATCCACATTGTGCTTGCTTATCAATATTATTTCCTTGTTTTCTGCATGGAAAAAACCATACTCAACACCAACAAATTCAACAGACTCAGAGCAAACAATAGTAGTTCAAGGCTAATCCTCCCCCAGTTGAGACCAGTGCCAATTTAGAACCAGCACACAATTTGATTATTGTGGGTTTGTACTAGATATAATTCAAAACACAATATTAATCACCACTTCTTGGAGCGTTTCTTGTCAAAAGGGGGAAAACAACACAAAAATACTGCTACTGCAACAGTCCCCGCTGCATTTAGGCTTCCTTTAAATGCCATTTTCACCAGTTACAAAGGAAAAAGTTCAGTTAAACAAACTCTACCACATTTAGTAGACTGTAACCACTTTTGAGCAACCAACACGCACATCTTCACCGACCAGGACGCAGGTGATTTTGGCAATATGACATTTTTGTTGTGAGGGCCTGGAGAATCTGACCATCCTGTACTGAAAACCCTTAAAACCAATCCAGCAAACCCACCATTTCTAGCTTTGATAAGAGAAACAGAGTCCCAGAGCCTAGCCAGTGACCTCTGTGCCACAGCAATCCCAGCTCGGTGAGACGTTTTTCCAAGGACATACTGAGATGAATCCTACAGATTTCATCTTCCTGCCTGGGCCAATGCAGAATCCCAAATTCCCCAAGCTGTGTCAATCCCTGAGTGTTACACGTGAGCACACACTCTTCGTTTTCTTCTCAGAGCTGCCTGTGCAGCCACTCAAATGAGACGGGAAGGATCCTGTCAAACCCATGGGATGCCCACGGGCTTTTCCGGCTCCTTTTGTCTGCCCCGGATCCGTGAAGTTGTCAGATATGAGCACAGCCACACACGCAGCTACAGAGGGGAGGGGGGGGAAGCCTCCCACAGAGCCAGAAACCTGAAATTACAACAGCTACTTGGAGACACAACTGAGGAGGTCACAGTCTCCCATTTATTAAATTTCGGCACCAGGAACAGCCCTGAATTTAAGTTGAGCGCTCCAGGGCGAGGAAACGAGGGGATCGTTGCAAGATCCTCAAAGCCCTGAAAAAGGCTAAACTGAGGTATTTCCATTATTTGTGATTAAGAACACGTCAGTGCTCAGCCATGAATGGAGCTGCAGTTGGATGGTCGTGAGGAACAGCCAGGTTTCCATAAGGTGATCACGCACCAGCAGCTGAGAAACCAAAGAGCAGCAACTTCAGGTGGGTTCAGAAGAAGATTTAACACCCAGTAATATTCCAGATGCTCAATTAGGACCAAAAAAGTCCAACTTTCAGAAGGTGCTTAAAACCAAGACTGAGATGGATGTAAATGCATTCCAGAGAGGAAGATGCTCTCCAAGCCCTGGTTTTACCCAAAAGCCTGGCTGTGAAAGCCTGCCCCGAGGCCCAGAGCAAGAATAAGGCAGGATTCCAAGCTCTGATGGAGCTGCAGGTTTATCTCTTGATATCACAGGATTTGCATGCAGCCAGGCACAACGGGGCTCTTGGCACTGCTGATTTTATAGAAGAGGCTGATCCCTTTGTGCTGGGATGTGCTGGGGCCCTGCCTGGTTCATGGGGAGAAAGAACACCTATTCCATTTTTACCAACTTCTCAAAATCCAGCTGCAAAAATGTATTTTAAGACCTTTGTTTGTTATCACTCATCAATCACATGAATCACCAGGTGAAAAGATCTCGGGGAAGTTCTGTGATGACATTAAATTGAAGGAAATTGCCTGCTCCAAGACCAGGCACTCATCAGCTGCAGGGCACCAGGCTCTGCTTCGCTAGGAAAAGTCACTCCACACCCCAAAGGACGTAGCAGAGATGAAAAGCAGCAATTACCCGGATACTGCAGTGGGTGACTGAATTGCTGGATGCTTTCATGAGTCACTTCGTAAGCCAGACCTCCCAGAACCTCAAAATAGCAAAGCAGAGCTTAAGCAGGATCACAGAATCCTTTAGGTTGGAAAAGCCCTCCAAGATCATCAAGTCCAGTCGCTCCTCCAGTGCTGCCAAAGCCACTCCTAACCCGTGTCCCCAGGTGCCACAACGATGGGTCTGTTAAATCCCTCCAGGGGTGGGGACTCCACCACTGCCCTGGGCAGCTGTGCCAGGGCTGGACAGCCCTTTCTGGGAAGAAATTTTCCCTGATATCCAACCTAAACTTCCCCTGGGGTAATTTGAGGCAATTTCTTCTTGTCCTGTCCCTTGACCCCTGGGAGAACAGATGGACGCCCGCCTCACTACAACCCCCTCTCAGGCAGCACTACAATTTAAAAGACTTCTGATTGTAGAATGGTCACTGAAATCTGTTTCTTCGGAGGACAAAGCAGAACCTGAAAATCCATGTAACCACAGGTTTCAAAATTGAACTAAGTCACATTTGAACCCTCTGGCAGCCTGCTACAGGCAGCAACAGCAGATTCTCTCAGCACTCCTGTCAGAAGCAGCTCTGCAAACGCTACAGCCAGGAGCTCCAAGGCTTCTGATGTATGTTTCCAACAGCATTATTTAAGAAGATGTTTTACCTGCAGCTTTTCTCATCTTTGGACCATTTGTAACGGCTTGTTCCCCTGTGAACTTCCTCCTGCTTCATACTGCAAGGTAATACTCCCCCACATCACAACACTTACACAGCCCATTTTCTACACACCTGCCTGTTTTCACAAGCTTCTATTACCCTGATTATTTCTCAGCCTCGTGGGCTTTGCCAAACATCCCACGACAAAGTGCACAAGCTCCAGTTCTTGAAGGGTGACAGGCACACAGGCCGGCACAGTGGTCACAGAGCGTGGCCACAGGAATTGAGAGTGCAGGACTAGAACAGCTCCAGGTGATAAATGCTCCCAGTATCAACACATCCTCGTTAATTACCGCTGCTTCTGCATAGCAATTAATTAGGTAAAACTGCTCCCAAGGCAGAATTCCACCCCAGTTCAAAGAGAATGCATGCCTGAGTATTGCTTTAACCCTTCTACACGAGTCTTTGGAAGAAATTCAACGCCCATGCTCTCATCTGTTGCACAGGACATTTTTAATGCTCCTATCAGGTAACTTTCACAACACTCCTTCACCAGAAGGATGCTAAAGGAATGCAAGAAGTCATGATCCAACCTGCTTTTTCATAGGCAGAAAGGAAAGTACATATAAAAAGTATTTCAGCTTTAAAATTTCCAGAGGCCCCAGGAGTCAGACAGGGCCACGCGGAGCATCCGATGCTTCCTCCTGCCACGGACTGAGCACAGGACACCGTGCTCCTGTTTGCAGCTCGGAGCTGCAGGAGGTGCTCAGGTCATCACTTCCACACATCAACGTCCCCCTGCTTTCCAAGGCAGCCCTGCATCCTACAGAATTCCAGTCTCCTGTAAAAGGAAGACATGCACTCCAAACCACAGCAGGAGGAGGTTACAGCACAGGAAACCACACTTGGTCCTGCTAAAATTTCCAGAGAGCAGGATTTCTCTTCCAATCCTGGTATCCAGGCGTCAAGTATCAACCACAGGAGTTTATTTTACAAAGCAAGGCAGCTCACGCTGACAAATCCAAGCCGAATTTTAATAAATCCTGGGAGTGAGTCACCATGACACTGCTAAAATAGGGAATGCTATTCTGGTTTTCCTCCACTACAAATGCACGTGAAGTTTTAAACCACAGAGAAGGGCAGAGAAAAGCAGGATCTGGGGACACTCTTAGTCCCCTGTGTAACAGTAACACCGGAATCCAAGAAGCAGCAGCAAAGAGGAGGAAGTAAAAGGCTCTTTGCTCAACAATCCATTTAACTCAAAATGAACCTAAAAGTGTTAAGTGCAAAGTGAAACTGGGAAAGAGAGACATGACTGATGTCATGGTGCAAGGGTCAAGGGGCAGCAGGTAATAAAACTGATAAACAACCAGAGATTTTAACTGTATGTAAATTAAAGTGTCCTGCAGGTGAGTATTTTTTTAGCACATGGAATAACAAATCTTTAAATGATGTAGTAGAATACTTTGGAAATCATCCCCTCAGTATTTTCTGAAGCATATTGCACTCCTTTAGGTGTCTCAGGGTATTTTCTTAAAGAACTAAGATTAAATGACAAATCGAGCACATTTTTAGGCTGATATTCAGAAATTTGCTACTTATCCCCGATTCTTTAAATTCAAGTTTCTTCCTTTATAAAGACACTCAAGAGTTTAGCTCAGATGAGCAGTAGCTCTTGATCTTTTTTTTTTTGGCATAAACTATATTCTTCTGAAACACGATCCTGCACTCTGATTTTGGGAGGTTAAATACTTTGAACAATTAATTCAAATACTGTGTGTTTAAGGTAAGAACTTAAACTTAGAACTATTTTCACAAGGCTGTGCTTTTAAGAATGAACTGGCCAGAATAGCAAATTCCATCAATTTAAACACGACCCCATGAGAAGAACTGTGGATGCTCCAAGTTCTGGTATATGTTTAGTGTGAACAAGAAACCTTCACCTTGATTAACACAGAGCTGCTTAAGTCCATAAATGTTCCTATTGCTCTCTCCTGCTTGGCACGGCCTGAATTCTCAGAATTTCTATTCCTACACTTCCCAAACGCATTAAGTCCTAAAGGGTCACCAATCTTGCAATCACTGAATGGTTTGGGTTGGAGGGGACCTTAAAGCTCATCTCGCTCCACCCCCAGCCATGGGCAGGGACACCTTCCACCTAGACCATGATGCTCCAAGCCCCGTCCAACCTGGCCTGAACACTTCCAGGGATGGGACATCTCCTCTTAACTAGATTAGCAATAAATTTAAAAAAATCTAAATCGTAAAATGTCAGAGATGGACAAAAATGCTGGAAGTCTTAGTGACCTAAGATGACAAAACTCAAAGCTTTGTTACAAGTTGGTAGAACAATGAAGTTTAAAGAGCTGACCTTTGTCACACACTGACTTTGTTTCCAGTGCTTTCCATGGGTGGTTTGTTTCCAAACACTCCTTCCTTGTACATCAGAAAAATGTTAAGTGGTTAGAACATGAAATGGGAGCAGCCAGGTTATCTTGAACAGCACACTGGGTTGTTTTTACCAAAAGTGTACCTTGGCCAGAACATCCTAAATGAGTCAGGGCTCTCCACAGCTCACCCGCACTTCATATGTTCCTGGAATAACACGAGTCCATTTGTTTTGCTAAGAATTTTCTCCTTCACAGGAAAAGCACCATTAAACAATGTGTTCTTTAAATCAAAGGTGAAATCTGTGTGTTTTCTTCCTCCTCTGACATCAGATGATTTAAAAGATTCCCAAGAAAGGCAGAAGGAATCTGTTAAACACTGGCAAGAGATGCAATGCCAGCCTGGAGAAACATGCCATCAGAGGCACTTCCAAAACTGAGAGGGATTGGAAACCTCTGACTGGAAAGTGAAGCATTCCACCCTCATAACACAGTTTTTCTGTAAAACAAAAAACACAACAGAGAAAGCAAATGCCAGCTAAGTCTCTCATCTTTCCAACAAACGAACTTATTCAGGTTGTGTTGATCCAAAGATTCCAAAATCCCAAATATTCTAGATAACATATCCTTGTTCTTGCTGGCAATGACACACATCCTCGGTCTTCATCAGTGTCTGTTTTAAGACAGAACGAAGGCGAATTTTCCACTGAACTGTTTAAGTGTGAAAGTAGCTATGACTTTGAGCACCTTGCCTAGCAGATGAACACAGTGGAAGTGTAAAGTGCAAAGACAACACAACAACAGTACGGCCAACATGAAGGGTGTAGGGACAGGCTGAACGAGTCACACCTTTTCCCCAGGGCTTGGGATCTTTGTAGTCCAAAGTCATTAGAGTTTCCAGAAAGCCAAGAGAGATCCATTTTCCTTTTAAGCTCTCCTCCTTGGCACAAGGCACTGCACATATCAGAAGGCTCAGGCACCCAGACGCAGATGATACAGCACGGAAAAAACCTTATAAACTCATGTATTTCATGAACCTGCACGTAGAAACTTTGTCACTGCCATGGGCATGTTACAACTTTCTCCCCGGAGTGAACTGAAGTTCCATGAAAGAAAAAAAACTCTTTTAAGGATGTGGAGTGAAACCCAGGGATGAATCCTCCTTCAGCCTGTCTTTATAAGAGATGTGGTGTTGAGACTTCAAGAGAAGCGTCTCCAACTTTTACACCCCATCAATTTACGAGCTACAGAACAAGTAATCACCGAATCACTTCAAAAGTACTTCATGAAGCACTCAAACTAAAGACCCCAAGTTCTGTGGCGGAGGAGAAACCAGTCAGATCATGCTGAACAAGCATACCCCAACCTATTCACCCCCTGCACTGATATTGCTTAGTCAGGCTCAAACTTGCCCTTTGAGAGTCTGACCTAATAGTTCTACCCCAGCTTGAGACAACAGGGAACACAGCATATTCCTGGGAACTCTCTGGATGGGCTCTTCCACCTCTCAGGCAGGCCCAGGCTCTCTCGGTTTTCATGGATTACTGACTCCTTTAAGAGCAGATCACGTCAGAGAGGGAACAAGCACAAAGCTCAGAGAAATCCAGGGATTCACTGAGCACTCTCCTGGTTTATAGCAACGCTCTGCACTTCACTGGAGCTCTGGAAAACACCGGGGAAGGAAAGTGGGAAGGGCTGCTGCAGTTACTGCAGTCAGCTACCTGTGCTTATGATCCTTTGGGGGCAACAATCAACCATGGGGAAAGAACACAGGGAAGAGACAAACTGACAAGGCTGCAATCACTCTCCCTCCAGAGCAGGAAATACCCACAGATGTAACTATTGCCTGATGAGCACAACAGACACAACATTCACCTTCCCTGGCACAGGAAATGGGAAAACCGACAGCACGTTCCCTCTGTCCACATTATTGGAAATAAGCCCTCTTGAAAGGGTATGGATGCTGTAATACACTGGCAGCTGAAGGAGGGACACATGAAAAGAGACCCACTGTGACAGGAACTGAGGGCACGACTTTTCTTCATGGATTTTTTTATCCAGAAACCATTCCCTGAACAGCACAACCTTGACACCTGCCCTAGTGGAGCAGAGCTCTTCTCCTAACACCCACAAGCCCAAGCTCATGGCCCATCTGTAACACTTACTGGGCTGAGGGGAGAAGAAAATTTTCCAAGGACACCTCTCTGTGGCCTTTCAGCACTAAAAAGTGGATTGTGAGACAGACTGAGACAGAAGACTTTTGATCAGGGCCTGCAGGGACAGGAAAAGGGGCAACAGTTTTAAATAGGAAAAGGGTAGATTTATATTGAACATAAGGAGGACAATTTTATTTATTTATTTATTTTTCCCTGTGAGGTCAGACACTGGCACAGGTTGTCCAGAGAAGCTGTGGCTGCCTCATCCCTGGAAGTGTCCTGGGCCAGGCTGGACGGGGCTTGGAGCACCCCCATGTAGTGGAAGGTGTCCTGCCCATGGCAGTGGATGGGCTTTAAGGTCCCTTCCCACCCAAACCATTCTGGGATTCTAGGATTCTCCTGAAATTCCAGGTTTAAAGCCATAACAACTCCCCTAATGTCAGAACCGCCAATGCAGTGTCTTCAGTTTCTCAAGCTCTGACCCTGGTGAGAAGAAAGAGGTGTTTTTTTCTCTCAAGGAGGTTATTCTTCCTCACAGTACCAGCTAAAAGAACCTCAGTTCACATTTTCCAAAGATCTGGAATACTCCATCCCCCTCCCCATTGCTTCCTGACATTTGGGGCACCACTGGACTTCATTTTATCACTTTCAGAGTGCACCTCTGGGTGAAACAAGACAGTTCTGGAGCAGCTCATACTTTTGGGAAGGGATAATTTAACTCCACAGACAAAACCCTTATTCCTTGTCTATTTTCCATGACCCTCAGGCTTTATTGCCTTCAGCAAAGAGATACTTAAGTCAGTTTAATGTTCTCATATCCATCAAGCTTTTATGGTCCTGCCCTGCTCCTGCTCGTGCCAGAACAGCACTGTGTGTGTGGCAACCGAATGAGTGAGATCAAGGAAAAACTCTGGTTACAAGAGAACTTTTGCAGGTTTTTCCTTCCAAGCAGATCAAATTCCCAACTTATTACATGTCCCAGCTGCACACACAGCAATCACAGCCAGGGTGTGAAAATGAAGCTGTGTAATATCAGCACAGCAAGTGAGCTATTGTGAGGAGAGGGGATGTTACAGTTTTTCAACTTGCAAACTTCTGCTGCCCAAGCCCCACAAGTACCAGCAAAACCTACTAAACTTTTTCTATATAAATCCTTTTTAATGCTGGGAAATTCTCTACAGTGATCCTATGAATGCCATCACTCTCTGAAGACCACGCTCCAGGTTCACTGCAGCGAATCCTTCCCTGCACAGGGAAGAGCTTTCTTCCTTTAGGACATGGCTGTGCCACTGACACAAGCCACTGTGAGGGAGAATTATGGATTTAGGAGTGCATTGGAAGTCCTATTTTGGGAAAGCACTTCAATAAGAGGTCATGGGAGGCTGCTAAATTAAGATCACTTTTGACAGATGTTGTTGGGTTGTTTAATCCAATGCTAGAAGAAGTAGCTCGTGTGCCAAGAGCTAAGTTTTTGGGAACTATATTAAATAAGAGTCAAGGGAAAAAAAAGACAGAACTGTTTGGCAGGGAAAGGGAACAGAAGAAGGCAGAACTCAGAAAATGTACCCAAAATACTGGAAAGAAGCATATTTTTTGGTTTTTAAGTAAGAGAAGCCAGGCTGGGAGAGCTGGGGGTGTTCACCTGGAAAAGAGCAGGCTCCAGGGAAAGCTCAGAGCCCCTTCCAGCACCTAAAGGGGCTCCAGGAGAGCTGGAGAGGGACTGGGGACAAGGGATGGAAGGACAGGACAAGCTTTAAGCTGCCAGAAGGCAGGGTTAGTTGGGACATTGGGGAGAAATTCTTCCCTGTGAGGGTGGGGAGGCCCTGGCACAGGGTGCCCAGAGAAGCTGTGGCTGCCCCTGGATCCCTGGAAGTGTCCAAAGCCAGGTTGGATGGGGCTTGGAGCCCCCTGGGACAACGAAGGGGTCCCTGCCCATGGCAGGGGTGGAGCTCTGAGGTACCCCCCCAGCCCAAACCATTCCATGATTCATTCTACGATTCTATGACATGTGAGAGAAAAGAGCACCACAAGCATCTGATTGTGTCAGAAACAGGCCAAGGCGGCCGCTTCCCTTACGCAAAATATTTTTCTTAAAGGTGGCAGAGCGTAAATGGGTAGCAGAAAGATTCAACAACAAAATTCAGCAGCTTCACCATCTCTCAGTCAGTATCTTCAAAAATTAATAGCCAGGCAAAAAAAAAAAAGCTGAACGAGTTGAAATTCTTATAAACACTTTTTTTTTTTGCAAGAAAGAATCAAAGAAGTTGTCAAATGAAAAACCAAAGGCAGTAAGACACCCAACTGAAATGACAAAAAAACCCTGGTAAAACAACCACTGTACTGGGAATTTGGCAAAACTCTTGTGAGCTCTACCAGAGAATCTGTGATGATTGCAGAGGAAGGGATTAGATGTAGGATACATGTCATGCAGGGATATTTGTAGGATACATGTGACAGACACGTAGGACATCTGCAATAAGGTTTTCATCTACACCTACCTTGTTCCTTAAGTCGACCTAGCCCCATTTCAATCACTCCAACAAGATCTTTCTTGAGCACAGGTGCTCTATTTGGATAAATATTCAGTTCTAAATGCCAATTCTCACGCTTCCGTTGCAAAGCTTAAGGAGGGCAGAAACCACACCCTGTCTTTTGTACTACTTGTAAAAGATTTTTAAGATGCATTTCAGGTGTTTCTCAGCAATTTGCAGGGGACAAGGCTGTGACTGGGAAGACAATGACATGCTGGGGAAAAACAGAGCAATATAATTTTTACTTAGAAGAATAATAAACAAAAGTACTCAAGGGCAATGACTGAAGGCACTGGTGGAGAACACATGCATTTTTCTTCCATATAAGATTGCTGTTCTCTGTGGCTGAAGGAAGCACCCAAATTGCTTTTGCTTTTCATCATTTGCATATTTTGGGGAGAACGGGGCTGTTGCAAAGCCAGCTTTGGCACCCTCAGCCTGCAGCACAATTCAAACACCTGCACACAAACCCGCTCCTTTATGCCAACATACCTTTAACAGTTTTGACAAAAACTTGTTTCTCTTTACTGGGGTCTTTTTCTTCTATTAGAATTCCATGGAAAATGCGCCCAAACGTGCCTAGGAAGAGAACATCCAATTAGTGTTGCGTGGTTAAGAAACACTGATAACATTAGGAGTATCTTAAGCAAACAGTCCCTTTCACAGCAGTAAGTAGGGAATAACTGCAGGTGAAGTGTCCCTAAACCCTATGAAGTCACCAAGAGAGAACCCAACCGCTCTCCAGCACGAGGGGAGTTCACAACTACAGGCAGTAAATGCTGAAGTTTTACACAAATAAAACTTGAGGGGAAAAGCATGAGAGTGAACTAGTGATAGCAGCAGAGTCCAGTGAAATTAAATATCAGTGTGACGATGGTTTATTTGTGGCACTTCAGTCAACTCCCTGCACTAAGAACTCCAGCTCCTTTTTCCTCACCCACCCAGTATGGAATTCTAAGCCACGGCACTTCTGACAAGGACCATGTTTTTCTGGGGACATTCACAAGGAAACAGCAATTTTGGCCAGCCAGCGCACATGGAACAGTTTGAAATAACCAGCACCACACTATCCTAAAGTTTCACCTCAGCTGGAAGGCGCTGGGTTTGTCTGGGGGTCTTTCAGACTCTCCAACATTATTCCATTCACAAGATGTTACTGATGCTACTGCAGGAAGAGGAGCTACTCTGAGGAGCTGGGCTGAGAACAACTGGTAACACACAGAGAATTAATTGGTTTTTACTGCACAGCTTGGCAACACTTTTCTGCTCCAAGGTGTGCATCATCTCCACATAGTCTATTCCAGCATTACAGCCCCTTCCCAGGCATTCCTCCTGCCTGACTAGGTTGAAAGATCTTTGATAATATGAAATACAGGTCTTATTTGTTTCTAAATACCTTGAACAGGGGCAGTGCAACATTTCTGTCACCTACCCTGGGGCTGCAAGGAAACCCTGCATGACAGGGGTCTGCAAACTGCAATCTCACTAAGCAGCAGCTGAAGTCAGGGGGCTCTCAGGCAACCACAACTACACACCATGAATTACTGAAAAAACTAAAACCCTCCTGTGTTGGTTCTTGAAGACTTCGAGAAAGTGCCTAAATATGTATTTCCAAAATGTTAAAGCAGGTGAAGCTATGGAAGCTACTTGAAGTTTAAAATGAAGCTGCGGCCAAGATCCATAAAACATATCTGAGTTCAATGCACACATTTACTTCATCTCCTTCTTCCCCTCTGAAGCTCTTTTGTTCTGCAGTGGCAGAGACCCAACACTGCTAAGACCCTGACCTAAAATTGGTCAGGCCTTTTAAGTCCTCTGACACGTGGATGTGGCACTTGGGGACATGGGTGAAACTGGCAGCGCTGAGGGAGCGTTTGGACTCGATGACCTTAAAGGGCTTTTCCAACCTTAATGACTCTGTGATTAACTTTTGAAGGTTCTGACTCAAATTAACAGCTGGAGGCTAAGAAACGAGACCCCATGATTAACTGGGTCCCAACAGCATTCAGCAGCTCTTTGTGCCTCATCTGGCAGAACAGGGCAGCTCTGTCACCACACATCTGAAGCGCTGCTGGGGCACTGAGTCACTTCCAGTCATGGATGACTCCCAAGATCCCAGCTCCAGGCAGCCCACAGGAGCACAAAGCACATCCCACATGCCAAGGAAGGGTTTTGCAGAGCCCACACTGGAAGTGAGCACAGAGCTGTCTCCTCAGAGGTTCAGAGGCACACACTGAATGAGAACGGGAACATCCTCCATTGCTGCTCAGACTAACACAAAGCATTTTGCCTCCAAAGGATGATTATCTCCAATCTTCAGCTTTGGGAAGTTTGCTTTCTCAGGGAACAGAGACTCGAAATTGCAGCAGTGAAGGTCAATGACAAAGAAAACCAATATTTAAGCCTATTTTTCAAATTCAATATCAACAAGAATCAATTTGTGTTGTGTATGAACACTTTTGAAGTGCACATTAAACAAAGAGTGAATAACTTGGGAACTGGATGATCCTTGTGGGTCCTTCCAACTCAGGATATTCCACGAAAACAATCAAGTAATCTCTGAATCTTTTATATCAGGGCTGTAAATGTTGCATCTGCTGATTAGGTTTCCAAATCAAAGTCATCAAACTGAGACACCAAATACGGACAACTGAAGTTTCTCTGGGCTTTGGGTTGGTTTTGCTTTGATTTTTATGTTGTTAAGAGCAGCTCTCCTGCAGGAAACCCCAAAAGTGAGTTACCTTGGCACTGAGGGCCCTGACTTCTTACCTCACTCCTGAGCCACTCTTCACTTCAGGGAGCAGGTTATTAAGGCAGACAAGCTGACTGATTTACTGAGCACGCCTGGTCGCTCCCCCAGCCTAACGAATTCTGGAAGCTGCTTTCCCCACCCCCCACACCCCAAATGCAAACACAACTCATCATTCCTCCCCTCCACCAAAGCTATGATCATCAGGAATGTCATTCGTGAATGATTTCAGAAAAATCTGTCAATAAATATCTATATATTTATATATCTACACCACGTGGTAGGAATGAAGCATCTGAGTGCTGTAAATACCTTCTTGGAGCACGTCTTTGAGGGTGATCCTCTCCCTGGAGATGGCTATGTCCTTCACTTTAGCTTTGGCCTCCATGAGAGTGACACTTTTCAGATCATTCTTCTCTATCCGTAATGTGGGATAACCTGAGGAGCCAGCAGAGCCAAACAATCCACCATAAATACCCTTGGAATGAGAACAGGCACAGGGCTTCACCACTGCACCACCTACGGCTCCACACACAACGGAGCAGCACGATCTGAAATATGTTCTATATTAATTTTAAAAAGATGACAGTATTAAGGAACAAAAACCACAAGAATAGTCATCTACAGGGAAAGAAATCACACAGGAATTCTCTGTAGTGTCACGCAAACAACTTTTATTATTAACTCCGGGTGAAGGAAACTCCTGTGCTGAAGGTGATCAACACTGCAGTGCCCTCAGGAGGAGGAAATAGAGAGACTGTTGGAAAACTTGGAGTAGGGACGATACCTTACCCCAGCAGGGCATTAATGAACTACCAGTGCCCTCTTCTGGCACTTCCAGACATTTGGATACACCAGTAGAGTCAGAAAAGCTGGAATATTTTTGTACATGTGTATGAATCATTAGCAAAATCTTGAGAATTACTCTGATAATACTTTCTTCTAAATTTAAATGTTACTGAAAACAAAACTATGCAACTGTGGAATGACCAGGAATGTCAATCCTGATTCTTTCACACATCCAACCTTTTCTCCTCTTCTCCTAATTTTCCCGATTTCCAGCACTACCAGGCATGTCCCAAAGCAGGTAAGAGACACTGTGAAGCAAGGGCTGCCCCCAGCAAACAGGTGCCACTTGGGCACAGTGGCCACCACACTGGGCAGGGTGAGGAGGGTTGAACCATCACGCTGGGCTTGGTCCCCTGCCCTTGGCCAGATGATTCTGGGAGACAACATTCCAGCAACTGGAACTCAGCTGAATTAACCTGAGTCACTTAGAAAGCCAAACAAAAAACCTGTGTTTGACAGGACACCAACAGCTCAACCTGAGCTGGGATAAGACATGGAGGGACTGGAGCATGTCCAGAGAAGGGAATGGAGCTGGGGAAGGGATTGGAGCCCCAGGAGCGGCTGAGGGAGCTGGGAAAGGGGCTCAGCCTGGAGAAAAGGAGGCTCAGGGGGGACCTTGTGGCTCTGCACAACTCCCTGACAGGAGGGGGCAGCCGGGGAGGGGTCGGGCTCTGCTCCCAGGGAACAGGGACAGGACAACGGGAAAGGGCCAGGAGTTGTGCCAGGGGAGGGTTTAGATTGGGCATGAGGGAAAATTCCATTCCCCAAAGTGTTGTCCAGCCCTGGCACAGCTGCCCAGCTGGTGGAGTCCCCAGCCCTGGAGGGAGTTAAAAGCTGTGTGGCACTTGGGTGGCCTTGGCAGTGCTGGGGGAACAGTTGAACTCTGTGACCTGGGAGGGCTTTTCCAACCTAAATGATTCTGTGACTCTAAGAGATGGAAAATAAAAAGGCTGGGGAGGACTCAGGTGACAAGAGGGAAACCAGCTCTAGAACAAGTTGCAGGATAAGGTCTCTTCCAAACTCTGTGAAAAGGATTTTTTTAACATTTCCTATATTAAATTTTTAAAAGCCTGTTTTAAAATTAATGCTAATACCAAATAAATTTTAAGGGCAGCTTTTTGCAAGGGAAAGATGAACTCGGATGATAAATAAGATCCTTTTTGTTTTAGGGAGATACAGAACAATTTAGAAGTGAGCCAAATCTCTCCCAGAGTTGCAGTTCAGCCTCAGGTAAACACCTGCTTCCCCACAGTGGGAGGAAAAAAGGAGAACACAGGAGGGCTGAGAGTAATGACGACCTTTCTGCTGTGCTCCCTCATGATGGGACAGTCACTGGCACTGATGAGGGACAGTCACTGCCACCAAGTGCCATCACAGGACAATGGAAGAAACTTTGGGGTGCTTTAAAAAAACCCCATGTGTGTCCCTATGCTGGCCACCTTCCCTCCAGCTGGAACAGTCCCTTCCCTGGAGCAGTGCTGGATGGGACAGCCCTCCACCAGACAATAATTTGAGGAGTAAAAATTCCACAGGTAATAAATAAGTTCATTAACTACAGAATTAACTCAGAACACAGCTGAGAGCACTTGGTCTGTTCAACCTGGATGAGACTGAGACACCTGATCCCAGTCTGCAGCTCCTCCCGAGGGGCAGCTCTGAGCTCTTGTCTCTGTGACCAGGGACAGGAGGACCCCAAGGAATGGCTGGAGCTGTGTCAGGGGGGTTTAGGTTGGATATCAGGGAAAGGTTCATTCCCAGGCTCCCCAGGGAATGGGCACAGCCCCAAGGCTGCCAGAGTTCCAGGAGCATTTGGACAACATTCTCAGGTATGCACAGGGGGGGATTGCTGGGGTGTCTGTGCAGGGCCAGGAGTTGGACTGGATGATCTCTGTGGGTCCCTTCCAGCTGGGATTCTGTGATTCTGTGGCATCAGTTACCAGATCAGCACAGAAACTGCTGCCACCCTTCCTTTCCACTCACTGCTCTCTTCAGCTATTTTATATCGCTTCAAGCACAGCTGGAAGCAACAGGAGATGAAGAGA
The DNA here is from genome assembly GCA_013397865.1 of Struthidea cinerea. Classification (NCBI taxonomy): domain Eukaryota; kingdom Metazoa; phylum Chordata; class Aves; order Passeriformes; family Corcoracidae; genus Struthidea; species Struthidea cinerea. Next base: position 94,673 of record VZTI01001511.1, read on the forward strand.
ACAACACAACCATCAGGATTCATGCACAAGGGATCACCTGCTTTGGTAACTGATCCCAGGGCTGGGTGGATACATCCTGCTCTCTCTCCTCTGCTTGCACTGCACGAGGTAGGTTCTTCCCAGTGTTAAACAACAGATGCTTCACAGCTACTGGTGAAGCCTGGCTGGCTGACTGCTCTGGGTGCAGGGAGAATAACCCAAGGGCCAAACACAGTCTCATGCTCATATGACCACTCACATGCCCCCGAACTCACTCCTGACTACGGCGTGGCTGGATAAAACACACATTGTGCGAATTCAAGAGGCAAAGTGACAAAGCCAGAGGATGACTCATGCTCTTCTCTTGTACTTGACACCAAAGCAGCGTGGCAGGGGTGTCTGTGCCTAGATTAACACTTACTGGTTACTGGCGTGGCGTTGTTGGGCGTGTCAGCCCGCAGGTACTGCGTCGTCTGCGTGGAGGGCTGCGACAGCCCCTGCGAGCTGCTGCTGTCGCTGATGCTGTCGGGACACAGAAAGGCACTACTTCAGCAACCAGAGGGAGCAGATTTAGTAAATAAGTATGCTCAAAATGTTTCAACGTGAGCTGACTAAATGAATTACTAAACTTAAGAAAACCATGTCAGAATCAAGAGCTGGTTGTGCATTCTCCTCTGTACAGTCTAGCACTGTAAATAAAGCACTGCTCTAATGGTAATATTTTTCATAACAGGAGAAACTATTTTTGTTTAAACTTGTTCATGATACCAACAATTTTCATAAAGAGCACAGTCTTGCCTTGCTCTTCAAGGGTTTTAATGATAGAAGCACTGACTCATTTTTGTAAGCTGTTCATGACTCCTTCTTTAGAGACATCCCTCACAACAGACACTCATATTTTAAAGTAACGCATTGCATTGCCCTATCTCAAAGTATTTTGACAGAATGAGTAAATATTACATTATCTTAACAGGAACAACAATAGTGGCACAGAAATTACTTGCAGTAAAATTCAATTAATGGAGAAAACTCTAAGTAGAATTCAGACCCACCATACCTCTCATCAGGTATCTAAGGATTAAGATATACAGGAATTGCACTGATCTTTTCTTTTCCTGAAAATTTCAATTTTCACATGGAAATGCTGGCCATATCTCCAACATATCACTCTTACACATCATCACTGCTTGCCACTCCAACACATTCCAAATTAACTTCTCGAGGTCAAAACCAGGAGATTTTCCAGGCAAGACTTTGAACGAGCAGAGTTTTTGAAGTCTCTCACACATGAAAATGTATTTCAGGCAACTCATAAATCTTGGCACTACAGTTTGTTGAGCATGAACAGCTCCCTCCTATTTGTTTTCCAGAATTTGCTCTATTTTCTAGTACTTCTCCCCACTCTTGAATAATCAAAGTGACAAAACATTCCCTGCCAGAACCACCTTGTCATACCAAGAACAGCTATTATACTCCAGAGAAGCTTTGCACACATTTCTCTCACGGCACTGATGTCCCATTCAGACGAGGGCTCTATTTTACAGCCCAAACCTCTACCCTACTTTGCCACTCCCCTCCCTAAGGATACTTGCTGTCCCTTCCAGCACCACCTAAAATGTGCTTTTTGAGGTGCCTTCTTCGGGCAGAATGACCAAGGATCCACAGAGTATCCATGAGACAGCCTAAACCACAGCAGGCTGACTTCTGCCTTATTTTCATAATCAAAACCCTACAAAAAAGGGCTGTTGGAGCTGTAATGGACCAAAAACCTGTCAGCAGATCAGATGGCAGGGCCAGAAGCTTTTCTGATGTTCCCCCCCTCCAAACACACACGAACATCCCCCCCTTTTATCCAGCTTCAAAGCTTCTCCACTGCTGACTGCATTGGGAGGACAAAGAGGAAACTGGTTTGCGATATAACCTCCGCTTTGCCAAATAATCAACATTGAATATTTCTTGGGCCGCTGCTGAGCACTGACCAAGCAGTGCCAGCCACCCCTGTAGGACTGTCAGACATGGCTGGTGATGCTCTCCAGGCCCACTGCTACCTCTGAAGCCAGGCTTCCTTTAAAAAACAGAAATCCAAGTCCACTCTTCCCCATTATACCACAACCATGGATGCACACACTGAATTTTTTTCTTTGGAACAGAATCTATTGAATCTCACAATACAAACTTACTCATTTATAGCTGACCTCAATCTCTCCCTGGAACCATTTTTTTTACAGTTATTCCCACAATCCCTGTCTTCCAGGTGCAGGATTCCAACACAGCGTTTAGCACGAGGCTAAAAGCCACAGATGCTGGTCTAGCTACTCCCCTTTAACTTCCTTCAGAGTTTTTGAATGAGTATTCTGTGGTGCTGGCAATTTAGTGCTGCTTATTTGAACTGCTCCCACTATGGCAGCCACGAGCTGCTTCAGTACGATGCACTCTGCAGCGAGCTCCCTGGGAAGGAGTGCCTTGGCATGGTCACCACATCACACACCAAGGCACAACTTGCATTTCCTTTTCTTGCTCCAGCTGGAAATTCCTTTTCTAACCTGATCACCCACTAGCCCCGCGGATTCCTTTGGCTGGAGGCAAGTGTGAGAAAGGAATTATTCTTTTAATGCCTGTTGCAAGTTTGAAAAACTCCCTTTTGGGTTGGCTTCTTTCTGGTTTTTAGATTTAACTCGCTTCCTGAGCTTCCTCACTTGCATATTCTGTATTTGAACGACGCCTTCTCGCTTTATTGACTCCCATTATCCTGCTGTTAAACCATGCCAGCTTTCCTTGGCACTCTTCCAGTGCCTTTGCTCCGAGGTTTGCAGCATTGGCTGTGGACTTCCAATACAATGTTCCTAAATAATCCACGTGCAGCCTGTAAACTCGGCTGCCTGGCTTGAGCTTCCAGTTAACAACCCTCCTCGGTTTTATTTAGTTCTGGGGGTTGAAATTAAGAGCACCAGTGGGTTTTCCAGGCTCTGTTGCTCCTGGGAGGTCGTTAACCCTAATGACATTGTCATATTCCATTCAGGAACCTTTTACAGAAACAGTTTGAGAATATTATTCACAACAAAATCACAAGTTGTTGCTTCTCTCGGTGAGTTTGTTCAAAACAAACCCCACAGCTCCTGATTTTCAGGCACATTTTGCTTCTGTTACGCCTTTGCTCTGGCACTGCCTGAGCACAGCTTTTACACAGCAGCACACCCACAGTTCTGCCAGGCCAGGCACCTTCAGGCTCAAAAAACACGTCATCATCTCATAGAGCTCGAAGAGCTAAACCCCAGAACTGCACAAACTTCATAAAATCACTCAGTGGTCTGGGTTGGAAAGGCCCTTGAAGATCATCTCATTCCAATCCCCTCCCAGGGACAGGAAAAGCCCCCTGAATTTATCAGAATTTATCAGTAGGATATATATTCAGAGCAAATTATTAACATCACAGAGGACTAACATCAGATGGATTTTTAGCTTTATCTCCATGGAAGGTCAGTTGGTTTTTTAGGATTTTTACCTTGTATCTCCACAGAAATCCAGTGCAATGGAGTAGATGGAAGGACATCTGATCACACTGCCAGGCTGGCCACCTCAAAACTTCACAGATGACACTACCCCACACTATAAATGTAATGTTTTTCCTTTCCGAATTAAAGCAAGCTGCACATCCTTTAACACCTTCAGCTGATTAAAACCCCTCAGTCAGACAATCAGCCGCAAAGGAGCTGAGGAAGGCTGACAAGCTCATTTGGTTACAATTGAGAAACCACAACTGCTCGATGCAGTGGCACCACCAAAGCCACAAGGGCTGGGGACACCAGGGGAGGGAGTGGCAGGGAGAAAACTGAAAGGAACAGATGAATGGATACAGAGGAGGATGAAAAGATAAAGCTACTCCATGGGGCTGCAGGCAGCACAGAAGCTCAAGACATCCTTTAGTTCAAGATATCCTTTCACAGGGGTGACCACCCACAGGCCGACTGCTTTCCAAAGGATCCAGTTTCACACTGCCTGCTCCTGAACAGTTGCATCCGATGCAGGCTGTTCACACAGCCTCAGTCCACCTGCTTTTCCAGCCTCCCTTCTCCTCGGTGTTTAATCCCCACTCCAATGCCCTTGGACTCATGTTACAAGTCCCTTTTCCATGCATGTGCTACGTTTTTTCCGGATTGGAAATATATTTGGGAGAGCCCAACGTTGCCAGTTTTACAACCAAGCAGTTGTAATGCTCAGACTGCACCCTAAGGCCAAAGTGAACACTGCAAAATCGATCAAAGTAGGGAAAACTGAAATTCAGTCTCCTGCAGGTGTCAGTAAAACCCAAATGTTTTCACACAATCGTGGCTCCGTGGAATGTTATGGGTGGGAAGGGAGCTGAAAGCCCATCCAGTCCCACCCCCTGCCATGGGCAGGGACACCTTCCACTAGCCCAGGGTGCTCCAAGCCCCATCCAACCTGGCCTTGGACACTTCCAGGGATCCAGGGGCAGCCACAGCTTCTCTGGGCACCCTGTGCCAGGGCCTCGCCATCCTCACAGGGAAGAATTTCTTCCCAATATCCCATTTAAGGTAAAATAAAGGTAAAAACTCTCTGGCAGTGGGAAACCATTCCCCCTTGTGCTGGCACTCCAGGCCCTTGTCCAGGAGCCCCTTTAGGAACTGGAAGGGCCTCTAAGGTCTTCTTGAGCCTTCTCTTCTCCAGTATGAACACCCCCAGCTCTCTCAGCCTGCCTTTCCAGTGTGCCCAAGTCAATTTCTCCTTCAATCCTGACAATCCCTGCAGATCTGATTCTGTCAGAATCTTCCCACTCCACACAAATATTCTGGCAAAACCTGAACAACCCTTCCACCTCATAAACAGCAGAGCACCTGCAACTGCTGCCTTTCTGCAGCACAGCTCTTACCACAACCCTACACAGGCAGTATCTGCTAGAGCTTGCCACTGGGAGCAGAAATTGCAAACTACCACAGAGTGCTCATTTTGAGACCAAACTCCCACAAATCTGAGTAAATACGTCCCAAAACCACACTGGGAAAGCCTGAACACATACCTGTCATCCAACTCTATCCTTTTCATGCTGTGGAGGTGCAAGACAGCCAGGATTATTGCCACCAGGAATATCACAGCACAGCACACGCCCACACTGATATAGAACACCCGGGTCGAAGTGGTGGGAGCTGCATTTACAGGATCGACTGGAACAGAGGTGGAAAGTTACTGAACCCTCCTCAAAAAGGAGGAAAAACCAACAAAAAACCCCAAATAAAACCCCCAAGAAATGACATTTTGTTAGTTTGTTACAGCAAAACAAGCAGGGGGGCTGGAGGCAGGGCGAGGCAGCAGCCTCAGCCATCCCAAATGTTCAGTCAGGAATCCTGGAGAACAACTACCCTGCAAGAGACAGTGGGAGGCAAAGAGAGCACTGAGCACTCTTTCCCACTGCTTTCCAACAGCATTTTGGCAAAAACGCTCCCATTTTGGGTATTATGGAGCCACAGTCAGCCGATGACATTTCCAGCTAGAAGGGGAGGAAAGGAAACTACCTCATTCTATTCCTTCAATAGTGATAAATTAAAACAGCAAACCAGACAGGTCCTAAGGTCAAGAAAATAGATCAGAGTCATGTACGGAAACCAGAGCCCCTCAGATGCCATACAAAAGTTGTTACAAGACTTGGAAAAGGTTTTTTTTCCCTCTTCACCCGTTAAAACAATTAATTACCAAAAAAACACTGCAGTACTGGGTATAGTAGAGACTACCTGGGGACTGCTTTCATAGGGGAAAGCTGTGGAATCAAAGCACATATCAAGTTTTTCAGTTTTTACACCCCAAGTTGTACATCCAGGATTACTTACAGATAGCCTTGCTGCTGTTTTTATCAGCTGTTGGAGATTTGACTTCTGGCTCGAGCTCTAAAGAGATGAGAGAAAGCCATGAAGTTTGGAGCACATTTATTACTGCAGCCCTTCACGTTGCCTCAGGTTGCCTCAGGTACGGAAAAGCAGATCTGCTTTTCCAAAGAGGAGAGCTGACTCGAGGACTACACCCATCCACACATTTCCATTTAAATACCTACCCACGGTAGAATTCAAATCACACTGAAACACACAGGGCAGGTACTTCACTGCTGACACACGTGTCCAGCGAGGCAAAACTTGAACCCCCTGAGTCCATCTAAAACCCTGCAGCTTGTCCAAGGTCCAAAGCAGCAGGAAGAAGAGGTGCAGAATGCGTGTTTGCTAAGGCACTGAACAAATTCCTCACAGAATCAGTTCCTACAGGAGCGAAAATCATTCCTGGGATGTTCAGTCAAGACTGCCCTGATCTTTTGGAGGAAATCCTGGCTCCAGTCTAATGTTGCTCATCCTAGGAAGGGGTCAGAGATGCAGCCACAGGCACTGTGCCTTCTCAGCTGATGCCAGTCAGGAGTTAAAGAGTTAAAACAGGATGAAAAAGGAGATATCCATTTAAGTACTCATAAATATGCAACTGAAGGCAGGAGGACAATGCTCAGCTCACATCCTTTAGAAGGTGGGTAAATCTTCACGAAGCTTACTCTGAGTCTGGTTACCACGAGGAGCAGTGCAAACCTGGGGGATGCAGGCTGTGGAGATGCCTCCAGATGAACCCCCCTGAGGATCTGCAGGCAGCTGAGGGAATCCCGTGGATTTCTGTGGCTGCAAAGGCACAATCCCACTTGTACATCCCCCTTCCTGCTCCTGGTTGTGTCCAACACAGCACAGCTCCTTCCCACTCCTTGGTAAGCCAGTTCAGCTTAGGAAAAAGTAATCCAAGGGAGGAAAGAATCAAAGAGTTTTCATTTTTTCATCCCTTTTTTGGACTTGAGGAGGAACTATCAGGAATTCCCTGAGCAAAAACCACTAGCAAGTTCCTGCATATTCCTAACTTATGCATTAAATTCAATCAGAAACCCCTGTTTGCTCTACACCAATCGACTCACACCAAACAAAGCCCTTTTTTTGTTTTTATGAAGCTACAGAAACGAGATCTTTGTAAGGAGCACTCCTGATGGTTCAGGCAGTGCCTCTGTCTCACCCCCCAGAGAACCGTGTGGTGCCAGTGGAAAGCCCCATCACACATGCACAGCTCAGTAAGCTGTGAATGGATCAGCAGGGCTGACTTCCCTCTCTTGGAGTATTTGAAAAAATACCCAGGAAAACACAAAATAAAGGTAAAAACATCAACATTTTCAGCCAGACCTCCATTTTTACTAGAAGGAGATACACACTTTGAATTAAGAATGGCCTTCCTGAAGCCTCAATGCAAGGAACACGAGTGTCCCAATGTTATGTGCTACAAGGAATGGTTGGCTCTTCCATCCATGCCTTCCACGAGTTTATCCTTAGGATTTATACTCAAGGAAAGTGATAAACCTGCCTTTGGAAAGACAGCTACTGTCCTCAAAGGCTCTAAGTAAGCTGAACAGAGGCAGAAGGGGCATGCAAAGAGTATCCCCAAATACTGCCTAGGAGTGGGACACCACAGCCATTTTTAAGGAGGGCACAGCTCTTGAGATTCTCCAAAATAATTTTCTTCTGATGCCTATGAAAATGCTAGGAAAATTCTAGGAAGCAGCAACAGTAAACAGCAACAATCAAAGAATATATTACGCTTGCAGATTCCCAAGTGGTAACGCAGAAGAGTCAATCTAGGATTTCCGAAACCTGGATTATCTCCCAAAATCATTTTGTACTTCACATCCAACAGACTAACACCTCCTACACTCACTAAACAGCCAATTTTATCCCAATCTATAAAGTAAGTAGATTTTCTTGGTAATTCTTAGAACAATTTGAATTCTCAGAATGTTGCAGTTTTGAGGGAACTGGTTTTTTCTTTCCAAACACAGAGAAAATGCTTTTTGTTATGTATCTATACAAAGGTCAGTCAGTGCAGCAGAACTCTTGGGGAAGGTTGTTCATTCACCAGCTTCTGCTTTAACCAAAACTCCCCATTTCTCTCTGAAAGTCAGAATTTTCTGGTTTCTCCTGATCCTCCCCAAAATTCACTCTGTTACGCCTGTCCTGGATCATACACCATCCCACTCCCTTGTCCTATCATACTTAAACAGCAAGAACTTTTAAATATCTGAAACTTAAATCTCTTACTTTTGTAGCACATTTTCCTCCGTTTGAAATTCAAAACTGTGATGTTTTTTGAGGAATTTATTGTTAAGTTGAGCTGCATCAGTATTGTGACGTCGGAGTCGAGTCTGCCAGTGCAGGAGAGTTCGACACGGAACACTGTGAACACAACACAGGGGTTACAGGGGAGTGGGAGCCACTCTCAGACACTGGGGTGAGAGAACATTTAAATAAGGGCCTTTTGAGATGTACATTATAAACATCATAAATCAGCACATTATAAAGAACTCCATACTAAGAAATGCTATTTTAGTCTTCACGCCTCATCACTTCAGCTATTAGAGCATTAAAGGGCACAGATTTTAAATTAATTTATGTCAATTTTATTAAAACTGCATTTGTGGCTAAATGACCATTATTCATCCATGAGCTGGATGGGGGTGGGAAGTTTACCTGAGAGGGTGCGAGGAACTTCTCCTTGTAGAGAAATGTTGGCCTGGGGCAGAGCCATAGCCATGGGATCGTGGACCTGAAATCCCAGTTTATACTCAACCTGTAACAACAGTTGGGAGAGAGAAAACACATCGGAAATCTGTCCAGGAGTATAAAGAAATGCAACATCCCTTTTCATAATTCTTCTTGAAAATAAAAACAAATACATACATTATTTTCAAGGAGTGCTGGTAATTTTAGGTGTCCATATTCCAAGTTTCTTATGTGACATTTAAGTATCAAGACTTTTGTGACAGTTCAAATTAAGAAAGCCAAAAGAGAAGCTACTCTTGAAATAATTTCTTAAAATCTGGGGCAGAACTCAAGAGTGCTGTATTAAAAAAAATTCCCCCCCAAACCTCACTTGATGATACTTTTAAACTTACTTGTTCAAAAGCCAATTTGTTAAAGCCATAAGAATTCAAAAAAATCTCCCTCCCCCAGTCAGTTTTACAAACAAAATTGCTTAGAAATAGTTTATTCAACTATAGTCAAGATTTTGTTTCCACTTAAGAAGCTGACTCTGCAAACATTCATTCAAAAAAAAAAGTACAGGACCTACTCTAAGTCATAAGATCTTCTTGGAAATTCATCCTACCCCTCCACTCTCAGCCGACTGATTTTGTTTGACTTGGTCCCAATAGTTAGTTTTTCTCCCCTTTCTAAAACATAATATGGTTCATTTCTGTTATGAATTTATTTTTCAGCCAAGATGCCACGGGAAGAGACACAACCTGGTTCCTGAGCTCCTCCAAGCTGCACTACACCAAGCTATAACGGAAGATGCTGAGGGGTGGAATCACAGGAATGGGAAGCAGGGCTCCTACAAGCTCCAAAATCCCTCCTCACAACTCCCAGCCAGGCCCCAAGAAACACAGGCCAGGGCCAGTGATGCAGAGAGCCCACGGCTGAAGCTGTGACAAGGGAACTCCTGCTCAAATGACAAGTGACTGAAGTGTCACTGTGCATGTGCAGTATGGTATCGGGGCTGGCTGGCACTCGAGCCAATTCCACTGCAGGCCAAAAGTCACTTCTCTTAACAGGTTACACCTCAAAGGGAAGAACAATGGCAGGAGGAATCTTCAGGACCTGCACTGGTGGAGTTGTTTAATGCTCTGCTTCTCCTGCAGCCTTTCCTACTTAAGGGCAGAAAAACAACCATCACTCAAGTTTAAAAAAACAGAATGAACATCTGGCAGAGACTAAACAGATCATTTCATACATGAAACTAAATTGTTAAGTAACTGGAAATGCTTCAGAATGTAAGAGCATTTGCAATCTCTCTGACAGCTGTTGCTGCATGCTCCAGGCATGGTGATTAAGTGACATAAAAACCCTTTCCGTTTAATCAGGGCTCAGTAATAACATACTGGATGCTGCTTTTATAGGCTCTCCTTGTCTCCAAGCATATGTTTCTAGAAATCTCTACAACAATTGCTCTACATATGATTTCCAGAGGCTTCAGTTCATGGCTGCCCTTCTGTGTGTCCAATGCACCAAGGGCAGAGATCCCACAGCCAGTGTCCTGGATGCATACACGGACCTTGCCAGGAGCAAGAAGTACAAAACACTTTGAAATAAGTGCTTAAACTTTCTAAAATAAGGAACAGCTTGGACCTATACCATCTTAACCTATTGCCTGCAGTCATGTAAGTAAGTATTTTGCACATTGCATATGCTAATTTTTGCAAAGAAAAAATCCCTTAAATAACAGCAGTGGGTATTCACCAAGCAGAACAGCTCGTGTCTCAAGTACCCAGAGCAGAAGTCATGCCTGCTCACCTTGGATTTGGCATGCCAGGTGAAGTGGAGATTGTTGGTCTCGCTGGGTATTAGGAGATTGAAGGACAAGGCATAGTGATTAACCACATCATTCCTCACGTAAGACAACTCTGCATCCAGACCTGTAAGGAGGAAGAGGAGAGTAAGACAGGGAAGAACAGGACCAAACACACTGGAACAAACAGCTCTCAGGACCACCACCATGCACTTATATCTGCATATTCAAGCAAACACTTCCCCCAGTCCATAAATTCCAAGGCAGGTTTGGAGACCAAGGCCCACAGACGTCAGCTCTCACAGAGTGCTCCACAGCCTTACAGAGCAATCACTTCAGAGGTGCCACAGCCTAAGGAACAGGTAAAAGCTGGAATGTAGTGGAAGGAAACATGACTTTTCCTACAAACATCCAGGAGAGTCACTGCAGGCTCTCCTGAACATCCCCAGTTCTGCTTCTGGGAATCACGGCTCGTTTTATTTACAACTGTGTTCACTTAAACTGAACTGCTCTGGGTTATCAGCTGGTTAATCACAGGCAATTCCTTCTGGAATAGCTCATTCCTTGAGCCGGAGACATCCAAGCAGTATGGAATTAGCTTCAAGGTAATTAGATCACAGAATCCCAGGAGGGTTTGGGCTGGAAGGGAGCTTAAAGCCCATCCAGTGCCACCCTGCCATGGGCAGGGACACCTCCCACTAGCCCAGGGTGCTCTGAGCCCTGTCCATCCTGGCCTTGGACACTTCCAAGGATCCAGGGGCAGCCACAGCTTCTCTGGGCAACCTGTGCCAGGGCCTCGCCATCCTCACAGGGAACAATTCCTTCCTAATATCCCATCTAAATCTCTCTTTTATAGTTTAAAACCATTCCCCCTTATACTATCACTGTCTGCTCGTGTAAAAAGTTGCTCCCCCTCGTACAGAGTGAGAGGTGACATTTGTACACCCAGCAATAGTAACATTTTGTGTCTACCCTTTGCTCTCCAAACATTTAAATACACCTAGAGGCCTGAAAGCCCCACAAAACTATTCATTACAGGGCACTAAGGTGCATTTCCCTAAATAAGACACAGGCCCTGATATTATAAACACTGCAGCCGCTGTTATTTTTTGCAGCACACGATCCAAGGTCACGCTGAACACGGGGTAGGACCCTGCAGCTTGCCCTGGGTGTCAATAGCAATTAGTGGTAGAGTAAGCACTGCTTCCCTGCAGGGGTAAAATTAATCCCAGCTCCGTATCCTCAGGACAAAACCACACTGGATTTGCAGTCAGTACCATTTGGCCTTGTCTCATACAGCTCTTCCTCCAGTGCTCCCAGTTAGATGCTATCAAGGCTCTTGGACAGGCCAGGAGAACAACGGGGTTAATCAGACACTGAATATTCCACACTGAGGGAATGGAGTTCAAATCAGTCACAGTACAAATGGGAGGGCAGATAGCAGATTCTGGGATGCCTCCTCATGGCCTTCCAGTATCTAAAGGGGGCTTTTAAAAAACAGAAAGACATTTTTCAAAGTGAGACAGTGATAGGACAAGGGGGAATGGTTTTAAACTAAAAGAGGAGAGATTTAGATGGGATATTAGGAAGAAACTCTTTCCTGTGAGGATGGCGAGGCTCTGGCACAGGGTGCCCAGAGAAGCTGTGGCTGCCCCTGGATCCCTGGAAGTGTCCAAGGCCAGGTTGGATGGGGCTTGGAGCAACCTGGGACAGTGGAAGGTGTCCCTGCCCATGGCAGGGGGTGGGACTGGATGAGTTTCTTCCAACCTAAACCATTCTGTGATTCTATGAATTATTTTTTTTATGGCTAGAAAGTCAAGAATATTGGCAAGACTGTGACTTCGAGACAACAGCATTTAAGGCATCCTGAAGTCATTTCAAGAATCCAGGGAATCATGAAAGGTTGAGTTTTCTTAAGAAATTAAGGAAAAACAAATCCAAGCTAACCATTGACCTGTGTAGACTTATAAGCTGTATTTGAAGAAAGAGAGCATCAGTTCAAGAGAAATAATTCCTCCTGTTTAGTGCAAAAACCAGGCATGGATCAGTACCAAACGACATTTTCTCTTATTTCAGAACTTGACTTAATCCACCTTGTTTCCACAAGATACAGAAACGCAGCCAAGATGTTCCTCTTCATTCTTGTTGCTGTTAACAAGAATGCACTTTTAATCCCTGCTGGCTCATCAGAGTCCCAAAACTTAACCAAAACCCCCCAGCTTAATCAGAGGTACCAGGGGTGGCGAGGGGGAGAACCCCGAAGATTGGATGCATGAAAAGAATCAAGATAATGGAGTCATTCCAGGAAGAAATTATCTCACACGAGATGTTGAGCAGAAGAAGATGCAGGTGCTGCTCTAAGTGCTGAATGTAAACAGCCTGAGACAGTATCTAAAAGAGAAGCTCAATATTCCTTGTACACAGAGTCCCTATTTCCACTTCATAACAAATGGGAAATGCAAAAACATATCCACCAGCAAACTAGCGAGGAGGGGGAAACCCACACAGCCCCAGAAACAAAATAACATTTTGAAAACACATAAAAGCAACAGCAAACTTCAAAAATCCCTGCCCAGATCATTTTTACATGTCTGCATGTTTATACATGAAACCCAGCTCGGAGTTAGCAAACATAGAAGGAGGGTGGAGAAGAGCTCACAACTATCCGACATTTGGCATTAGATCCAATCAAGATGAGAAGGTTTAAAGGCATAACTTTCATTCAAATGAACCCCATCACGTACAAATTATTTTAAAAATTAGGAAAAGAAAAGGATTAGCAGCGTGAAACAATGAAACTGGAACAAGGAAGCTGCCTCTGGAATAAAGAAAACCTTCTCTTGTTGATAAATGGTCCCAGCAACGAGAGGTTCACAAAAACATTTCAGAATTTCAGGATGATAATTCTTGATTTAATACAAACTTTGCAGAGAAACTGGTCATTGTAATGAAATGGGTACACGGCAATAAAACTGCCTGTTGCAAAAACCCAGCTTCATAAAAGTAATATAAAATGCAATCCTAACTGAAGCTGTCAGAAGTATCTTGATGTGCAGTATCGTCTAAAGGTGTACAAAACCAAATTACCCTACAGAAGATAAATCCAACCTCTAAGCTTTAATGGTGGTACAACCCTGAGTAATTTCATTCCATAGGACACTAATGTTTTGTGCCTGTACTGCCGGAAAAAGCTCCACACTAACAGGAGACAGTAATTATATGAATTGCACAAGCAAAACGTAAGAGCTGCACGAGTATCAATGTTGTATTGTATTGCTTCGAAATATGCTTCAAGACTGGCATAGAAAAGTAACTTCAGAGGTTTTGTCCTACAGCTCTGAATTCCTAAAAAAGGCAGAAGATTGTCTGGCTCGGAGTCCTGTTCCCATCAGGGAGCTAAAGAAACTGCCTCGGGAAGGATTAACACCTGAGGACGCAGTGACCCTTCACTGGCAGATCCTCTGCGCTTCCAGTGTTTGTGGATCACAAACTTTAGCACGTTCCTCAAGAAGGCTGGAGTGGCAGGCCAAGGGGGAATGGCTTCCCACTGCCAGAGAGCAGGGTTAGATGGGATATCGGGAAGAAATTCCCCGTGAGGGAGGTGACGCCCTGGCACAGGGTGCCCAGAGCAGCTGTGGCTGCCCCTGGACCCCTGGCAGTGTCCAAGGCCAGGCTGGACAGGGCTTGGAGCAACCTGGGCCAGTGGAAGGTGTCCCTGCCCATGGCAGGGGGTGGCACTGGATGGGCCTTAAGGTCCCTTCTCAACCCAAACCTTTCCATGATTCTGTGATTAAACTCACAGGCAGTATCTTCCAATTGCTTCTCACCAGGTATTTTTTCTCCTAGGAATCTGGGTCAATGCTTTCTCCAAGCCTGGAAACCAATAAATACACCCTCGGGAAATGTCAGTGTTTCAATACCGTACAGTAATTTCCCCTTTTAAGCTTACCAACAATTGAAACATTTCCTCTGGCACATCTTTTCCCATCAGTGAACTACAGACAAAATTCTATTTCCCATGCACAGATAAGAACCAGGGTCCTCCCCAGACAAGCAAGCTCCCATCTCCCCACCTCCAATCCACCACAGGACAGATCTGCTTCCAGACCATCCTCCCCTTCCTAATTTTTCATCCCCTCACTGCCTCCCCAGCTCAATCCTGAATTCCCCAAGCACTCTGTATAATTTATCTCAATCAGGCCAGCAAAATACACAAAAATTCGCAGCTGACCGTGCCTGTGAGAAAAAGCCCCGGCCTGTGCTGCAGGCAGGCAGCCAGGCAGGCAGGTGTGTTCTGCTGCCACAGGGGAGCCCAGTGCCAATCCCGATCCCGGGAGCTGCACCACATTCCAGCTGCAAGGGAAGGCACTGGGAAGGTACAGACAGGTCAGGAATCACACAGGGCACTGCAGAGAACAGCAGTGAGAGCCAGAGCTGTGCTCCACTGGTGGGGTGTGGGATCCGAGTCTCACCATGACAGCTGGAGTCTAACTCAGAATTGCTTTAATTCTGCATTTCCACGTTTTCCTTCAGACTTGCACACTCACACATGCCTGGCAACATTCCTTATTTAAGCCTTCAGCAAGCCAAGTGCAAGAAGTCAAGCTGGCACTATGCAGGGACAGAAAACAAGTGCAGGAACACTCCTCAGTGAGTTTAACTCCCTGGATTAGTGAGGATGCCCAGAAGCATCCCACATGGAGGGTGAGACTGCAGCAGCACTCAGATGAAGCTTGTACTAAAACAGTCCTGTGATTTCATTCAGATACTGTAAGGTTTTCCCAAAGCATGCTTTGGGCATAGGTAGCTTAGAAAAATGGCATCAAATGAAGCAGGTCACTGTCAATACACAGCCGAAAGCAGCAACCTCAAATTTTCACTTTTTTAGTGTAAATCTCCTTCAAAGTCAGCAGCAGCATAAGATGCACCAGCTGAGGCAGCAGGTTGCCAAGGAAAAGTTCTAGTTTCTCAGTTGTTTCAGATTTCAAGAAGGCTCAGTACACTACTAAACCTAAACCTCCTGACTGGTGGGTGAGGGGAGGGAAAACGTCATTCCACAAGATGCCGGGTTCCTCTGAAGGTGCTCAATTTTTCCTTTGCACTAAGTAGGGCAAATCCAAGATGGATTTAATGTCTTGTGTCCTAAAAGGAATAATAAAAGGACAAAACAGGTAGCTCTAGGAGGAAAACACAGATGCAATACAAACAGCTACAGGAAATGGGCAGCTCCTCAATCATTTTCTAGGCAAAGTGGCAAAACATAAAGAAAGGGGTGGAGAACCTTAAAAAGAAGTATCACAAAATGCTGAGGAGGAAAAGCAGCTTTTCCAAAAGGCTTCTGTTGGTTTAAGCAGAATATTGGTGATCGATGCTGACCAGTTTGAAAAGCTGGGCTGCAGCTTTGCTTTGGCAAAGCTCCCTAAACAAGTCCATATGCAGACAACGCAGGATCTGGTTTCTCCTTACTTGGACTTGACTAACCTACACCAACACACATGAAATCAGTTCAGAGCAATGCTCTGCCTGGATTGCGAGGCAAAACCACCACCCTTTTAGCCAGGCAACCTCTAAATCTCATTATTAACTTCCCCATCTTTGTACCTTGGGCACAGACTTGAAAGAATAAATTAAAAAGTTGAAGGCAAACAAAAAGGTAAGTTTAAGCAGCAGCACAGAGAAAGTCTGTCATTCTTTGCACTGTTTAACATAACAAAACATCTGAAGAAGCTCAGAAAGGAAGGGGAGAGGCCAACTTTCATTCCCAGATGCCAAGGATGCTGGGCAGCCCTTGTGTTCATGACAAAATTGAATCATGTCAGTCTAGCAGCCTAACAAAACACTTCTTTTCAAATGTCCTTCTGCAAATGCGGTCTAGCTTCAACTCCTTTTTTTTTTTTTTTTTCCATTTTAAGCACAATATACAAAAGAAACTTGCCTCTGCCACCATGGGAAAATTGGATTTTATTTTTATGAAGCGAATCTATCCTGCAACATGCACCAGTACTAACACGTTCTTCTTAAAGATGACAGCAGTGTTTAGGAGTCTCTTACCTGGGGTTACACCTCATTACTAAATCACTTCAGATCTCCATAACATAATTCTGGCAGATTTTGTCTTAAATTGAGAGATCAAAAATGAGTGTGCAATGCAAGAGTTCGCTATTAGACTAGGGCTAGAATAGTGCAAAAAGCAGCATTGTGTTAAAAGCAGTCTGGTAACAATAGCTGACATAATTATCTGTCCAGTGGCTCCCCAGCAGAGAAATGACTGAAATTGGGGGTTGTTTTCTTAATGCTCTAGTCTGTAATTTAGAAGAGTTTCTTCATCAGCAGCTGAGAAATCTCTGCAGTGTGACATCAAACCACCACAGCCCTCCCAGAGCAGAGCCACTCCTGATCCTGACTCACAGCCACTGAAACAAATTAATAAGGAAGATTTACCCAGTTCAGTGAATTATGATCCTTAGATAAATATTTCATTTGTTCTATTACGTACTCCAGAGAACGAGGCCTCTGCTCCTGAGCAGCTCATCTGGGTTAGTCCTCTGGCCAGACCAGAAGTTTCCACTCCGGGATGAACACTCATGTGAGAGAGTACAAACCTCAAGGTTCAACACCCCTCCAACGTCACCCCCCTCTCAAGCCTGTTCATCCCACTCCACAAACACATTGGATTCTCCCGCTGCTGGGCAATTTACCTTGCTGAAGAAAGACAGCTTCTTTTTACTTCCATTTTCCTTTCATTTAAAGTGCACCCAAATCCGAAACACTGACTTTAAATGCTAAACTTTGCTTTTTCTGCAGCAGGTTCTGCAAATGTCCACTGGAAAATACAGCCCAAACACAAGGAAATGTGACTGAAGAATTAAAAATCAGCTTTTGACCACTGAAACTTCTTTTTCTTACAAGGTAGAAAGAACACGTTCCCAGAGCAAGCCTTATTAGTTTCAATGCACTTAATTAATTCAACAATTAGCTTGGCCAGGGCTGAAACTACAGCTGGGAGTTCAAAGATACAAGGAAAAAAATGTGAACTGATCCACATGGATGGATTTAGTTCAGAAAATAGCAAACTATTTGGGATGCAATACTAAGCATCTGAAAATACAGAGACACAAAAAACTTCTTACATCCTATTTGTACACATCCAGTACATACAACAAAGCGAACTTTGCTTTAATAAAACAAGTACCTGAACACAGCCTTCCAGCTGCATTTCTACTTAAGCTTTCCACAAAGCTACAGACTGCCAGTTGAGTTGTTGGTCAGAATTTAGGGCTGAAATACTTGTTTTTAAACACCTTAAAGGTTGGGAGTCTGTGGAAAAGATGACTGATGAAAAATGAAACAGGGCAAAACCAAGTTAAACCTTCAGCAACATGGAGATGATGAAGAAGCAGCTCTTCAGTCTCCTAACACAGGCAAGAGGGAGTGTCAAAGGATGGTGATCAGTGTCAAGCCGAAAGACACAGCAACAGCACAAAACCAGCAATACTGCGCAAGCTCACCCAGCTCCAAAGAGCAGCAGCAGAGGGAACATGGGCTGTGATTATTTGTTACCTGCACAGAGTTAACTTCACATGAGCTGGAGGGGGAATACAACGTGCAAGGCATTCAATTTGAGGAAATACTCAACATATCTTCAAGGCAATGAATGCACCCTTGAAAACCAACCAAGACTCCCCGGCAGGAAATCTTTAGCAGGAAGCCTCCCAACATCCAGCAAACAGGAGAAAAACTCTCAGCTGAGAGCTCTCATTAAGTCCTTGTGAATCTTCACAGGCAGTTCACCCCCAATTCACCCTATTGATACTGTTAAATGCAATTTGCAAGTTCAACACCCCAGGCAAATGGGATTTTTTCCACTGAAAGGCCTTTTGGAAAGTCAGAGGGAGGACTTCTTCACTTCCACAGGAAGAAGCTCCCCTAGGAGGTGCCAGCTGCTGAAGTACAATCAGTATTTAACTCGATCCATACTAAACAGAAGATATTTATTGTTCCTAGGACCCACCTGCTTACCCTTTGTCTCTCAACAGCAACAACAATTACATTTCAACCACCTGCCTGTTCTTCTCTCCTTCACCTACAGAAAAAAGAAAATCTCCACTTTTCTGCTAGGTAGGCTATAAAGACCACTGTAGAAATAGTTAAATGACACTTCTTACTGGGGGGGGAAAACCCAAACCAAAACCGTGTATCTCACCTCACAGCAAAATGCAAGTGAACTCTGCTCCTGAGAACACCTTTTAAATGAAATTTGGCCATTTCAAGGAAAAGAAAAACTAGTAAACTCTCACCAAACCAGCAGCCACGTTGCTTTAATAGGCAGGATGGTGCACATGAGTTACCTGAAGCGCCGATTCCAAAGGAAAAAGCAGCAGAGATGCACAAAATGGATACTTGAAGGCAGAGGAAAATTAGTGGCAACGACCTGCACAGAGGGCAAGGGGAAATGGGACAAGTGGGAATAGAAATGGCAAAGGTACAGGGTTGGAAGCAACTGAAAGGAAACTCTATAATACAAAAGAATAAATCTAACTTCAGGGAAAAACATAAAAGAACGTTATTCTTAGGTATACTTATGAAACAAAAATTTAACTTAGCAGCTATGGTAAATCTCATCATTACTGTAACACGAAGTTTGAGGCTCCTTTTGAATTAGAATGAAAGCAAACACTGAGAATAGAAAACCAGAAGGTTCCCTCCTCATGAACTGCAGTTGCCAAGAGCACAGCCCTCAAAATAAAACAACCTCTCATGCTCAGTAGTGCCCCAAAGCTTTGGAAGGGAGCTGCTATCATCTTCCCAGCTAAAACACCACCACCTCAAAGAGGTATGCCAGATGTCATCTGGGCTCGTGAATAACGTGTGTTTGTGGTGTTTCAGTGTCACCTACCCACAGAAGTTGTGCCATTTTATTTTTATTTCATTTAGTTATAGTAGTGGACCCACATGATGATATAGTTATCCCTGCAGGCAAGACCCTAAGTCACCTCGAGACAGTGCCATGGCTATTCCAGTAACGAGCACCCAATAGAGTACAAATAAATTTAATATTAATTAGGAAGAACAGAAACACCTCAGTGCTTCAGACCTCTCAGCCTTGAAGCCCATACTCCTGGTTCTGTGCCTGACAGGATTGCTGAAGGGATAATGGACCATCCACATCTTTTGAGATGCTTTGAACACTTTCATCAGAGTGACACAGATTGTTTAACACAAAACCAAGCTCTAAACGAACTAAGCCAGGTCTGTTCGCTCCTGTGGCCATCTCTAAACCCACAGAGCTTCGTATTTTTTTCTTTTATTAGGAATTACTCTGCAAGGCCGTCAACTTATTTCATAAAGGCCGAAACAGATTGGAGAGGACAACCACCATAAGTTTATCAGCCTGCTCTAGCTTTCCAAGCCTCCCAAGCAGCAGCTCCCATGCCTGTGTTCCCACTCTGCTCTTTCCCAAGCTGCGTGCTGAAATCAATATACTGGTTAATTTAATTACAGCTATTCAACACCCAGTAAGTGGCAGGGAAATTCTAAAGCATCGCATTAGTTTCATGCTGTTGCTTCTGCTCCCAGCTCTCCGGAGCAGTCAGTGCAAATATGTGAGTTATCCGCTTGAAAGAAGGACAAAGGCAGCGATGGAAAAGGAATAATGCGTTAGAAGCCTCTGCCATCGAGCCCTTTGTGCCACCACAAGGCTTTTGCAGAGAGTGTTAGCATTCATCCCGACATGGGAGCTGCTGGTGCTGCTGCCATTCCGGAGGAAAAAGGGAAAAGAACTCAATTCATCAGGCACAACTCATTAAATGCACTTCAGCCTGTATGCACCCCCTGCTCTCACGGCTGAGAGCCTGAGTACGATTCAATCCTGCGCACTAAAGTACAGAGGAGTAACTCTGACTAAACACCCATCCACTGCAGGGAAAGTAGGAGCCTCCGTGATATTCCAGTCTGGACAGTTTCAGGTAGGAATTAGTCATCAAGCCATTTCACTAGAGCTCAGCACACACAACCGTGAATCAACACATTTGGAATCTGTCTCATTAATTCAGCTTTTCCAGTATCCAAACACAACTCTGAATAGCAGAAGGGGAGGAGAAAAACACAAGGCTTCATCCTTTAAAATACCCACAGTGTACAGTACGGCTGCCTCCACAGCTCCCACTCTCAGGAAAACACCACCCTGGGATTTTTCATGCCTGTGAACACGATCCCTATCTCTCGTATTTCCCTCTGCGCAGGTGGTGTTTAGGGGCAGTTTCGGTCCCTGCCTTCCTCCCAGTATCCTGAGCCCTTCTTGCTGGCTTTTCTCATGCACGAAGGGAGCTGTGCCTCCATTTCCTCTCTCTTGTTCCCATTCTGTCTGTGCACTGGAGGGAGAAAGAGAGCATGTACTCCAAGAGGCCAAACAATCAACAGTGATAAATAGGATGCTGCCAAACATTGCTGTAAAGTCACAGCAATGAGGAACGCAGCTTTGGGAATTTTTCCCCCCACCACCATCAAGACAGCCTTCAGTCTCAGAGGTCAGGTTTCTTCCAAGTCCCTGACACACAAATGTTACAAAAGCCACAGACGTTTATCACTAGACAGACCTTGGCCTCTGGAGAGCTGAAATGGCTGTTTCCTCCCAGGCCTGAGTACAGACAGAGCTGCACGAGGCAGCCCAGCCGCGCTCTGCACGTGCAGCCCTGCCTGAACACCAGTCTGCAGAAGGAAAGAGCCTTCTCCAGGCAGGATTCAGACAGAGCCCCCAGCAGTTTAAATCCCAACATATCAGCTGATGTGGTAAAGCAGGATTCGGATATCAACCACCCACCTCAGCAATGCTGAGCAGATCAACGCACACAAGGACTGAAGTTTATTTCACAGACTTCCACCTTAGTGGCATCACAGAATATGGTTTCAAAAGCAATCCTAATCCAGGCCAGAGGCTGCCTCCTCTAGGAGGAAGGCCTTCCACCAGTTATTTCAAGCTTCTAGAAGTTTATTCTTCTGCAGGTTCGCAAGCATGACCAATACTGCAGTGGATTATACGATTTTGCACATATCCAAAGAAATGGCAGTCCACTTTTATTTGAACTTTGCAAGCTAAAGGGGAGGTAACAGAATGGAAAGGGCCAGAGGAACTCCAACTGCAGCTTGTTCTCATAAACCTCAATATGGATGTGAAGCATGCCACTAGGTCAATCACACAGACAGCGAGGCACAGTGGGAGGCTCCAGAATGAACACAGGTAAATCACAGACAGACAGCCAGGCACAATGGGAGGCTCCAGAATGAACACAGGTAAATCAGACAGACAGACAGCCAGGCACAACGGGAGGGAGACTCCAGAATGAACACAGGCTGCTCGACACCACAACGCAGGGAACTTGTCACGACCTGCTGCTGCTGCACACAGCCCTGAACATCTGCCTGTCCCCAGCCCCACTGCTCCAGAGCAGGCTGGGTAACACCCACCCGCAACCCCAAAGCCACCAGCTACTGCGCACCCATCACGGACTGTCAGCAGGTTAAAGGGCTTTGCAGAGCGAGGTAACACAATCATTATCCTAAAACCAGCACTTCACTGGATGTATCAGAACATTTTCAGCAGTTCAGTTCTGTGTCAGTGCATAGTCTCTGTCAGGATTAGAAGTACGCTTTCCATACATACATATGTAAATCTTCCCTTTCTACTGGTGCCACAAAGTGGGATTTTGTACTCCTGCAAAGACAGGCACGTGGACCACAGCAAAAACACAGCATGGAAAAAGCTTCTGTTCTTCAGAGCCAAGCACTTAAAAGCTATGAAATGAAGATTTCAGAACATGTATACAACAGAACCTGATCTTGAACTGTAAGTCATGTATCACACACACATCTGCTTCCACACCTTGGGGTACTCTAACATCTGCTGCTTGGGGGGACAACTCCATCTTCCTGCAGCCTTAAAGGCTCTTTGCTGTATTTTTTCCAATACCTGAGAGTTCCCCAGCTCCCACGGAGAATGACCTTGGGTGCTGCTAACAACCCTCATCCAGAGCACAGCACTGGCTGGCTGGTGGTGCTCCAGACTATGATGCTGTCCAAGACAGGCTGAGTGGGATTTCAACAAGGCCCTGAAGCCTTTCAAGAATCTCAAAGAATACACACTTTCAGCTCCCTTTCATAACAACCAGGCAATGAAGGAACAAGAGGATTTCCAGCCACTATAGACTCAGTGCAAGTACCATAAAGCACTTTTGATGTGAACTCCTGTGGCCAACTCCCCAAAACAGTGACATCAACGAAGTTGTTTCACAGTATAAAATGAAGACAATTAAGATCATCTGCTGCAATAAGATGATGTTTTAGACTCCATTTCTACCATACAAAATTGCATTTGGCCTGTAATTTCCCAGGACTCTGCCCAGCCCTGGTGAAGCCACACCTGGAGCACTGGGCTCCCCAATAGAAGAGCCATGGAGCTACAGGAGAGGATTCAGTGAAGGACCACAAAGAGGATTAAAGGGACTTGCGACACCTCTGCCATGAGAAGACACTGAGAAAGCTGGAGCTGTTCAGCCTGGAGAAGAGCTGGCTTAGGGGGATCTCATCAAAGATGTGTGCAGAGAGGATGGAAGCAGGTTCTTCCCACCAGTGCCCAGTGACAAGATCCAAGGAAATGGGCACAAACTGAAACACAGGAGGGTCTGCCCGAACATCAAGAAAAACTCATACAGTGAGGGTGACTGAGCACTGGCACAGGTTGCCCACAGAGGTGGTGAAGTCTCCATCCTCTGAGATGTTTGAAAGCTCCTGAACGTGCTGCTGGACAACCAGCTCTGGGTGGCCCAGCTCGAGCAGGGAGTGGGACCAGATGACCTCCGGAAGCCCCTGCCAACCTCAACCACTCGGTGAGTCAGCAGCACAATTTAAAAACCAAACAAACAATCCTCTGCTGTAATAGATGTTGCATCAATGTTGCATCTTCCAGCCAGACAACTCATTTTAGTGAACTGCACACTGGCTTTTAATGAAATCCTAGAACACGTAAGTACAAGTCACATAAATGAAATTAATTTAACTCTGTAATTAAGTGAGTGCTAATATAAAACTAACAACAGACAGCATTCAGTGATTGCTCAGAAGAACCAGGTCAGAGAACACTAAATTTGGAAACTCAATGTAAACACTGTAGTACTTCTGACTTTGAAATTCCCCTGCAATTCTAATTTAGCCCCCCATACCTATGCATTATGATAGCCCTTAGCTGCAGTGGTATATCCCCCCCATGGGACTAAAGCCTCAGTTAACATTCAGACCAGACCTCTAAAAAGACCCAGAGCCATGTGATAGGAGGGCTATTCACAAGACCAATTTTACAGCTGAAAGGCATGTAGTCTCCAAAAAAAACCCTGCAGGGACAGAAAGGATTGTCCTCGCTGCTTAAGCACCTTGTTGCTGCCATGAATGCTGCAAAAGAACAGCCTGCAACGCCAGGAGAACTGCTTAAGCCAAGTTTTCACAGGCAGCTATTGAATCTGGTCCTCAGAATCAAGAGGGTAGAACCCGAGGTCTCCTGTGAGGCTGAGCTCAGAACTGCTGGGAACTCACAATCAAGGTCTAAGAGATGCACCAGGAATGCACAAAGTGCCAAATAACACTATGTATTGAAACACACTAGACCCAATTCTTAATTATTAAAGCGAGCTATCTAATAATAATGAATATTTTCTGCCTTATTCTCTAAACCTTAGATTGCTACCTGCAAAACAGGGATATACGGGCCTTCACATCCCAGGATCCTGTAAAAAGCAGAACAATGGAGCATTTCAACATGAGGCAAACAGCACATTTTGATTTCACTGGAAAACTGGAATGAAAGTCACTAAATCAAGTAGAGACCTCCTACTGAGTAACTTCACACCACCTGTGTGTTCAGCGCCCCTGGAAAAAGGGCTAGGATCAGGTGGTGTTATCACACCTGCACAGTCACTGCATCAGACTCACAAAACTTTCTTCAGGTCTAAGCACAGGCCCAAAAAAGATTCTTCATATGAACCAGCTCCAAAAAGCTACAGATGATGGTGCCAAGAGAGTTCACGGACACCCCTAAAATGGTTGTGGTGCTCTGGATGTCTCTCCCCAAAAAGCAACACCTCCCTTCCTCCTCCCCAGCTCTCCTTCACTCTGTACCTCATCACTGCTCTCACCCCCGACACCTCTGGCTCCTGCTGCCATCGCTGGAGTTATCTCAGCCAAGTCCCCTCAACTAACTCCTTCCTACCTCCATCCCCTCTATCGCCGAAGGGCAAGCGGAATGTGACACATTCAATTATGTGAAAACCACAGATTATTTTTCCCAAAGGCTTGTAGTCTGGATGGCTGGGAATATTTTCCATGGGAATGGCAAGAGATATTTCTGACAGAGACACCATCTGCCTGCCATATAGCAAGTCCTGCTTTTAGACCCTGAGAACTCTGCAGTGTTTCAAAATAAAAATCCACCTCGCACAACAAGGCGAGCCAGTTTCCCCTAGTTTTCTTCTACATAAAGTCCTGAAGACTTCAAAACAATTCCTCCTAAGGCAGACACATGGTCAGAATCCCATAGCCCGACGGTGGAAATCTGGAGCGAGCATACAGGAAAAGGAGCAAGCAGCTTTCACTATAAATCACCGGTATCTGTCCTTCCTCCATGCCACAAAGAACAGCAGCCACAAATAATCTGCAACAAGTTCCTATTTCTCTTACAAGAGCCACAACCCGATTAAAACACAGCCCATGGTTCTGCAAGACACCGAACCCCAGGTTTGGGGAAAGCAGCAGCACGAGACACTCCACTGAACCCTGTCAGCCCGGCTGCTGGAGAGACAGCATGGGGATATGGCCCCACAGAGCTTCCACCAGACCCTGGGGATGCTCCAGCTCTGCATCGCTGTCTGTGACTGATTCAGCAGCCACATGTGTGCTTACATTTATTCCTAATCAAATTTGTTACCTAAAGAAGTATAGGGATGATATTTAGAAGCATGAAAACAGCACAGGCTGTAGTAACTGTAGTAACTCCATGTAACATTTGCGTTTATGAGCAGTTCAGAAAGTCTGAGAGTTTCTGTTCAGCCACAGCAAGACAGTAGCAGAGACCAGAGTTTGTTTAGAGACAAAAGGTGAAAGAATCCAGTTTCTATCAGCAGCTTCACTGAACTTAACACTTCACTTCACAAGCAACCTCATTTTCCTATCCCCCGTGACTGCCCATCCCAGCATCCGCTGAACCAGAGCTTTTCTCAGGGACGTTCCAGAAGCTGAACCCCCTCGCTGCTCTTTGCAAGTTCACACATCAGTACAAGGCCTTAAACCATGAACCTGATTGTATGTGAACTCCAATCAGACACTACAAAATGGAACATATGAAATAGCTGGGTTTGTTTTCAGAATCATGAAGACCTGGAACAAAAATGTCTGTCCCTCTGGATTTTCTTCTGCCAGGGGAATACATGAAGTTATTGGTAAATTGGCCTGTGTCTAAATGCCTCCTTAGACTACACCTCGCCTACAACAGAGAGCACGTGTAGAGGATACCCCTAAAATTAAATCTGCTCATGCCAACAACACCATTTAGATCCTGGAAGTTTAGTTTGCAACAGATTCCCAGTGATCTGAACCCCGCTAACTGAAGGAAGCCCCAGTTTACCTCCACATTAGATTCCAATTTATCCAGGTCTCTGGGGTCACAGAGGCAGAACAGATCATTCATGTCAGATACTTAAAGTGATATAAACCAGCTACAGACAGCTGATACTAAGTGCCTTCAGCCATGTAGTAATAGACACCCGTAAGGGAGGCTACAGGAAGGAATTTAACTTAAAAAATAGTAACAGCACATCTTCCCTCCTCAGTTGCTACTTCATGATGAATAATTATGCCAGTGGGCCACAGAAGCCAGAACACATCCAACTAGCAGAGATTTCAGGCACTAGACGGGGCAGAGTGCAAACCTTACCACTCAGTACTCCCAAGATTAACTAATTATTTAGAATCCCAGCTCAGCAGCAAGCCGGACATTTTCACCCTCTATCTGTACCGGAGCATCTGGCAACAAGCACGTGCCACGTACAAATGACAACAGCAGAACACTGATCACCAGGGTAAACCATGAGGGAAAAATGTTTACAGTGTCCTTCAGTCCCCAGATCCCCTGACTTGGGTCAGCTGTGTGCTCACGGAGTGCAAATTAACTGCAGATATTTTTATTTTGTCCATTTGACGCAAATAAAGTCTCGCACTGCCAGTTTTCCAGCTTGCAGAGATATAGGGCACTTGGGAAAAACAAACCACCGGGGACACCAACAGATTTGTTTTGAGACTCCAGCCACCAACTGTAAACAAGAGCCGATGCAAGCCAAAGCCTACAGAAAACAAATCTTTGTTTAAGTCAGACTCTCCAAGCACAGAGCTCCTGTGAAAGCCTTCCACAGCGGGCCAGATGGAGGACTTCAGCAACTGCCTCCAAGTCCTTGCACAGCAATTGTCAGCCTGCCTAGAAATTAAGATTCCTTTCACACACACACCCAATTATTGCCAGGTCTCCTCTCTGCCCTCTGCATGTCGCTCGCCTGGCTAATTAAATCACGGACCTGAGCTCAACTCTTCCAGGGCTTACCGTGCTCCCACAGGACACCACCCCTGGTCTCTCCAGCCTGGGGAGACCCTCACCATAAGGGTGAAGCCCTGTGCCCTTTTCTTCCCCCAACCACACACACACACGGCAGCACTGAGACCCCTTTGACTCATCCATTCTCACCATGACCCCAGTCCTACAAAACCCACAGATCCCTGGAATCACCCATCCCCACCCCAGTCCCATAGCTCTCCATCCCCTCCTGAGCTCCAGGAGGGGATTCATCCCCACTCACGACCCTTTCCATTCTCCTCTGCACCCCCAAATCTGCGTCCCTTGCAGGAGTCCCACAGACGTCCCCAGTCCCCTGGACCCCACAGCAAACTCCTGGTCCTGCTGACATCCACCATCCCCACCCCAGTGCCTCAGCCCCCCACCCTCCTGAGCCCCAGGTCCTTCATCCCCACTCGCAGCCACTCCCACAGAACCCACACAGATCTCTGCATTCACCCATTCCCAT
>VZTI01001511.1:140265-150399 GCA_013397865.1 Struthidea cinerea
GGGGGGGGAGGTGCAAACAAGGAGATGATGAGGAGGAACCAGGGCCCACAAAGGACCTGCCAAAATTCAAGGGTGCTCCAAGGATCAAGTTCCAACGTTCTCCAAAGAGAAATGAGGAAAAGCAGGAACCAAAGCTGCAGAGAGGCTGCTGTGGTGTGGCACTCAGGGCATGAGGTGTTCCTGGCTGGGAATGGGCTTGGTGGACGGCCAGGGAGCCCCAAGGAGATCCTTGGCCTCGTCCCAGCCCACTGTGACCACAGAGAGACCAGAACTCCCCAGACAGCCCTGGAGCAGCAGAGCCATGTTCCTGTCACCCACAGGAGCTGCTGCCCCGGGATAGGGCATCCCACCCAAAGCCACCATGGTGACGCTGGTGGCACTTGGAGCAGAGCCTGCTGGCCCTTTCCCATCTGTCCAGGGATGCAGATGTGCAGCCCACGGGAGGAGTTACACCCAGGTGCCAGCCCAGCCAGCAGCTCTGCAGGCATCTCCAGCACCCCCTTCCAGGGCGTGGGAGCCCTGTCTCCTAGACAGGGATGCAAGGATTGAGGATACAGGGATGCAGGGCTCCAGGACACATGGGAATGCCAAGAACAAGAACACAGGGATGCAGGGACACAAGGGTGCAGGCTTTGAGGACACAGGGATGCCGGGACACAAGGATGCAAGGATCAAGGACACAGAGATCACAGGCACCAGGATGGGAGCAGGAGGTTTGGCTCCCACGTGGTATTTCAGCCATGCCATAGTGACAGGGACATGGGATAAAGGACAGTGGGTCCAGGCAATGCCGATGGTGAAATCCAGGGAGACAGTGTGGGAAGGGCAGACGGAAATGCCTGTGAGGACAGGGCGACGGAGCAGGTGATAACACACCCCCACAGCAGCTTCCATGGCCAAGGTGTGGAGCTCCTTGCAGGTGTTGCTCTGGCTGAACAGCATCCCTACCATAGCACACAGCTCCTTGGAAAGTGTGGCAGGAGGAGCTGGGACCTCCTGCTCTACCTGCTGGATTTAGGAATCCTCTCCCTACGGCCTAATTCCTGCATCCACAGATGGGCTTTGTACTTTTTCTGACTGCCAGAGACTGAGAGCCCTGGAGGTGAGGATCAATGGACAAAGCTCTGACAGGAGCCAATTCCCTGAATCCCTGGTCCCAGAAAGCTCTCTGCAAACAACCAGACCTGCAGCCAGGCCAATCTGCATCCGGATTCGGGTAAATAAAGCGTGGGGTGTGAGAGCTGTGGAATGCCAGGAATGCTGCTGGCCTTCCCGGGCTCTGGAGTGGCAGGAGCTGGGGGAGGCAGAGCAGGTACAGCCAGTCATATTCCCAACCTCAGCAGTGCCCTGTGAGCTTCCCACCCTCTTCTTCCCATCCCTGGCCCCATTTCAGGGTCCCCTTCAGTCTTCTGCATGGGCAGAGCTGATTTTCCTGCTTGCAACAGCCAGGAGAAGCCATGGGTGCAAGGAGGATCTCAGCTCCGAGCTTTGCATTGCTCCAAGTCTCCCAAACCTGCCCCAAATTTTCATTTTTTAGCCCCACTCCTTCCAGATTCCTGAGTGGGAAGGGTGGGGCTGAGCTGAGATTCAGCATCGCTGTCCCACCGAGACCAGTGATCCTCAGTGAAGTCCTGAGGCATCCTGCCCGAGGAAGGGATGGAATCACCATCTTCGGAAGTGTTGAAAAACATGTAGATGTGGTACCTGGGGACATGATTTAGTGGTGGCTTTGGCAGTGCTGGCTTAACGGTCAGACTTGATGATCTTAAAAGTGCTTTTCCAACCTAAACGATTCCCTGATTCCGTGATTCCGTGATTCCATGGAGGAGCTGGCAGCAAAACTGGTTTCTGATGCCGTTGTTCCGCATAATCTAAGCTAAACCCCGCTGCAGAGCACAAGAGCTCCTGGTCCCCAGGGACAGTGGGATAACAAAGATGAGCTGCCAGTTAATGCCAAGGGATGCACAAGGGGACAGCCTCAGCCTGGCTGGAGAGGGCAGAGTCCCCAGGGATGTTCCCTGGGAAGCATTAACACCACAGATATTAGAAAATAAAAGTCCAACACCTGGAAAGCTTCTGGTCTTCTGGAAGATGGAGCCAGGCAGAGAGGGAAGGGCTTGGAGACAGCTGACAAAGCCAAGGAGAGCTTGGGGACCAGGTCCATCCATGCTGGAAGACATCAGGGAGTCCCTGTGGCAGGGGCTTAGGAGGGCAGGAAGGGGTTTTGTGAGGAAGAGGAGGAGGATCCCACCAGGATGCAGTTATTGGGATGCAGAAATCAAGGACACCAGGGCGCAGGGATTGAGGACACAGGGGTGCAGGGTCATGAGGATGCAGAAACCAAGGACACAGGGATGCCAGAACAGGAAGGAAACTACATCGACACTTTCAGGCAACTCCATCCTTTCACCCCGTGAAGCTGGGGGGGAACGGGATCCCAATGGGATTTTGGGGAATGCAGAAATGCTCTTAAACAGTTTTCCCCTCTCCCATGCAGCTGCACTCCAAATCTCTGCCCTGGGGAGCTGGGAAAGACATGTGAACCAGAGGGTCAGCACCCCCAGACTCTCTTCCCCTGGCAGCACCTCCATCTCTCCCCATGGCATGGAAAAAAAGAGAATCCATGGATCAATATTTGGGTTTTTTTTATTAAAATATTGTTATACCAAGTGGAATGCTACAGCAATCTCGGTATAGGGCGGCGTAACGAAACAGCCAGGTTTATGTTTAAATACTTAAAGATAACTTAAAACGCACAAACGAGAACTTGTCGTCTTTGGCAGGAAAAAAGTTCACAGCACGAAAAAAATACTTAAAAAGAAATACCAATATTAATATAAAATATATTAAGTCATGGGGTTTGGGGTTTTTTTTTCTCTTTCATAACTTTTTGTTTCTTTTCCATTTTGTAAACAATGCACGAGAACCGAACGCATTTTTTACGTGTCTGGGGAGAGAGAAATAAAAAATGCAGTTGGCCAGCAAATGCACACGTTGAAAGGGGAAAGAAATAAAGAAAAATATATATATTTACATGAAGGGCAAGAATGGGAAGCTCCGAGGAGCGGGATGTCGGCGCTGGCTACGGGCAGAAGCCAGCTGCCAGTAGCTGGGGGATGCAGCCAGGAGAGGGGCAGCACATCCCACCGCCTCCATCGGCATCCTCGGAGCCTTTCACCTCTGCTTTTCCTCCACCTTTCATTCCCTCCGCTGTCATTTTTGTTTCACTGTCACCCCACCACAAAGCCCTCGCCCGCCCGTGACGAAAACCCAGGAGCAGGATGCAGGTGATGGAAGTTTGGTGCTTGGAGCAACCTGGTCTATCCAGGTTGTCGATGGGACCCAGGGAGGATCCCTCCCGGCTCCGCCCTCGTGCGGAGACTTCAGCTTGTGGGTACAGTTCGGGCGGTCAGAGAGGGATTTTCCAGTCGGAAGCCGAGCACCTGGGTGGGTGTGGATGGCCAAGACCCAGAGGTGGGAGCTGGGATGAGGATGGAGCCAGGATGGAGCCGGGATGGGGATGGAGGCACCGCGGAGTCCCCGGGCTCCAGCGCGCCCCGCGCAGCCGGGGACCCGTGTGGGCACCGAGGGGGACAGTGACTCTCCCACACCCCAGAGTCACTGCTGAGACCGGCCGAGGGGACACCGCTGAGCTCCCGGCTCGGTCCCTCCTTCCCAGAGGCTTCTCCATCCCGACAAGCTGGCAGGAAGGGTGGAGGGGCCACCGTGCAGCCCGGGGTGGCCTTAAATCAGGATCTCCACCATGTCAGACAGGTCCGGGGCTCTGGCAGCGGCCGAGCTCTCTGCAGAGAAAGACAGGATTTACAGGGATTCGCAGGGATTCAAACCCACCCCACTCAACTCGGGCCTTAAAAATGCCTTAAAAAATCACGGATGCTGGTGCAAAGCCCGTCCCAGGGATGCTAAGCCCACGTGCTGGGGCCTCCCAAATCCCTGCCCTGTGCCATCCGGGGGCACTCACCCAGCACAGCGGTGCCCTCGCCCTGCCCGCTGCTCCCGGCCGCTCCGTCCGTCTGTGTGCTGCCGTCCTTGCTGCCGTGCTTGGAGTGGGATGGCAAGGGAAGGGCAGTGGACGCTGCTGTCCCTTCAGAGGTGGCTTTGCCTGCTGGAGGAGACTCTGTTAGGGATTCAAGGCAAAGGATTCAAGTTTTCAAAGCCAGGTTGGACGGGGCTTGGAGCAACCTGGTCTAGTGGAAGGTGTCCCTGCCCATGGCAAGGGGTAGAACGAGATGAGCTTAAATGTCCCTTCCAACCCAAACCATTCTGGGATTCTATGATTGCTGGCTGGTCCTGGAGGAATTCCCCCTCCCCAAGCTCTCTAACTCCAAAACCACAGGGGAAAATTGCGAGCGGGTCCCCACTGCCAAGTGAAGGTAGCGAGCAGGCAGGTGTCCCTATTTACCTGTGCTGCCACGGGAGCTGCCCTCGGATGACCGGTCACTCTGGCCAGCCCCCGGCCAGCTCGGGGTGGCGGAGGCGGCGAAGATGGAGGGCACAGATTTGGCCGGCCGCAGGGAGCCCTGAAGGGCTTTGCTGGGGTCCCTCCGCGAGCGCTGCTGCAGGACCTTGATGACAGCATCCTTCTCCAGGATTTGGGCATGAAGGGCTTTTAACCTGGAGAGGAGGAAAGGCAGAAGCTGGGAGAAGAGCCGGATAGGGAGAGGAGGATCCAGGCACTGCCCAACCAGACCACAGAAGAAGCTTGATGGGGGCAAAATGCCTCTGGCAAGGTGAGACTAACCTGTTCTCCATCTCCTGGTGCTTGTGGCTGGCCAGGAGAAGGTCCTCATTGAAGCTGCTGTTGGGGGAGTGCCGCGGGGAGTGGCTGATGAGGGTGGTGTCGCGCTGGGCGGCCGCCGTGGCCGCGGCGTCCATGGCGAACTGGCGCATGGTGCACTCCTCCAGGTACTTCTGCTCCCACTTGGTCATGTCGGCCTCCAGCGCCAGGATCTTCTCCTCCTTCTCCCTCAGCTGCTCCGACAGCGTGTGGGCGCTCAGCTCCGGCGTCCCCCCGCCCGCGGCGCCCGCCTGCCTCTGCAGCAGCCAAGACAAAGCCCCAGTGAGGATGAGGAGGTGCTGGGAGGACGCAGCACCCGCCGTGCCTCGCCGGACCCACCGCGGCTCGCCAGCACCCACCTGCTGAGCC
Organism: Struthidea cinerea; assembly: GCA_013397865.1. Classification (NCBI taxonomy): domain Eukaryota; kingdom Metazoa; phylum Chordata; class Aves; order Passeriformes; family Corcoracidae; genus Struthidea; species Struthidea cinerea. The sequence goes on from VZTI01001511.1 coordinate 145,433, forward strand.
CGCAGCATCTTCAGCTCCTGCTCCAGGCGGGTGCGGAGCCGCAGCTCCAGCTGCTCCCGCTTCTCGCAGGCGGCCTGGAGCTGCCCCAGGGCTGCCTGCAGCCGCTCCACCTTCTCCACGTAGGCTCGTTTCTTCCGGAGCTCAGCCTCTGCCTTGGCCGCCCGCGCCTGGGCGCTGCCCAGCGCCTGCTCCAGCAGCTCTGCCCGCCGCCGCTGGTCCTCGTTGGCGCTGCGCAGCAGGGACACCTCCCGCTCCAGCTTCTCCTTCTCCTGCTGGTGCTCGTAGCCTGCAAGGGAACCCCACAAAGCTCAGACATTTGGCTTCCCTAAGGCTGGTCCATGAAGCCCTGCAGGGATTGTTTGCTCCCCGCCATCTGGCCATGCCACCCCTTCCTCCAGGTCTTCTATCAAATGGGGGTCAGGGGCATTCCAGCCGCGTGGGCAGATGGCCAAAAGCCTCTGCGTGCCACATTCCAGCCTAAATTTTAGCTCGGGAAGGGTGAAACCTGCCTGGCGTGAATCCAGCCACCTTAGGGAAGGGGATGCAATTCTTCCTGCTAACACCAACACCACGTCTCTCTGCTAAAATTTAGGTACATTTTCCCCGAAAAAAGCCCAGGCTGGCACGGCTGCGAAGTGCAGGAGGGAGGAGGCAGAGAACGGCCGGGCTGGCGTGGGGCGGGAGTGCGGGCTCGGTGCTGGAAGAGCCGGCGCTGCGGCAGGAATGTGGGGAATGCGGGTCACGCCGCCGGCCGGCCGCCGGGATTAATGGCTCGAGTCCAGCGCCAAGAGCTGCTCCATCCTCCCTGGGGAAGGGCGAGAGCTGCCGCCCGACACCCGCCTCCTCCTCCAGCCGAGCCCCGCTCGCAGATGCCACGGGGAGCCGGGCAAGGATGGGTGTCCCCCGGGGACTTACTCTGTGCCAGGAGTTTGGCCACGCTGCCCTGGTTGCTCTCCTGGCTTTCCTGGGTCTTGCTGGCCAGCTGCTTGTTCGCCGATTCCAACCGCTCTGGTCCAAAACAATCAAACCCAATTAAGATTTAAATACAAGATTTTGGCTGGAGGAAGTGGGGAAAGCCTGGTTTCCCATAGAAACAGCCAGGGACAGACACAGCGCACGCACAGCGATGGGGACACAGAGGGTCCCTCACCTTTCAGGTCCCGGTTGAAATCCTGGAGCCGTCGCATCTCACAATCTCTCTTGTTCCTCATGGCTTTCTCCAAGGCTTCCCGCTTGGAAGACGCCTTGACGAGGTTTTCGTAATCCTCCGAGATGCGCTGGATCTCGCTCTCCAGCTGGGGTGGAGGAAGGGACAGGCCAGGGTTAGATATTCATGGAATGAGGAAAGGAAAGGGAAGGGAGATGCTGGCCAAAGCTCGGCCGGGGTGCTCAGCCCAACCTGAGCTGCCAGAGGAGCTCAGTGCACCCCAAATTGACCCCCAGCACATGTTTTGGGGGGGAATACTGATTTTTCCTGTCTTTTTCCTTAAGGAAGAGTCTCTCCACAGATTTTGGCTCTGCCATAGCCCGGCCACAGGGAACAGCCGCCCCTTGTACACGGCCACACAAAGGGCTTTCTGTGGCGGCTGGGATGGGGGACAGGCGGAGGGAGAGGGTCACTGGAGAATGGGCTCCTTCTCCCCAATCCCGGCTGCCGCGCTGCAGCTGCTCCGAGGGGAACAAGCCGCCGGAGGGAGGAGGAGAAGGGATTAAATCACTAAAGGGGCTGAATTTTCACAGCAGCTGGTCGAGCATCCCCCCGGGGAAGGGGCTGCCACCATTCCCTCACCTTCTGGATGCGGCTCGCCTTCTCGGCACAGCTCTCCAGCTCCCGCCGCAGCTTCTCGCTCTCCCGCTGGAGCCTCTCGTTCTCCCGCAGGACGGCGTCTGCCCGGGCCAGGCGGCTGCCGGCCGACACCGCCTGGGCGCTGACCAGGGCTTCCACGCCGGCCGGACCCAGCGCGCTCGGACACAGCGGCAGGAACGCGGCCGGGACCGGGGTGGGCAGCACCCTGCAGCGGGGGAGGAGAGGGTGTCAAGGTTTGGCAGGGTGGGAGAGCTGGCCGCAACTCCAGCATCCCACCAAGCACGGGCTGGTTCCCTCCAAGTCACCTCAAAGGAGGAGGGAGGCTCTGGGAGGTGCCTATCCTGCTTTTTAGAGCTGGGAAGCGCTTGCTCTCTAAGCACAAATCCTGTCTTGCAGGGATGCCTTGACCTGACCCTTCCAGGACCTGGCCAGTGGGTCTGGATGGGCTCTCAACCCCCCAGGCTCCTCTCTTTCTGGGAATGCTGCAGGCAGCCTGGCATAGGATGCACCTTGGAAGCCGGCAGCGCTCCCCATTTTCCTTATTTTCTGGGCAAAGCAAGGGCTCCTGGCATAAGCCCTCACTGCCCAACTACGGCTATGTCCTTTCTACATTTGGAGGGGCCAGGCCAGCCTGGCTGCCCCTTGTGCCACTGCTCCAGCATCCCACCTCAACATCCCGCCCGGAATACCCTGAGAGAGTGGCTGTGCACGGCCCGGCCCCGCTGCGCTCCCCCGCGGGCTGCCCGCCAAGGGCCTGCATTCCTGCGGGATGATATCGGAGCAAGGAAGAACAAATACATCTTCCTCGCAGCTCCCCTTCCCCTCTTTGTTCCCTGGAAGGAGAAGGTTTTCCTGCTGGAGATGCTATCGCTCTCTGCCTGGATACATCAGCAGGGCTGGGAGCAGAGCGTCCTCCCATCGAGCCACCAATTCCCTTCCTCCCATCATTTTCCACACTGGAAGAGGTTCTTTCCAGTCCTCCTCAAATTCCAGGCAATGCCTGGACCCCCAGATGTCCATCTCACAATCAGCCTGGGGCTTTGCCAGAGGCATTGAGCTGCCAAAGGGACCACAGACCAGCTGGCACCGGCCCAGGCTCTGCTCGGCAGCAATTCCGAGTTACACGGACATTCCCAGCTCAGGAACATGGGATGGGTTTCCGTGGAGCAGGGAGCATATTTGTCTTCCACCCTGCCCCATACCTATTCCACATTTAGCTGTTTCCTGGGCTGCTTCCAGCTCCTAGATTAACCCCTGAGTTACCCCCAGATTCCTCCCGGTGCATGGGGAGGGGGCAGGGTCTGCTGAGGAAATGGGATTTTCATCCCTGGTTGGGAAAGCCCAGCCATGCTGGGGGAACTGGGGACAGGAGCAGAGTGGGGGGCTCCCAGCAGACCCCCATGGCCCGAGCCAGTGAGGACAAGAGCAGCTGCTCTGGGCCCCCACTGCCCTCCATATCCTGCAGGTTCCAAGCATCCATGCCGGACATTCCTGGGAGGCATCCAAAAGCAGAGCCCAGGGGCCACCGTTTACCTGATTTCAGGATGCTGAAATCCAGGCCCTTCCCGGGAGCAGGGTCGGGGCTCCGCCAGGTAAGCGTCCTGGGAAGGGATGACGTAGGGATACTCCGGGGGCGGTCCCCGCGGCTCCGTGCCCTCGGGGTGCTGCCCGCGCAGGGGGACGAGCTGGCGGGAGAGCTGCGGGAAGCTGTGGGACGCGCTGATGGGGCTCTGCGCCTTGGCCCCGTTCCGCTCCAGCGACATCCGCATGAGCCGCTCGCTCAGCGACCGCACGTGGCCGTGCTTCAGGTCCTTCAGCCCCTCGTCGGGGCGCCGGGCCCCGCTGTCGGCCCCGCGCGGGGCGTTCTCGGCCCGGATCCCCGTGCCGGCCGCTCCCCGCTGCGAGGCGAAGAGCTGGGAATGCGCCTTGGCCTCCTCGTAGGTGGGCAGCTCCTCGCCCTTGGGCGGGCAGAGCCGATAGACGCTGTTCTCCAAGTAGACGTGGTCGGAGTGATGCTCCTGGCCCTGCGGCTCCTGCCGCGTGGATTGCTGCACCATCTGGCTCTCCTCCGGGCTGAGGCTCTCCAGGGAGGAGCGGGGGCTCCCGGCCCCGCCGCCGCGCAGGGCCTGCTGCTGGATGGCCAGCAGAGTGCGGTTCTCCGTGAGATTCCCATAGCGCAGCTGCTCCTGGATCAGGCGGTGCAGGACCGTCCCGTTCGAGTCCTCCGCCGTCCTCATGTCCGTCCGTGCCGCCGGCAGAGCCACGTTTCCACCCGAGAAGGGCGTCCCGGGGGACCTCAACAGCAAGCGGCCACGCCGAGACACCTGCGAGAGGGAAGAACGGGATTGTTGGGAAGCAGTCGAGGCAGGGCACGGCGCGGATCCTGATGGACGCGGGGTTGTTTGCCAGGAATCTGGCCGGGACGTGCCGGAGGGGTGGGAGCCCGTGGCGGCAGTGGGAGAGCGGAGCAGCCTCCGCAGTGGGGTGGCCGAGCACCGGCACTCTCGGTGCTCCCGGCGCCGGGGCTGGCACCTGGGGCCGGCTCCGGAGCTGGCGCCCCATGGACCCGGGACTGTCCCGGGAATGGGGGATGAAGCCGCCCCGTGGGACCGGGCACAGAGCCACCGGGAATTGGGGAGGACCCCGCATCCCCGGACACGGACATGGAGGTTCTGGACCCTCCTGGATCATGGGGAGGGTCCTGGGATTTTTCCAGGGGGGGCTCTAGGTGCTGTGGGGATGTCCCGGTCCCGGTTGGGAGGGTGCCGGGAGGGTTCCCAGTCCCTGGGGTTGGATCCGGCATGGGAGAGGGTCTTTTCCCCGGGAGGGTCCAGGTGCCGGGGAGGGGGACGCGTCCCGGTGCCAGGGAGAAGGATCCCGGTTCCGGAGGGCGTCATTTTCCCGTGGAGGGATCCCAGTCCCGGCTGGGGGCTTCCCTGGGCCGGGGGGGGGTTCGATCCCGNTCTCGGTCCAGGGGGGGTCCCGGTCCCGGGGTTGCTGGTCCCGGTGGGTCCCGGTGCCGAGGGAGGTCCCGACCCCTGCTGGGGGGTTCCCGGTGCCGGGAGAGGGTCCTTTCCCCGAGGGGCACCCCCGTGCCGGGGGGGATCTCGGTGCCGGTCGCGGGTCCCGATCCCGGTCGGGGGGGTGTCCCGGTCCCAGC
>VZTI01001511.1:150957-161011 GCA_013397865.1 Struthidea cinerea
CTCCTCACATCCCCCTCCTTGTCCCCCTCTTCGTATTTCCCCTCCTCACCTTCCCCCTCCTTGCATCCCCTCTTCACGTCCCACTCCTCGCATTCCTCCCTCTTGCACCACCTCCTTGTGTCCTCCATCCTCACATCCCCCTCCTCACATCCCCTCTTTCACACCCCCCTCACATCCCCCAGGCTCAGGATGCCAGCTCCCTGTGGATGCGGTAATTCCTGCCAGCTCGTGTCTGGCTTGGCACCTTTGGGTGCTCCCTGCTGCTCTCCCAGCCTCAGTTCCCCCTTTTGGGCTCTGCCACCCACCTCGCTGGGGGGGTGACGGGGATGGAGGAAGCCATCAGGGACCAAACTCCCCCCTCAAAGCACCCCAGCTCATCTCTGGGGGGACACTGAGCACCCCCAGCCCCAAAGCAGTCAAACACCAGCCCTGTCTCGGCCCCGGGCGCCCCAGGCTGTCGGTGCAGAGTCCAGAGGCCCCGAGACGGCAGATGGCTGGAGGGGAGGCGGCGGGGAGAGGCAGGTGCAGGGGAAAATTGCTTATTAGCTCCGGGACATTAAGCTCCCATTCTTTTGAGGGAACTCGGCATCTTCTGACTGGAACAGAGCCGGGAGGCTGAGCTGGGGAGGGGGACACGGGGGTCTCCAGCCTCGTCTCATTGTTTTGCTGCTCCATCACGTTCTGGTATCACCCCTGGGGCACCCGGGGTGCAATAGCAGGCGCAGGGCTGCAGGCACAGCTCTCTCCCTCTGGGTTATCTCCCAAAAAATGGGGAAAAATAAATCTCCAACATGTAGCAAGTACCAGACTCAAGGGCAGGGGAGCATGGAAAGAAAATGCAGAGTGATGGAGTCAGTGCTTGGAGGAAGAGGAGCACTTGGAAGCTCAAGAAACAGGTTTTCCAGCCCAGTTTTCCCAGTGACAAGACAAATCCTCATGGATGGAGGTTGAAATGTGGGAATTGGTACCAGTCCCGAAGTCCCAGTGAGGGTCTAGTTTTGTGTGGGGAGGAGATGAGAGCACAGCACTGGCCCCTGTGTCCCTGGGCACATGCAGAGTCTGGAAACACGGCCCAGGCCCAGCACCATGGGGATGGATGGATGGATGGATGGATGGATGGATGGATGGATGGATGGATGGTGCACCACTCCAACATGCCAAGCCCAGCAGCAGCACCTCCAAAAGGACCCAGCTGTGGCTCTGCCCTGCTCTTTCCCAGGTGGATGGGGCTCCCAGCCGAGCTCCAGGGGAGCCAGCCCAGCTCCCCCAGTAGCGAGAGTTCCTCTCCTGGCTCATCCCCCCAGCCTTATCTATGCCTGTGTCATCCTGCTTCCCTTCCTATCTTAACACCGCTCTATTTCTGGCAGCAGGAAACCCCTCCTGGGCTGATAACACCCCTTTGGAAAGCGATCTGTAGAGTTTCCTCTCCTTCTTTCTAATGCTGGAGGTAAGAAAAGCCTCAACCTTTTCGTTTTCCCCAGGAGAAGGTGAAACAGCAGCCGGACCTGTGGGCAGGGGTGGCGGCTCCTTTGGCTGCCTGCACGGACCCTCTGCCCAGGTGGAGCATCCTGGAGGATGGGGCAGGGACTCGGGGATGTACCTGGAGCCAGGGAAGAGCAGGTGCCGCGTCCCAGGCTCCGCGGGGGTGACACACAGCTCCGCAATGCCAAACCCTCCCACTGACCTCAGCCCAGCCTTATCGCCGAGGCGTTGGAGCGAGGAGAGCGAGCCAAGAAAATACTCGTGGGATGAGATCACCTCGGCTGTCTTCAGGCTCCCAAAACGCCTCAGCCCTCAGCTGAGCCTGGAAAACTGGGGCGTTGTGGGCAGAGGAAGGTGCCTGGGATGGAGAGGGGGTTTGCAGCCTCAGCACATCTCCCGGCGTGATGGTGACAGTGGTGACAGCGTCCCGTGGCCAGTGAGCCCCAGCGGCACTGTCCCGTGACCACGGTGAGCCCCTCAAACCTCTCCATGGCAAACTTCCTGTTAAAGCTCCCCCCGGGTACCTGCTTCTGCCCCAGCCTCTGGATTTAAAGTGCAACCAGGTGGGAAGGAGAGTTGGAGGGCAAGGAATCACACAAGTGCTGTTTCCCAGTGCCAGGGTTCCCCAGGCTGCCCCCAAAGGGAACTGCAACCCCACGGACAGGGAGCCAAGGCAGCACCACAGCCCTTCCCCTGCTCCCAGCATCCCAGCCAGAGGGATCCCGTCCTCCTGGAGACACCCCCACAAGCTGCCAGGCCTGAGGCCAGCTCGTCTTCCCTGTCCCCTCTCTGATATCTGCATCATTTTGGGGTGTCCCAGGTCCGATCCTGCCCTGGGAATGTGTTCCCACGGAGCCTGGGGTGCTGCTGTGCAACAGGGTGAATTCCAGTCCCAAAACTCCAACAGGGAACACTCCCCAGTGTGACTGGGGAGGGCATGGGTGGGATTGGGATGCTCCTGGTGATGCTCACATCCCCACTCCCAGGAACTTCTGCCACAGTTCCTCAGCAATCAAACACTCAGGGAGGTGATGCCATGGGCACCTTCACAAAGCCCCTTCTTAGGAATTTTGGGAGGGGAAAAATGTGGCTGAAAACAGGGCCAGGACCCTCCTCTTTCTCATCTTCCCTGCATTTTAATCCCCCTGAGTCATTTCCATTCCTGGATGTTAAATTGCTCTTTCCTGCTTTCCTTTATTTCCCTGTTTCCTGCAAGGGGCTTGTTCCTGACCTGCCAGCATCACTGGGACCCCGTCCCGGGAGCTGCCAAGGAGATGCCAGCAGGGACAAAGGTGGGGCCCAGCGAGATCCCAGGAGCCAGCAGCCCCAGGGGACGCGGCTCTGCATTTCCATAGCAAAGCCCCTCTCTGTTCTTTCGCCACCTTCGAGGAATTTTCTCTTTTTCCTGAGAAATTCAAAGTGCTGGGTGTGATTTCCTGCCCACCTGGCAGGGAACCCCCCATGGCTCTGGGAGAGAGGAGGCTGCATCCCCTGCCCCAGAGTTTGGTGGGAGTGTGGGGTGACACAGAGACACCGGGCAAGTGTCACAGGCAGGTGGCCACCAGCAGCACCTCCTCGCTGGCCACATTTGCCCACTTGGCTCTGGAGCACATCAAGGTGGATGGATGGGTCCGTGCCCCCTCCCCAGGCCCATGTGGGGGATCTGCACCCTAATTTGGAGCCACCACTTGCAGAAAGAGGGGTCAGAACCCAGAGGGGCAGGGGGACGCCGGACACCCCGGTCCCTTTCGCTCTGTGGGGATGAAAATAAACACACACCTCTGGATCCCCAAGGAATTGCACATCTTCCTGGCCACGAGGAAAACCTGACAGGGATGCAGCCAGGGCAGAATCAGCTCGGCCTCGTGTTCCCAAACACGGAGTAAGTGAACTGGAAGAGCAGGAGAGGTTGAGGAGAGAGAACAGGGCTGTTCACTCCAGTGCCCGGCGATGACACTTTAAAGGCAGGCTGTCCCCAGTGCAGGGGTGGGCTGAGTGAAATAAGGAAGGGGAAGGACAGCATTGGGCAGGGCTTGTTCTTCATCCCAGGATCCCGAAGACAGCAGGAATTGTCACTGTCTTGCTGCTTCGCCTGCCTGCTGCCTGCTCACTTCGGCTCGCGCCAGTGCTGGGGACTTGCAGCCACTCTGTGGTGATGAATTCGAGGTGGCCAGGAGGCCATGCAGAGTGGGACAGGGCAGCTCTGTGTCACCTCTGGGATCACTGCCAGCTGCATCCGAACACCGGAGCCGTGCTGGGATCTGTGGTGAGATCCCAGGGAACAACGTGCCAGGCAGGGAGGTGACCTTGATGGCACTGAACGTCCCCTGGCACCGTGGCAGTGAGGGTGTCACCGGGATGGCCACAGGGCTCATTGCCTGGGGACACAAAACGCCTGGAAAACACCCACGGACCCTCTTGCCATGAGTTTTGGAGCTTCTGCTGTTGATGATGGTCGGGAGAGAGGCTGGAGTGGCCTCGGGACGGGTGTGGAGAGGGGACAGCAAAGAGCATCCTCCAGCAGGTGCATGGAGGGAGCACAGAGGGGTGCGAAGGTGGAGGGTGCAGCAGCACCTCCAAACCCAACACTGCCTGGGACAGATGGAGCAGGGATGAACCCGCAGGCATGGAGAGACGGGTTCCAAAAGACCCATCAGCAGCACCTCTGATATCCAGTGGGATGAACGGGCAGGGCCTCGGGAGAAGTTTGTCCAAGGGCAGGGAGAGGCTCTGCCCACACTATCACCACCGAGCGTGGCTGAAGTGCTCTTTCACAGAATCCCAGAATGGCTTGGAAAGGACCTTAAAAATCATCTCTTTATGGTCCAGGGAGCTACCAGCATGCATGTCCCGAGTGCTCCTGTGTGTCCCGAGTGTTCCTCTGCTCCTTCCTACCTGTCCCTCCTCCCACGGCTCAGCTGGGACGGACACACAGACCCTCCTTGGCTGCCTGCTCACAGTGCTCTGTTCCTGGAGCTCCTCATCCTGGCCCTGGCACACAGCACAGGTCCTGCCCCTAGCAGTGGGCAAAAGCCAAGGGAAAAAGTGGGAAGACCAGAACTTGAGAATCACAGAATGGTTTGGGTTGGAAGGGACCTCTAAAGGTCCAATTCTCTGCCATGGGCAGGGACACCTCCCACTATCCCAGCTTGCTCCAAGCCCTGTCCAGCCTGGTCTGGAACACTTCCAGGGATGGAGCAGCCACAGCTTCTCTGGGCAACCTGTGCCAGTGTTTTAACACCTTCATTGTAAAAAACTTCCTGCTAAATCTCACAATTTCCTCTAAAATGCCGAGTGCTGAGCTCTCCCATGGCAAGTTTCCACCAGGCTCCCACGCTGAAGGTCTCCTTGCTTACAGCAACGGGTTTGGGGCTGCGGCTCTGCCAGCTTTTTTCCCAAGATGAGACCCTTCTGGGATCATGGGAACGTGGGGACGGGTCCACATGTGTGCCCTGCACAACACAGCACCAGTTCGGGATCCCACAGCCAGCTCCAGGCAAGCTCAGGGTGGGAACAGCAGTAGCTGCGTTAGCTGGGACAAATTAGAGCCCTTTGGCTGAGATGCTGGAGCTGGTTTTGCTGTTCTGGAGGCGAGAGCTAGCTTGGAACCCCTGTGCCACATCCAGAGAGCCTGTGACACCTGGAAGCCTCCAACTGGAACATGGAGAATCCCTGGAACACCAACAAGGTGGTTCTTCTCAGCAGTCTCCCCTCTCCTGTGCCCATCTCCTGGAGAAAACTTTATCCATGCATGGGGTGAACCTCCTCCTTCCCAGCCCAGCTGAGGTGGGAAGGTTTGGTTGGGACAAATCTCCTCCTTCCCAGCCCAGCTGAGGTGGGAAGGTTTGGTTGGGACAAATCTCCTCCTTCCCAGCCCAGCCGAGGTGGGAAGGTTTGGTTGGAATAAAGTTCCTCCTTCCCGGCCCAGCCGAGGTGGGAAGGTTTGGTTGGAATAAAGTTCCTCCTTCCTGGCCCAGCCGAGGTGGGAAGGTTTGGTTGGCCACCGAGCGGATCCCTCCGGCCGAGCCGCGTGTTTCAGCCCGATGATACAATAGAAAATGCCTCCGAAGTCCCGGCCCTCTGGAGCATTTCCTTAGCTCTCTGGAATTTCCGTTCAGTCCTTCCTCTCCCAGGCTCTTACCGAAAACCGATGTCACCGCGCGGCTCTGGAGAGCAGCCAGCTCCCGGGGTCCCCTCCCAGGTCTCCCACCACCGTGCCGGGGATTTGCGAGGAGCGAGCTCCCAGAGGGCGTCAGCTCCGTCGTTGTGCCCCTTGATTAATCACCAAAGGCCACTCTGCCAATCAAGGAAAGATTTACAAGGCAGGCAGGAAGCTCTTGTTTTTACAGGAGTGCCTCAAACACACGCACACAGTAGGAAAAGCAAACATTCCAAGCATACCAAGGGATCCACGGGATAAAAATTCCCCAAACAGCCCAGATTAAGATACTTGGCTGCACATGGAAACACTAAAACCTGGGCTCAAGGATTTAATTGTCTTATTTAGCAGAGAGCCCTGTGGAACAACCTGAGCGGCCTGGGAACAGCCCCCCCGGGGGGCAGGGAGAGGGTCAGCGGTGCTGCCCTCCCTACAATAAAGGTCAGGGCTGGCCCCCACCCCTCTCCCAGCTCCATATGGTCGCCAGAGCCTTGTGGCAGAGTTTAATGCAAGCTTTCCTTTGGAAAGACTCCTGGGTGAGTCAGGCAGGGTCTCTTTGAATCAACGGAGGGCTGGATCCGAGCCCATGGGAGCAGAGAGAGCCTCTGCTCCAGCCCCAGCCCCGAGACCCCCGGGCTCAGAGCGGTGCTCGTTGTGCCGTGTCGATGGCTGTCAGCTCCCGTCCTGCCCTGAGAGAGCAGGAGCACTCCCAGCCTCTCCAGCCCCATGTCCCGACCCAGGAGAAGCCCCAGCTTTGCTGTCTGACAGTGACATTTTGGTTTAGGAATTTTGCAGGGGCCATGAGAAAGGCAGGAGGGAACCGCTGTCCCTGGAAGTGTCCGAGGCCAGGCTGGATGGGGATCTGGGCAGCCTCTTCTGGGGGATGGTGTCCTGTCCCTGCAGGGTGAGAAATGAGAGGGCTCAGAAATCGCTGTGAGCTGGAAATACCCTCCCTCTGAAAGGGCCGGGGGCTGTGGAAGGGCTCCTGTCTCATCTTTCTGCAAACCACGCCACAGAAAGAGGAACCAGACCTCACCTGTCACATGTGGTTTGTCCACTTCTGCTCCGAATCCAGCTGCCAGTGGCTTGTCCCAGCAGGATGCTCTGGCTTGCACTCATGGATGGCTTCTGGAAGAGCCGTGCAGGGACTTATAAGGAAATAAATCACCTGGTGAAAGTGAGAGTTAAAGGGAAGCCTGTGCTCGGGATCACAGAATCATGGAATGGTTTGGGTTGGAAGGGACCTTAAAGCTCATCCAGTTCCACCCCTGAGACACCTTCCACTGTCCCAGGTTGCTCCAAGCCCCATCCAACCTGGCCTTGGACACTGCCAGGGATCCAGGGGCAGCCACAAGTTCCCCAGGCAACCTGATCCTGATCCCAAAGTGCAGCCCATGCTCAGGCACGAGTGGAGCTGCCTGCCTCAAAATCTCACCCCAGCTCCCCTCCTGCAGCCCAAGCTTTCCCAGAGCTCCCCAGGGCTGTGGGGATGCTCCGTGGGATACAGATGTGGGATCACGGCTTGTGTGATTGAGGGTTTGCCTCTCAGTACATCGCATCGTTCCTGCAAGCAGCTCCTTGTGCTCCTCCTCTCTTTCCCCTACCCATCACCAGCCAGTGCAGCAGCAGTCCAGGACCTTCCAGCAGCCAGCTCATGGCTGGGACATGGATGCAGCCTTCAGGAGCTGGTTTTGTCCCAGTAAACATTGGCTTTAATGTGGATGGCTTCAGCATTCCCTGAACACTGCCAGGGCTGTTTTGAGTGTGCAGCCCTTTCCCAGAAGCCAGCACCTTCCCTTTCCAGGGCTTTTCCAAGTGCTCTGAGGCTTCTGGCTTGGCAACTCCCACCTGAAGTCACTGGAGAAGCCATCCCGAGGGAGATGATCACCGCACACTGCCCAGGGACCCGAGGGTCCAGGGATCCAGCAGCTGTTGGTGAAAGAGGATAAGGAGTGGTGGATCTGGAAAGAAGTGGTCAAGGATAATCCCTTGCTCACACTGAAGAGGGTCAGGGATAAACCCCTGGAGCAGGGGGTTCAGGAGACCTGGTGTCAGGAGGGCCATTGCTGCCACCCAGCCCAGACACTGGGCAGGCTGGAGGCCTCTGTCTTCATGCCAGCAGAATTCCCAAGGGCTCCCAAGTTCAGAATGGAGATGCCTTCGGGCTCTTCCAGGAGACCTTTGGCATCAGGCTGCTCATCCTAGGCATCTTCTGCCCACCATGGGCTCATCTCCTGGCTGGGAGGTGGGGAAATATTAGTGCAGGTGGAACTTCCCATCCTGTCCTCAGAATGGGGTTGGGAGACCTGCCCCGGCTGCAGGTGCCCTCTGTCCTGCCTTGCCTTCCTTTACTTTGCCTTCCCGTTCCTCCCCACCCCCTGCCTTTCTTTCCCTTGTTTTCCATTCCCTTCCCTTGTTTTCCCTTTCCATGCCTTCGCTTCCCACCCCTTGCTTTGCCTTCCCATCGCTTCCTTTTCCTCCTCTTCTTTTCCTTCCCCTTCCCTTCTCTTCCTCACCTTCCCTCCACATCCAGGTTAACCACCTGCCCTGCAGGCACAGCTCTTCCTCCTGGCATCCTGCCCTCAGGTAAAATAAAGGGATTTAAACGACAGATGAAGCCTATTTGGCTTTATATCACTAAAAATCACGCGTGTGCCTAAAACCACCCATCATTTCCCCAATTAACACCTCACTGGAATGATCTCGTTATCCCAATAATTTGAAACACCAGGTACGGGAACCGCACTGCTGTCAGATGGAAGCTGCACTAAAGGCAGAGACACTTGGAGCAATGCAGAAATAATGAGCCATAATTAACAATTATTTATGGAAATTCTCCCTCTGGGGTCGGAGATGGGACAGATGTGATCCAGGTCTGTTTAGTCAGGAACAGCCAGGAGCTGGATTTTGGATTTTGCGTGCATCAAGTATCACTTTGAGTCACGACACGTCAGTGCTCTGAGCAAGATGCTCAGGGGCAGAGTAAGGGTGAAGTCATGGAGGGAACCGGCAGCTGCAAAAATACAGGGATTGGGAAATGCAGCCGACGTCAAACTGCTCTGGGAAGACATGGCAGGAGTTACAACACACAGACACTCGTCGTCGTGTTTTTCGGGAAAAAAAGGGAAACATTTGCTGCATGGAAAGCAATACAAGAAGAAATTCTCTCCGTCTGGTGGCATTATTTTAATTAAATTGTCATTTATTCGTGTGTTTGGTTATTGCTGTTTCAGAGACCGTGACAGTCTGCACATCAACACCACGGAAAACAGAACGAGCTCATGTAATTCCGTGTTCGTTATCCTGTGTTCGGGATAAACCCTTCCAGCTGCACGGGTCACAGGGATTTGGATGTGCAGTGATCACTCCCACCCCACGGACACAGTCAGACACGTCCCCAGCTCATCACCAAAACCCAATCACAGGCATGAAAATCATTTAACAGCCCTAAAATCCTCCTTCCCCTGTCCCGGGAGGATGAGGGAAGGACTGACAGGAGGCTCTGCAGGTCCTGCGTGGGGCTGCCGTGCCCTCTGCTGGGCTCTGCATCCATGCTCAGGCTCCCTCCTGGAGGCCTGAAGCCTGGGAATTAAAGTCCCAAAATGGGCAGGAAGGTCGTTTTAATTAACCCGGACCCCACCAGCCCTTAGATTCCCGGCGGGACCTCCTGCTGGGAAAGCTGCCCCAAAGAGCTTTAATCTGCCCATTTTCTTCCCTGCTTTCCTCCCTTTGAAAATCCTGTTCTCTCCTGTGGAAAATGCTGCAGCCAGCAGCTGGGAAACAACAGGAAAAGCATTAAAAAACCCTTTTGTCACCGAAATTCGGGAATAAAACTCCTGAACACCAAGGCAGTATTAAGGAGCGGGCATTACTTTATTCCGGCGCTGGATGCTCGAGGGATAACTCTGCCTTGACGTGCACCCCTGGCTCAAGTTTACGCGTATTTATTAGCCAGGAGACGCCAATTTACCAGGAAAGACTTACATGTTCCCGGGCAATTTGTTACTTTAGGCGGCCACAGGGCCCCCGAATTGGCTTGGGCTCCTTGAGTGGCTCCCGCGAACCCGAAAATTCCTTCTCCGCGACTTCTGAGGGATGTACAACACATTCACCAGCGGGGCCGGAGCGGGGAGCGCGGGCATCCCCGGGGCTCAGGGAGCGGGCAGCGCCCAACGAGGAGCGCCTAACGGGGAGCGCGGGCATCCCCGGGGCTCCGGGAGCGGGCAGCGCCCAACGAGGAGCAGGCAGCGCCCAACGGGGAGCGCGGGCATCCCCGGGGCTCCGGGGAGCGGGCAGCGCCCAACGGGGAGCGCGGGCATCCCCGGGGCTCAGGGAGCGGGCAGCGCCCAACGGGGAGCGCCTAACGGGGAGCGCGGGCATCCCCGGGGCTCAGGGAGCGGGCAGCGCCCAACG
>VZTI01001512.1:0-17228 GCA_013397865.1 Struthidea cinerea
GCCAGGACACCCCAACAATAAACTAGTTCTTGTAGTCACATGGATTTCATGATACCTTGCTTTGCAAATACGCTGAAACAGCTGCTGGTTCAGAAAGAAAAACCCTGAGCAAGAGGGTCTGTTAAACTGTAGTTTAATGCAGGATTTCAGTGCCCAGGAAGTGAGGAAACCAGATCAAATATTTTTTTTTTTTTGCACGAGTCATCTGAATATCTAATGCACATGTGCTCACCAACAATCCACAAAGTATTTTGAAGATGGGGAACTGGCTTTCTAATTCCAATTCGTTGAAATTTTAAGTATGTATATATAATTAAATATGCATTGGATTGGAAATAGACTGATATAATGAGAATTACTCTAGCCTTCTAGTAGAAGAAGAGACCTGACTTGCAGTTCCTTTCCCAATGAATGCTTATGGGTTTCTTATTAAAGAATTTCATATTAAGGTATTATTGGAGCAAAGGACTAGAGTGCAATTCTTATTATTCTTCTCTAACCAGAAGGCAATAAAGTAATTCTTCTTCTCTTTCTGCTTCAATGAATACTTAATTATTTCATGCAAAGCTGAAAACTTCAGCAAGAATATGGCCACCCTTATTGTATTCCATAACCATGAGTGTTTGACTATTCTACCCAACAATTACATAGGAGGAAAAGGTATCCGTAAGAGATGTCCATAAAAGATGTGGGTTTTGCTTCACTCTTTCATGTTTGGAAAAGCATTTACCAACTGAAGTTTAGAATAAAAGCATGGGGTATCACACAGTCTTGTCTCACATTTTTCGTAAGACAAATTCTCTATCTCAGCAGATTTTAGTTGACATAACTCCCATGGAGAAACGTGCTTCTTTCCAAAAGGGTGTGCTATTTTGTAGGAAATGTGTAAATACTGAAATAAAGATGCAACTAAAAATATGCTCGTCTTCACCAATTTTCATTAAGGGCTTCTTGCCAACCAACTATTTTGTGATTCTGTTCAAGTTCTTTCTTTGCCTTTTGAATAATTTCTCTGGACAAAGTGAAAGATACTGTTTCCTCGAAGCACCACAAGATCCAAACTTCTCTGAGAAGTGCTGCATAACCTGACTTTAGGCATCTTGTTCTCTTTGTAATAGCACAAAAGACATTTCTTTCAATAACAATAATATTGAACACTTACTGTCATCATAAGGTCAACATTCAATTTCTTCGTAGCTGAGCTTACACAGCAGGCATGGATTTTATAATGTACCTCAAGCCCCTGCATCCCAGGTGCACACTGCAATCTTATCTTACCTGGATGTCCCCCTGCTTATCCTGGTCCTTGTGGAAGGATGCCTGGATTCAGAGGAGAGGGCTGATTCTGACTTGCAGATGTAAGAACCTCCAGTGACTACTAGTAAAGCTGTTTAAATAAAAAGAGACCCAGAAATGGCAAGAAAGAAGAAAAGAGGTAAGTTGAAGAACTGCAAATATTTAGAGTTATAGAACTGATAAGAAGTGTAGCAGGTGACTGGAATAGATTCATAACAAAAATTGCATCCATCCATGAAGATTACCAGCTCTACTCAGAAAGGCAATGAACAGAAGGGATCTCTTTCACCTACATATTTCTGGGAAGCAGAGTTAGATTTACCATTATAAAACCGAGAAAGAAAAAAAATTGAGGTAGTTGTAGGACTACAGTACAAATATGCCACATGATATTATACTAAAAGTACTTAGAGCTAATGATGTTCATGTCACTGTTCCTATGACCTAAAATGAAGGGAAACCACTACACCTCAGTCTCCATAACAAAAACAAAGCTGAACAAAGCTTCTGATGCTTCAGAAACCACAAAGCAGTGGACTTCAACTACAATGTGACTTATGATTTTGATATAATGTGTTGGACTGTGAGCACAAGGAATGTCTTCCCACAAATGGAGCAGGTACTCCATTGGGTAACTGGCCTTTCAGGCATTTGTGCTGAATTATAATACTCCCTATTGAATACCATGAAACATTCTAATTGCTCTCAGTGATAACAGTGTGATGGACTATTAAAACACAAACTTAATTGTGTGGAGATCACCATTTCATGAGGATAAAAGCTATAATTGTTGTCATAAAAAATGTGTCTACATTTAAAACACAATTGTTTTGTTTTAGATAAGAAAATATGGGGAAAGGTTGTCCAGGATTAAGTCAATATCAACAGCATCACTTTCAAATCTCTCTAATTTAGAAAGAAAGAAAAAAAAAAAAGGGGGGGAGCCCCTTGTTTAGCATGTCTGATCAAGCTGAATTTGATTCTTTTTTTTTATTATTTTTATTATGGATAACTACCAATGTCCTATATTTGGAATATACTGCACTACTTCATTTAAAAACAAAAGTGAAACAAATATAAATGTTTGAATTAGACCTTAGCAAACACTAAGTGGCCTGTAAATCAGAGAGATAATTACATGTATTACAACTTCATCACATTTTTTATTCTTAGAAATTGGGAAATATTACCATTTGGGACAGGTTAGGTCAATTGCGCTCAGTTCTCTTGCTGCTAAAAGAATGTACTGTGATATGAAATGCCTCCTAAAGCTTTTATTCAGTATACAGACTAAATGAAGTGTAGTTTTCTGATAATTACCTTTAGCAATACAAGTTACATAAATTTTCAACATCAGTACACTGTACTTCAGTATCTGAGCCTTTGATGACAAATTGCATTTACTTTTAATATGTTTTAGTCTGTCAGATCAGAAGAGAACTTTCTGATAAATCTGAAATTTCAGGTTTCTATGCTTATTTATGTATGAACGTCTTCAAGACTGATTGCAGCGGTGGAAAAAAAATTAGATATAATGACAGTATAACTGGTGACCTAAATTTTATCTTTGCAATAAGATACGCCCTAACTGATTATTCCTGAACTACGTCTACTAGCTAATATCTGTCTTCCATTCTGCAATACTGTCAACACTTACCATTGCTTAGATATTCTTACATGACTAAGATTTTATCAAGTATTTAGTTAAATTTTTTTCATCTGCATTTTAATTTTTTTTTTGTGAATGCTGCCTTTCTTGGATAAGAATCTATCTTCTAATAAAAGTAAAAGGTCCTCAAACTTATCTGTCAATAGGGCTTAGGACTTGTCCACCACAGAAGAGCTTCTCTTTACAAGAGAAATATTTTTACTGACATGGTAGTAAAAAATTATAGATATTAAAAGACTGGAAAACTAGGAGACTTAACAAATGCCCTTACCATAAGAGACCTAAATGGGGGCTCAGATGACAGACATGAGATGGACTTGTTCACTGCTCAACATCTTCCCTTTCTGGGTTCACCCTCCACTTCCACAGGTATAGAGGCTGCAGACAGACTGGTTTCATCCTTCTCTGTTGCTTACATCAGAAGTTACTCCCCATTCACCTTCTTATAAGTAACAATAAACAAGTGACAGCACGGGAACCTTTTTAATATACAGACCATATTATCATGTCTAGCCACCACCAATATATATTAACTTTTCTAGCAAAATTGCTCAGTGCCATTAGCAAAAAACTAAGGACTGATGCTTTATTCTACATTCACACATTTACTAGAATACCTGATTTGTAGACATGATCTTCTTTCCAGGGACTTTTACATATTTAACATTTAAAATATCAGTTTCATTTAAAACATATCACCTCTGTTAAATTCAATTCACGATAAGACAATTCTCCTAACTATATTCTAGTGTATTTGAGTGTCAGTAAATGGCAAAAGTATCTGAGGTGAAGTTGTAGTTTACCTTCATCTCATTTAATCCTATTGGATGTCTGATTTTCACGAAGTATCCTAGTCATGGTAAAAAAGGCCAATTGAACAGTTAGCTGACATTAGAGCAGGCAATTCAAGTTCTAATTTATCAGATTTGACCTAGAAACCACATAAGCAATAAACTTAGATCCATTAAGGTAATTTTTAACTCATATTCATAAAATGGGAATTTTGGCTAATATTTTAAACACACCTAAGGGAGTTAGGGACCCACATCCCAGTGAAATTTTTCATCCTGAATATAATGAGATTAAACCCCTTAGGCTGTTTTGGAGAGCTTAATCTTGATGTTTTAGCTTAAACTACAGTAATTGAATGTATAATACATGTTGCCTGAAGACATGATGGTGTTCACTTCAGTTAATAAAGGTCTCCAGTCTGAAAAGAAATGTACATGGATTATTTAAGAACCAGAGGAATATTATCTTTCCTTACTGTATGTTAGAAATATGCATTAAACCTGAAATGGTTTTGTGCTAAATGTATAAAATTCTAAGAGGTTTCTCCTGCCCTTCTTCCAGATATTGACAAAGAACTTAAAATAAAACTGAAATGATGCAACTTTTTGGGGGGTAAAAGATGAGTTCTGATTCAGAAAAAAAACCTCTTTGTTTGCACTGCAGAGCATGCCACTTATCATATACAGATGGGGATTCTTCATTTTCAAACAAAAATGAGACAACCTGCATCTGGACTGACTGAACTCTTGAGGAATTCTTTTAGCTGAAGAGTATTAATGCTTTATTAAGAGTACTTCTTTGTCTCCTGACTTATATTTTACTTTTGTAATCAAATGGAAATTTCAAATTTCTTGTGCAAAACTAAGTACCAAAATTCAAAAGCAAGGCTTTTAGTGGTTTATTTAAGCATTTAGCCCCTAGAATGCCAACCCCATTCTAACGTATCTTAGAGTTCAATTTCCCATGAACCACTAATTTTTGTAATCCCCCTCAGCTCCAACCCAACTCCTTTTGTTTTTACCAACATTTATGTGAACTCTACAAATATTTAGGAAAATGTTTACACTTTGGTGTGCATCACAGGTGGATGTAGAGCTGTTCAAAAACACAAGGAAATTAGCATGCAGAAATACATAGTGTGATCTGGGCAAACTAAGATTCAGAGAACACTTATTCTACATGTAATATCTTGGTCTATTGGTACAATAATTTTTTTTGTCCTATTAATTCTATATCAGATAGGCTGTCTTTTGAGCTGTTTTGTTACCTAGACAATCATGTTAAAAATTATTAACCAGTAATACGTTTGCTAAGTTGCTTTGCCACTGTTTGTTCCCTCCCAGAGTTGTGTGTCATAGCTCACACCTTGGGGACTGATTGCCTTTTATAGGATCATAGAATCATAAAATGGTTTGGGTTGGAAGGGACTTTAAAGATCATCTAGTTCCAAGTCCCCTGCCATGAGCAGGGACACCTTCCACTTGACCAGGTTTCTCAGGGCCCTACCCAACCTGGCGATGAACACTTCCAGGGATGGGGCATCCACAGCTTTTCTGAGCAACCTGTTCCAGTGCCTCACCACCCTCACAATAAAGAATTTCTTCATAATATCTAACCCAAACACTCTTCCAGTTTAAAACCATTTCCCCTTGTCCTTTCACTTATGGGATACTTACGTGGTTTTTGACAAAATCCCGCAGTGAAAACAGCAGCTTTGAGGATAATGAAAAGTGCCTTGTTTTGTTTTGTTTTGGGTTTTTTTGTTTGTCTGTTTGTTTATTTTTGCTAAGTGGACATACCTACATTAGTATATCAGTTAGGATTTGAATTGTGCTTTTGAAATTAACCCATAACATTACCTACTGTGTTTTAAGCCATTTTATAGAGAAGTCTCAGTCCCCGCAACCTGTTGAATGTATTACTTTCCCATCTTTCTGGATGAAACTAAACAACACAACAAGGTTCAGGAGATACCCTAATGCAAGCCACCTGTCAGTGGGCATTAATCCCATGGTACCGGAGTTGAGCTAGAAAAACAAACCAAAAAACCCCATAAAATTTAAACCTAGAGATGATGAGTCCTCAGAACTGTCTGGTTTTCTCTATAAACAGTTTGTGTCATACTCCTTAAATACTGCTTCACTTAGACCTATTGATTCCATAGATGATCTACCACATTGAATTGAGTTCACACTGCATGCTAAAGAAAGTGAGGGAAAGAAGCAAAAAACTTATTCTAAGAGAATGGATAAGTTCACAGTTACAAAAAGTCAGAATCGTTATTGCAAAATAAAAGCATTAAATATGAAGAAATAGTTAAGGCAGATGTAAAAATAATCTGTGATGTACACTTTCATAATAGTTGGGCTATGACAACAGAAGTATTACAGAACAGAAGCGAATCTTGAAGACTTTGTTCATAGCAAAGACTGGTCTTGAATATTGCTTTTACCAGTATGAAACCTGGATGAGGAGAACAGAAGGACATGGTGTCAAATCAGGGCATATGAACATGCATACACCATCTACATGTGCATTGTAGCAGTTCTGTCATATTTAGGGATAAATTTGTGAATATTACTGCCTCTAAGAGTGAGACCAGGACAAAGCATGTGCAGACTGACCTAGAAGAACAGTGTTTTCTCTGTGCAGCTTTGCTGTTGCTACCCTGTTGAGGTCTGTGATTCTTAAAGAGAATGTGTAAACATTGAAACAGCATGAAAAGTGACCAAAACGCCACAAGAAGGCATTTGACAGAGTGAAGAGAACTGTTAACCAAGACTGTATTACAGAAAAGCTGCTTTAATAAGAATGTGAGAATGCTTCAGGAAAGTACTGAAGCACAGCTAGAAGCCTGTACTGCTTAGGCCCTTGACAGCTAAAAAGGGGAAAACACTTGGCTGCTAGAGGAGCTTCTTGCTGTGGATTTTTTTGGAATGGAACGATTCTACAATTAAAAGAGGTGGATGAGCACTTTCATAATGAGCCGTTAGAAAACCTTTAATGACACTTTTGAAAAGTGCTGCTGATGACTTTACACTTCTGCTATGACTCATGGCACTGCAAGGTGAGAGTAAGACAACTGAGCAGTCATAAAGGATGCCACATACATCGAGCAAGACACAGCCTCAAGTAACTCACAGATGCTTACCAACACACATAAAAGTCTTTGCATCTTTGCCGCGAAGCCTGAAGAAAATTCAGCTGTATTCAGGAATGCAACAGAGTGGGCCGAAAAAAGAACTAAAAATTGCATTTCAGGTTTTATCAGATCACAAGAAGGAAGGGACACAAAACATCGTTTCCCTTTTATAGTACAATAGGAAGAAATGGTTTTGTGTGAGATGGAATTTTGATTAAATAAGCATAGAACAACAGTCCTGGAAGATTTTAAAGCTAGTTTCACAACCTGGATAAAGATCTTGATAAAGTCTGTATATCTGAGTACAGGTTGACTGAAACCTAAGCACAGAGTGTGCAACTAATGCTGATGTTTGATAGCTCAGTTGCCACACATAGAGATTATAATTAGTGTAGAAAACGGAAAGTTACTGATGAAAGAACAAGTTTCTACAACCCACTGAAATTCCAGACCGGATAATTAGAAAAGGCAACATCATATTTAGTGACAAGTATTGCATAGCTACTGTAGATTAATACCTCTTTTATTGAGATGGTGAACATTTCAAAAATACTCAGGAAATGAAAAAAATATTTTTCAAGTATCGAACGTGAGAGGAAAGAGGCATGTAGTACACGACAGTGTAAGATGAGAATCTGAGTACCAGATGTTTCCTTCTGGCCACTCAGAGAGCAACAGGAAGGGCAGTCAGCAGAAAAGCTGCCTGGTACTGATGGCATAAGCAAAATAAATGAAAGACGGTAATAAGTGGTGATATCTAATCATGTCACTAGACATCATTCCAGAGTCCAGAGAGTAGGATAATAGGTAAAGAAATAAGGAAGAAAACTTTGTTTCCTGATTGGAGAAAATGTTGTCAGGCTAAACTAACTTCATAAGTTTCTGATTTTAAAGCTCTTGTACTGTATTGACAATTTTTAAGGCTCTTTAAAGGGTGAAGCTTTGCATATCACACTGTCAGGTTGTTGATGTCACTTGTGCAGTCCCATTTGCCAGTGCTTTCCTTCTTCCATTCTTTGCATTTTTATCCTGCTCAATAGAATTCTGTCAGCAAATGTGCTGGGGCTGAAACTACCTCCAGGACCATACGGTCACTCTATCATCAAAGCACCTGGCAAGGTGCTGGCTTATACTTAAGCAAGGCTTAGAACTTCCACACTATACATCATAAGTACAACTTACCCTTCATTTTACTTATATTAGTTTGAGTAATAAATCATAGTTCCTTTACTGAGACAGAGCTCAAGACCATTTTCTCATTTAATAGCTTTCATCTCTATGATGTTCCCTATAATGGATATCACAGTACACTAATGAGTTTGCCAGCATTATCGGAAGATGTATCACCATTTACATAGTTCCTTTGTATCCCTGGAATGACTGTATGAATTTTATACAGAAGAGTTTTATAATTTCTCTTCCATTATATAGGTAAAAAAACATGGTCCACTAAAAATACTTTGAAACATTCGTCTTCACAATGTTCTTAGCGTACAGTTACCACTATGTTTTCTCATTAATAGTGATTT
Source organism: Struthidea cinerea (assembly GCA_013397865.1). NCBI lineage: Eukaryota > Metazoa > Chordata > Aves > Passeriformes > Corcoracidae > Struthidea > Struthidea cinerea. The sequence continues at coordinate 8,429 of VZTI01001512.1, forward strand.
GCTCTGTCTCACAGAATAGTCAGTATTTGTTTAAGGTGAGTGTGACCACACACAAAATTATTTAATTTTAAAAATAGAATTAAGAGCTGATCTACAGAATATGGGACTTCCTTTATTTTATTCGTAGATAATAATGTCCATGTCTGGAAAACATTATTAAAAATTATAGAATGAATTCTACTATTTCTACTTGAGAATCATCTGATATTTCTGTAAGAGTACAAAATAAGTTTTTTTTTTTTTTTTAATGAAGAGGTGAGAAACAGATTACCACATTCGAAATACAGAGGAATAAAGAAAGATGGAAGACAGATCTTCTGCAGCAGAACTTTAAACCAAAATGTTTGGTTTTTTGCAATGAAAAAAAACCTGAAATGTTTATGTGGGTTTGCAACTTATTTTTGTTATTGTAAATCTTGTGCTTAAAATTGCTATCAAAACTAAAACTAAAGATTCTATAGTCTCAGTGGCATAACCTGAGTGAAGACTAGAACTAGCTGATCTGTGGGCCAAAAATTGTTCAATATTAGCTGGCAACATCCTCTAACAACTGTAAGACAAATGTTTTCTAGCACTGATGTTCTTGGGACCTACCTTGATAATGTTTTGAGTTTTCACACAAAATTTTGATTTCCACATTAGACAGGACAGGGAAAAAAAAGGATAGTGCCTCTGAAAAAAAAATAAAATTAGCCACAAGCTACATGGTACATAAAATGCTTTAAAAATATTTTCAAGGCTTTTTATTAGTTTTGTTTTATACAAGCCACAGAGACTGATGTACCTTCAGCACAGCAATTCATTCTAGACTCCAATTTCCACAGACTTCATGCATAATCAGCTTTATGTACTGTGAATTACTTCATTACTTTTTTCCTTTACATCAAGTTGTGTGTGAACACGATTGAGCAATCATGGCTTTAGGAAATACTGTTGCGTAGCAGGGAAACTGTGAGGATTCATACTTTCTTTTCACACTTTTTACTGCTATCAGCTATGAAGTTGCTATGTGAACAAGTAGATTTAGTAAGCTTTTCTTGAATGAAGACTGTGAGACAGGAGAATGAGTCCCTCTACTCCATGTGCCTCTGATTCAAAGAGGTACTTATGAGCTGGAATTTCAGTGGTTAATTCTAGGACAACAATTTCCCTCATTTACCCAGTTTTCCCCAGATAATGTACTCCAAAAAACTGGAATTGGTATGTCCACAGTACACAGGCCATTGTGTAAAAAATAATTCGTGGGGTAAGAGTTAGAGAGCAATAGAGCGAGTCTGGAGTCTACTTATTGTACCCCAGCACCTATGTCTGTTTAAAAGGGGGCTTCTCTTAACTACAAAGCTACTTCCATTCCTTTCCCCTCCACGTTCACTTGAATCTGAGATACATGCTTCTCCTCATCAGTTCCTGGTTACTGCCTTAAGCAGTGGAGTTTGACATGTATCTCAGGTCTGATGGATTGATTTTTTGAGTTAATGATCTACTTCCCAGCAGTGGCATGAATAAACTACCATGTTTCCAATGTAGAATAGAACTGCTCTAAGGACTTTTATATTAGAGGCAACAGAAGAAGAAAATTGAAATGTTTTTACTTTGCAATCAGCTTTACAAAGATCGCTAAAGGACTGGGCAATCCAATTTGGAAAAAGAAGGCAAAGATACAATGTACCTTACATGGACCACATTGTGGTTTCCCCAAAAGACCGCAAATTTAGCAGCAGTTGCCTTCTGGCTTTTCCAAAGGGAGGGAGATAATGCCATGACGACTCAAAGATAGCCTTTTCTCAGCAGTATTCAATGAAGATTTAGGATGATACATTTGCAATGCCACAAAGATAGTTGCTGCTTACTTTCAAGGTAAAAAATATATGGGAAATAATCTTCACACTTGAATTTCCAACTGTTCCACTCTAAGGATATCCTTGTATTGAGACAAAACTTTATTCTACCCACTAAACACTACAGTTGATTATTCACCAAGAAATATCTAGACAACAAAATTCTAAGAAAAAACCTGGCACCAATCACAGTCAAATACTACACTTGTGTTTGCACCAGTAAGACTAAATGAAGGCTCACATCTGACTTAGCGATGGGTACTCCATATTGAGCAAAAGTACACAGGATGTTTCAATCAGAAAATGCAATGAGATTTATCTCCCCCCCAAAAGAAGCTCATTATGGTGGTGTTATTCAGATAAGAGCGCACAAAACACATCATAATCCTGTATATGTTCTCATAAAAATCCATTTCTAACACATAAAAACTGGCCATTCCTCTGCTGAAGGATTTTTCCCCTACCTTTTGGAAGTAAAATTCTCTAGGTTTTTTTCCAATTTTGTGGATAAAACAAAGATTGTCAGTATTATTTGCTTTAGATATCTGTTTGTTTGGGGTTTTTTTAGTTTCATTTTGTGTTAAAAGATTGCTAATTGTTGCGGTGACCCAGCCCTCCTCGGGGCTGGATGTCATTGAGTGGAACAATTTTCCTGCTCCTGACTTCGATCCCGAGGGCAGGTCTGAGGCCAGCTCAGAGGATGACCATCAGACCTAAGGCCATCCTTTTCTGGGTGATTGCCACTGCCACATCTCCTCCGCTCTTTCTAGACCCTTCTCTTGTTCTTTAGTCCTTATTGGCTCATCTGTTAATGTATATTTATTAGTTTAATTGCCTATTTATAAGTTCCAGAAAGTTCTCCCCTGTTCCTTTCCCTATTGGCACCTGTCACCCCCATCATCTCCCTATTGGACTGTTTCCCTTAGTTCCTCCCTCTTTTAGAGCACCATAAAAAGGCTTCTCGGGTTCCCCCCCCCCCCCCCCGCCTCTTCTCGTACTTCCCCTTCAGCTTTGAAGCTCCTTGTTACTTTGTGTTATCAATAAAGCTGGATTTGTGGGCACCAGAGAGGTCCCTCTACCTCCTTCACCGCCCTCCCGTTGCTAGGCAACATCCAAGCTGCAGCCTGCTTTTGTGTGCCTCTGAGCAGAGCGCTCCGACCAGCCACGAGGACTGTGTCCCTTTGGTCGCCGACCAGGACACCGCCTTGCCTCCTGCCAGGCCACCGGGCGGCCGTGGCAGCGACGCAGTTAATAACATTTAGATAAGCATAATACAAATGTTAAAACAGCACCATTTCCTCCAGGTTTGAATTTGGCTATCCTGCTAATGTGACTCATGAAAACGTTTATAGCATAGTGAGTATATTTTGGGATTCCTAAAGAAAAGGCAAGCTTATAGATGACTGCGCATACCCACAATATATGTTTGTTATGAATAGATGATGTGGCTTTAAATATGTCCCTGCCTTTTGCCCACGCCTCTGGCAGCAGGCAGTCGCATTATTGAGGTGGCCAGCACCCCAAGACCCACTCTTCGTAAGTTCTTTAATAATGGCTGATTCAGTCTATTATAGAATGAATTATTTATTTAATAGACACAAGACTAACAGACATAAGACGTAAAACAGATTATTACTACAGACGGATAAGACAAAAGGGAATACTAGTATTATACATGTGGGATTAAAGGTACCTATTAATTTTACAGCTAGCACAGAAATAATATAACTTAGGATCCAATGTTTCTTACCATCGAATTCCTGATGGAGCACACATCAAAATCCTTCCCCTCAATTCCCAGAAAAGTAACCATGGAATCTGCATCCAGGCTCCGGGAAGAAACCTCACCATTCTCAGGGTGTGTGTAGGAGACTTCTGCCTCTGTGATAAACTGTAGTACTTTTATAGTGTTAAAAACAGGCCTTTTGGTCACCTGTGTTTTTTCTTTTATCTCTTCCCACATCTGCTTTCCATACCAAGATGTTGATTCTTGTTTGGGCTGGCAGACCTTTTGGTGCCAGGAGATGATACCCACTGGGCCTTGCCTGCCTGGGCTATCTCTCCTATCCACACCAGCTGCCTATGGTGGGGAGAGGGGGTGTATGCCGCGCCACAATGTTGAAGGATTAGCATGAACATGTCTAGAATCAGACATCTACCTTGTTCATATAATTGCAAACACTCTTCTTGCAACTGGATGCCTCTCAGCCTAACTTCATCCTTCTTCTTCCTATCCAGTCTCTCCATTTGCATCTTTTTCAAGCCTGGACCAGCAGATGAGGTTGTGCCTGCTTGACTGAGTAATGACTATTTTCTCTTACATCATAATTTCATCTTCCTTCAGGGACACTGAGCATATAACCCCATTTTACAGTCACTGATTTGAGGAAAACAAGACATAAGTTTTTCTTTAAAATTCACTGAGTTTGTTCAGTCTCCTATTCTGGTGTCAGTAGAGCAAGCACTTTTGAGAAAAGTGGATCTTATTTCACCAGGCAGTTAGGAAATGGTGAAATACAATTGCTTGAAGTCAGGATGTTAATTTTCCTTTTTATTCCCAAAGACACCACCTGAGTGGAGGGCTAAGTGCTTATTGCAGGCACTTTAGATGTCATAGTTGAATAAATACATGCTCTAACAAAAAATGGTAGGAAGAAAAATGGGCAGAGGGGTGAAATTATTTGTCCAAGATTCTCTGGCTAATTATATTTACAGCCATGCATAGAAACTAGTATTCAGAAGTTGGTGTGTGAGACAGTAAATATTACTATCTTCTTTCAGATTCCTCTCACATATATCATAGGACAAGTTCACTCACAGCAATTTAAGAAATGGAGAACACCACCAAGATAAACTTTATGTTACCTCTGCAAAAGTTAACTATTCCTCCACTATCACTAAAGATCTATTCACAAAAGACCACAGTTGAAATGTATTTCTTTGCTGTCACTTGCATTACATTTTTACAGCTATTTATCTCCTGCATGAGTTTTCCCTTACCAAGAGCTGACAGCTTGTAAGAAAGTATTTTAAATGAAAGTGATATACATTTAAATATAACACTTTTCTGAAAAGTAATTTAGCCTTCCTTCTTTACTAGCCATAGAATTCAGTAGTTCTGAAATGCTGTACATAATGAATGCTAACCCCACAGGGCTAAGCAATAATTGCCATTTTTCTGTCTTAAAGATTGCAGCTATTATTTATTTATAGTATAATAAACTCAAGTTGTCATTCACCCCATGACCATGCCACCAGCCACCTTTATTCGACAGTATAAAAGAAAACTGCTCAAGGGATAGATTTCTATATGCTAATTACATGAAAGCTATTAAAGGAGAAATTTCTCATAGTTCCAAAATATTGAGAATGGTGAGGCAAATGCCATGGAGGACAACTGAAGAACCTCAGCTCACTTCAGTGGGCTCTGTCCCAGATTTTACTGTGAGTCAAATCCACATTGAAAAAGCAATGCTACTCTTCATTTAACTGTCCTGGACAACTTTCTGCTTTTTTCAGTGTCTTTTCACTTTTCAGCTTCATTCCTGGCTCTGGTTTACATGAAGAACTGGAAAAAAATGGCACAGATCCATCCCTGCAGGAGGTGATAACTCCTGGTGCTGCAACAGTTCCAGACCACACAGTAGTGGGGCAGGAGCTCTTGTTCCTCTGGGAAGTAAGAAAATCAACCACTTAAAATCTGTTGTTTAAAGCCATCCCTCTGCCAGCTCCACTAAACCCACAAATATGAACATGCACTGCAAGAGGTAACTGAGTTTTGTCATGCATTGTCAGAGTTCTCACTCTGGGAACTTTGAGGTGGTTGCTTCAACATTTTTCTGTAAATGTGCATGTGTGTGTGTATCCATGTGTATTTTTACATATCTAAGCACAATACAAATAGTGAGTTTCTATCTCTAGGAGAAGCTATCAGTGGAAACCATGTATCACTGAAGACATCTCGATGAAAAACTCTTTTACAAAAGAAACAGAGCAACAGCAATCTCAGATTCTGTACAGAGACTTCATAGCCAGTTCAAAAGCATTCTGAGGGGCTTTAGTACATTTTCTGAACTTCAGTGGTCTATATAATATGACTATTTCATTGTTCAAATAAAGATAATTGAAAGAAGCAGGCCAAAAGTAAATTTTTAATGCTAATAGACCTTTGGTTCCCAGCCAACAAATTTTTTACATTTTATATGAATATATGTATTTTGCATCTATTATTGCTAGAATATAAGAATTTAATGTTAAATATATTAACTTTGGATGTTAAAATTTAACTATGCTGATCCTAATGCTGCAAGTTATCTAAACAATGAGTTCATAATTAAGTAATGAAATACCTAAATGATCTTCAAAACTTGCATCTTCTAGTCTGATTTTCATCAGCACTGAGCTGAATTTCCAACTGGATCCAAAAATATCCAGTATCTTGTGAGACTACTCTATGTCTGAGATTTAGGTACTTGGATAAATTTCCTTAAGTAAAATTGATATTAATTTACATTGATGAAATAATCTTGCTTAGGAAAACATTAATTCATCACACAGAGCATAAGGCCTTTACTTAGTATTTACTTAGACATGTGTCAGGAAACTCACTCATCTACTGAAGTAAGCATGTGATTTATGTAGGCTAATTAACTTCCAAACCGAAGGACAAGAAGCCCCTTTCTCATTTAGGAAATTTTGATTGAAGAAAGCTTCTCAATGGAAAATATCCCACTGGCAAAAATTTGGCTGAATCTCCAGGAGCAAACACAAGAAGCAGTGAAATCCATTGCTAAAAAAATGGTAGGTTTCTCCAAATTTGTTCTTCCAAGCTGAATTTAAATCCCCACATCAGTTCACGGAGCACTCAGCACTCCCAATTTCATCATCCATCCACCGATGTTGTAGCTTCTGACTGGCTTCAGATCTCCTGCCTCTGCATACTCACTGAAGACCAACTCAGCAGAAGGTTAATTGTCCTTGTAGTCATTTATGTCAAGAGACTTTGAGGAGATCCAAGAAAATGCCATTCCTTTAATCTTCAATGCCCTCAATATTCTAAACTGTTCAAGGTAGGGTAAAGGCAATGAATGATTTTTAGCTTCCTTCTTACCATTCCTGCTCTGAAGATGTGGGACCCCCAATAGGGCAGCCAAAACATCACTGCTCTTTTCAGATGGTTTTTAAAAGACTGATAGATTATTCTGCTGTATTTGCATTTTAACTGTAGATGTATTTTCTTAAACATGCGTACAGTTAATTTGCAACACTAAGGTCACAGACCAAATTTGATTATTAAACTACAAATTCAAATCATTTTAGCCTTCTATAGCCTACAGGACAACGTGACCTTCAAGAATATGAGAATAGGAGAAAAGTTCGCTCCTTAGCATATGCACTTTCAATCACAATAAGCAGCCTACACATGATAATACTCCAAGTTCTGACAAATGATAAAAGGATTGATTATTGCTCTTCCTCCTTCTTCTTTTCTTACTGATTTGATAATGGTAACTATTCAAATGTCTTTGCATGTTTCATTGTCATCATTTTTAGCTTTTCCCTGGCCTCTTCTTTTGGATAAGACTGTTCTAATTATCTAGTCATGATGATACATGTTCTGAGTCTGAAAAGAGAGAGATCTGAGAGCTAAATAAATCAAGCTTCCTCTGACTGTGACTAGTAATGACATGGATTGTGAATCATATATTTTTCTTCAACAACCAGCATTGGATTTCACCTCAGGCTCTCTTTAAGGTGGTTCTCTTATTATTTGAAGCAACCATGCAGTGGCCAGCAGTACACACAGTCATTTCAATATCAGGATATGGTTTAAAATTATCTTGCCCAGATGGTTTCTTTTTTATTAAAAAACCCTAAAAGTACTTTATTCCTTCATTATTTGGCAAATCTAAATTATTTTATTTGATTCTTCCTGGTAGTTGGGTCCAAGAAAATTTTTTTGAAGCCTCCTAGCTGGATATTAAAGACAGATGCTTTAATTTACATCACTTTAGGCAGGGGATGAAGGGGGAAGTAAAATCAAAATTAAAAAAAATTAAATTTTCCAAATTTATAAGATGAGCCTTAGTCCATTAATCCATTAGTGACCAATGTGTCTGAAATTCAAAAACACATGTGGTAGTATTCACTTGGTCTGCCTTTGGCAGATGGCCTGATTAACAGCATTGGTTAAAATAATAATATGGGTGTAAACGGTGCGGGTCAATTGAACACGAAAACGTCTGAACAGGCATTTACCTTTACCTGATCATGTGAAAAGAATACAACCACCTGACAGATCAAAAAGTAATCTCTGAGTTACAAAGAGACTTCTGAAACAAAGATGAAGTCATGTTGGAAAGTTCTGTCTATCTATCTATCTATCTATCTATCTGTCTGTCCATCTATCTATCTGTCTCTGTGTGTGGGTGCGTGTATAAACAGAATGGAAATTGTAACGAAGGCAAGAGACTCTGGACTGAAAAAAAGCAGCAGTCAACCTCTGGTTTGACACTGGTGGCAGTCATCCCATCACAATCTCTGCCTAGGACTGATGGTGCAGCTTCCTCATGGTCACCAGGAGCAGCTGCACTAGCCAGGGCAGCAGGGAGTCTGAGGGGAGACCTTATCACTTTCTACGGCTTCCTCACAAGGGGAAGAGGAGGGACAGGCAATAATCTTCTCTTGTGAGCAGCGACAGGACCCAAGGGAATGACTTGAAGTTGTGTCAGGGGAGGTTTAGGTTGGATGTTAGAAAAAGGTTCTTCACCCAGAGAGTGGCTGGGCTCTGGAACAGGCTCCCCAGGGAAATGGTCACAGCACCAACCCTAACAGAGTTCAAGGAGTGTTTGGACAATGCTCTCAGACACATGGTGTGACTCTTGGGGTATCCTGTGCAGGGCCAGGAGTTGGACTTGATGATCCTTTGTAAGTCCCTTCCAATTCAGTATCTCATACATATA
>VZTI01001512.1:17427-86638 GCA_013397865.1 Struthidea cinerea
TAGAGTAGTGTGTGTGTGTCTCCCACTACAGTATCTCATATATATATATATATATATATATATATATATATATATACTTTTACATGTAGAGAGTGTAGGGTGCAGCAAGGAGGGAACCAACATGTGGGGGCATGTGTGTTGGCACTCCTGAGGTGCTCCCTTGCCAGCATGTGCATCACCAGATGATAGGAAGCAATAGAAGTGCACACAGAGCTGGGGCATCCAAACCTCTCACAGGAGGGCTGTGCAGTTGGGGAATATCCTCTCTCCCTGCAAAAAGGGAGTGTGCTGGTGACACACAGGACCTGGAGTCAGGCAGGGAATACGAGTTAAATTGTGTGCATGGGCATGATTAGAATATTTTGAGATTAGTTATAATTAATCTTAATGTTCAGAAATATGCTCATAAGTCATTAAATCTATATTAGCATTCATAAGTCTTTAAATCTATATTAGCATTTAGTTATTATCTAGTATCATGGGTTAACTGATGTGATACTAATACCAGTCCTGCATGTAGTTCACTTATTGCCAGTTAATAACATTTTGTTAATAAATCAGTAAACTGCTTCAATCCTAATTTTGCTTTCATTACATGAGCAGAGCAGCTTTCCCATGCAACACGCATGAACTACCTTATTTTTTAGATTATTGATAACTAATGAAATCCATCTTTATGGTTGTGAGGGCAAGCATTTCAATTAGGTACAGTCCAAATTAAGCTGGCTTGCATAATTTTTCCCCTTTGAGCAAGTGAAGAAAGGTCAAAACATAAAATAAAACTGATGAGAGACCTACAAAAGACAGGCCTCTAAGAAAAGATTGAAAAAAAACAGGCTATGTAAATGAAGGATGAGAAGATTAATGGCGAAGATTATAATATTTTCAAATATATAAAAGCAGCTATGAAGAAGCAGACCACATTGTATTGCTGGTATTGTGGGCAAAAAAGAGTTTAAGTATTCTACAGGCAGTACCTGATCAGGCATTAGAGAAAAAGTTCTTCAGGTTTCTTCTTCCCTTCTAAAATATAAAACACTGCAGGAACTAAAATGGGTTCCTGCAGTTTGTAGTTTCCCTGTCTTTGAATGCCTGGAAAAACAGGCCTCAGAACAGGAGGATGATTTGGTAACCTTTTAATGTCCCATCCTTCTCCATGATTTTATGCTACTATATCCTAACAGGTTGCATCATAATACACAGACTCTGAATTTGGACTCACAATCAGGTAGAACGAGATTATTTTCTGAACTTAAGGTATGATGTATGCAGTGGGGAAGGCAGAAGACTGCAAGGCGGGGTCACATTAAGGATGACCTGAAAAGCTGTTGGCTTTCTCCTCCTGTGGCACAGAGATAATCTCTAACCACAGGTAAAATGCAAGGCTTCCTGAATTGTAGTCACTGACTAAAACATTAAGATTTCTGCTTTCCTACCTACCTTACTGAGCTTCTTGTTGTTTTCCTTTTCTGTAGGTTCCCATCCCATAAGCAGACTCAGCAGAACTAAGTGTCTGCTTAATATCTCAGCAGCCCAGGCACTCTGGCTGACACTGGTAACACAAGCCCACCATTCTCAGCAATTTAATCAAAATACCTGCACTGTGATTGGCAAAGCATGAGGCAGTAGCAGATGTTTTATTCTGCTGACTCTTCTCTGAGGGAGGGATGTTTTGAGTGGACAACTTGGTGCACTAAAATTCTGCTGCTCATCTCCTGAGGTGAGCAAAAAAATCAGCCCAGCTTATTCATCAAGTATCCTGACACTAGACTTCTCACAGTTGTGAGCAACTGCATAGTCTTTATCTTCTGTTTACTCAATCCAAGGCTGTTTTGACACCAGTGGGTACTATATGTAAACCAGTTGGTGACTTTTCTTATGTCCTGTGAAGTAGGGCTAATATCACTTTCTCTTCTGTGATCAGACTGTATACCATGCTCTAAATGAGGCAGACATTACAAGGTTACCATGCTCACAAACAGGAATAGAAGCAGATAATGGGAAACTGTGTTTAATATGGTGTTTTCAAAGATTAAGTATAGACATCCCCTCTGAACAAAAGAGGGAATAGGTAATTCATACATTTATTTGCCACAGGGCTTTACCATTTATGCTTGTTTCCTGAGAGAAAGAAAGTTGTGGGATTCATAGTTTTTCTATTGTCACTCTAAAAGTGGTGTTCTTCCATTAAGAAAAGAAAAAAACTTATTTGCCTCCTCCTTGCCTCATCTTTATCTCTATCTCCCCTCCACCATGGAAATTCTATATTCCCCCTACTAGCCTCAGACTATTATTTCAACTTTAGTGTCTGGTTTTCATGTCTGTCTGTACTGGAGCCCAAGATTTCTCTTTCTATGTATCTTTGCTACTATGTTTTTCTGTCACTCCCTCACTGGGGTTTTGATCAACACCTTTACTTTCCTGCAGCTTTCTTTCCCCAATCTGCTTAGTCCTTCTGTCCAGTGGAAAGTTCCTCTGAGACTAAAACTGATGGGAATACGTTGATTTCAATGTAGATGTTCAAAACTGGAATGGGACAGACAAGGCACAGATCTATTTCAATGGAAATCTTTTTGAGTTTAAGCTGTAAGCACATGCAGGTTAGGCACAAACTTAGAGAAAATTTATAGCTAAAAGTTAAACCTCTAATCATGCCTAAGCGGTTTTTTTTTTTTTGTTTGTTTGTTTGTTTTTTTTTAATGAGGGTAGATTTTATTAGGGCAACAACATGGTCATGCCTGATTTAACACTTCTCTAGCTCAGAACATTTGATCCTTAAAATATTTTAAATAAAAGGACAGGATTTTCTCTTTAAATGAACAATACAAAAAATATGAGAGAGCATTTCCTATAATGCTACTGCCTTGTCATGCCTCTTTTCTATAGGATGAAAACATTGTAATGAACACATGCCTGAATTCAGTCAAATCCCTATCTAGAAAGGAAAATTGCAGGTAAATGCTTGCAAGTTTTTCAACTGAAAGTTTTAAAGGTAAATATGTAATAACTCTAACAATGCTTGTCCAGCCTATGTGAAATACCATTTTCTATGGGGTTATTAGTGTCCCTGATATGGGATTATTTATCTAAGCAGAGATATCAAGACCAGGCAGTAGCAGTGCATGACTCTCATACTCCAAAACTAAGATGGGCAAAGGCAACTTCAAATTCTCTATGACATTATTAAGGACCTGACTAATTTTAACAGGTCCATGCAATGTGCACTCATCCACTTATGCTATGTCTGTCAGTGACATTATCGTTCTGAGGGTAGTAGTAGTACTGGTGGCCATCAGTCACTAGTAATTCATTTTTCCCATCTCACTAGATGTAGTTTGTATTTTATAGTTGTTCTCTGTCACCTACAATAAATTATTTCCTATCTCTTCTACTGGCTTAGGATTGTTGGATGTGTTCAGGTCTAATTTCATTAATGCGTATCTCATGCTGGCATGTAGGAGGAAAGAGGTCTAATAATATTAGCTAAAAAACTTACATCTGGTTCTCTTTGCTAATGCTGTCTGGCATCTGTGAAGGCAAATTCAGGTGACATCCACAATGCTAATCTTATTAATTTTTTTCAAAAGATATCTGAGAAGGAAAAGTACATTGTGGAGTTACTGCCTTTTTTTTGTATACATCAGCAACAATCATTTTGATCCCTGTCTGATTAGATAAAAAATTCTAATTTTCAACTCTGCTTTTTATTCCGCAGGAAATTTTTAACATTTACAGTCACATACTGAGAATCAATTTATTGATAAGAGTACAAATAGTAAGTAAGGTCCACAAGCTTTTGATTCACAAAGGATTTCTTTGATGGGAGCAGGCAGGAAACAGAAGGTGAAAAATTATCTGACACCCTTAGCATCAATACGCAAACTATAGATCCCAAGATCCTCCACTGAAATGTTGATTTAATCACCAGACCAACTATGCTCCACATATAATCCAATTTACAGCATTGTCAAGTCTCTAAATCCAGATTCCTATTACTTCTGCCAGCTATGCTTGAAGATAGCCTTAAGTCATCTGTAAAATGGAAGGAATTTTATTGTCTTAGTCTAATTTCAGTCTCCTGGTGAGATAGGTAGACCCAGTAGCTTTAAAATGTGTATCTCACAAGTGTATCACAGACATGGCTCTCAACCCTTCGCTATGTAGCCTGATACTCAATCATGAACAAGAAATTTCTGAAGCAGGGTCAACGGATAGGATGACCTGGCTTTCATCTGGTATTTGCCCTTTGAGAACATTCCGTATTTCCTTAGGGGTACGTACACAGAGTGAAATGACTTCTGCAGTGCAGCACTTACAAAAGCTATTTCTTTGTGCAGAAGATTGCTGAAAGAAAAGTAGAAAGGCATCTAATTATATTTTAAACAGTCAGTGATGTATTTTTCTGTACTCTACTTTAACTGTGTGCACTTTCATTCTTCAAATATGAAAAAAATCACCTTGAATATGTACAGCTATTCAGGTACCTTCTATAATGGATTTTCAGTTTTATTATTAGTGAAGGTCATACAAGAGTTTTGCTTTACCCAGTTGGCTTCTCAAATATTGAAGGTTAGAATTTTCCCATCTAAGAAGTTCAAGAACAGCACACCAGGACCAAAGAATACTCTAGTCTCATTAATTAATCAAGTCATGTCACAGCAAATCTTGTTAATCCATCCTCAGAGGAAACTCAATTGATGTTTCAATTCTCTATGCAAGAATAGACAGAATAGCGAATAGTGATAGTGCTATACAATTACAGAAAGATGGGCAGCATTTGAAGATACCAGAAGCTAAACTTTTTTCCACCCAACGCCAACTAAAAGAATTTTTTAGATGCTATTTTTTCAAATTAACCTATTTAAAGGACATAGCAGGATTATATTTTCATGCTAAATTTTGTAAGGTGTTAACAAATTTTGAAAATCATGTTGCTGTATAAAACCAGACAGATTATTTTGACATTTTTTATCTATTTGAAGTCACAACAGAAAAATGCAGGTGTTCACAGCGTACTAGGAGAGCAGCAATGACTGGGTATGGAACAATAGCTCTTACATTACTTTTTCGTGGCTAGTACCTGCATTTACTCTCTAGCCATAAAAAGAATCAAATTGCTTACTCCAATTATCAGGCTTATAGAAGTAGTTTATTTTTTTTACGGGATAACCAAACATGTAAAGTCTCAGATTTACAAGCACTTCATTTAGTTTGATTGAGTATCTGGCCTTTGTCTTGAGAGTTAATGAACACCCCCACCCTAATACCACCAAGAGTCTGAGCTGTACATAACGGTTCACAGATGAAAAGCCTCTCAGAAGTCAAGGGACCATTCTGATACCGCATGTTCGAGATGTTTGTATAAACAGCTGAGATTAGATCAGTGACTCTTACAAAAATGATGTTTGCAAGTAGATTACATATGTTTCCTATAAGAAAGGAAAGTAGGAATACTCCACATTTAACCTAATAGATTTTAGGTAGGGTACAGCTGATGCAGAAGTCCTCCAGCTGGATTCATTCACAGGAAAAAGTTTTACTTTTTTGAGCCAAGATGGCTGTTAAGAGTTAAAAATAAAGAAATACTTTTATTTGGATTTTTAGACCAAGAAAAATCATTGTAATGTTCTTAAAATCATTGCCCTGCTTACATCTCAAGGTCTCTGTCCAGATGTAGATGTTCTTTCCCAACTTTGCCTGAGGCTCTTCTGATAGCTCTGACAATTACATGTGAAATTACACCTCAGATGGAAGAATGATGCATCTGCAGCATGGGTCTGATCCAAAGATCTATGAAAGCAATGGAAAAACTCCAAGTGGTGCAATCACTTGTGGATCAGATCCCTGAATTGTTAGTGATGAAGCACTGTATAAAATGTCAGCCCCAATTAAGCTATGGCAAAATTCCCACTCTGTAGGGTCAGGACTGCAACTATAAAATTTTTTCAGTTATCTATACTCCATTGATTCCAGTTACTTTCCTGCTTAACACATCTAAAAAAGTGAAGCTTATTTGCAAAATTAGTCATCCTTTTTCCACTTATCCCAATGCTTCTACAAGTGCTGTTATATAAAACTGTTTCCTCTTTCTTTTTCATTTTAGTTACTTCTGCCTCTTCTTAAGGAACAGCCAATATGAATGTGTGTTCATATTTGCAATTATGTGCTCTTTCCTTAAGTTTGCATCCCTTTTTTAAGTTGCGCTACTATTCATGCAACTGAATTATATATTCATAATTTGAGCTCCAGAATTTCAAACCACAGATTTTTAATATAATGTGAATATTTATATCACAAGCATTTGCGTACTACTTTAATCAGAGGTCAGGAAAATACACCTTGGGATTTATAACTGGTGTCTTACACCATTCCAGATGAAGGATCCTGTGGGCTGGTCTTCAGATGGTGTCTAGAGACACGGATTTGTCATCACTGCCGCAGCCACCCGGTGGCCTGGCAGGAGACAAGGCGGTGTCCTGGTCGGCGGCACAGGGCACACAGTCCTCACGGCTGGTGGAAGCCCTTTGCCACAAGCGCACAATAGAGCAGGCTGCAGCTGGGATGTTGCCTAGCAACGGGACGGCGGCGAAGGAGGCAGAGGGACCGCTCTGGTGCTCACAAATCCAGCTTTATTGATAACACAAAGTAACAAGGAGATTTGAAGTCGAAGGGAGAGCACCAAGAAAAGGTGGGGGGAGGAACCAAACAAGCCTTTATATGGTGCTCTAAAAGAGGGAGGAACTAAGGGAAACAGTCCAATAGGGAGATGATGGGGGTGACAGGTAACCAATAAGGAAAGGAACAGGTGAGAACTTTCTGGAACTTATACATAGGCAATTAAACTAATAAATATACATAAACAGACGAACCAATAAGGACTAAAGAACAAAAGAAGGGTCTAGAAAGAGGGGAGGAGATGTGGCAGTGGCAACACCCAGAAGAGAATAGCCTTAGGTCTGATGGCCATCCTCGGAGCTGGCCTCAGACCTGCCCTCGAGGTTGGAGTCAGGAGCAGGGAAATTGATCCATTTAATGACCTCCAGCCCCGAGGTGGGCTGGGCCACCGCAACACGGATTAAGTGATTTCAGTCAGCTCATCAAACGAGGATCTCTTTCTACCTGCCCTTATACAATTAATTATGGGCTCTGTATGGAATTAAAACACGGAGAAAAATAAAAATCAATAACTGTCAAACTGAATACATATGAAAAGATTTTGATGCTTTGTGTTTAGTGAAGTAAGAAACATTTACTGCAGATATTCCCACTTCTGATCTATACTTAGCACATTATTTACACTTAAGCACCCTATCTGCTCCTGTTTAGAATAAAATCTCTGTCATGACTAGTTAACTAGCTTACTCAGGCACTCCATTTTGACATAATTAATTTTTTCATCCAGTTACCTTATTCCTAAGACTCCATTAACAGGTTCAGAACTTAAATGCAGAATCCCTTCTCAGGTTCACTGACTGCCTAATCTTCCTCTGCCAGGTTATGACCCTTGCAGTCCCCACCTAAGACTCACTCTGGAGATTTCCCACAGAAACCTTGAGAACTGGAGACTGCAAAGATCTGTGCTGTAGCTGTGGCTGGAACACTTTCCCATGTGATCAAAAATAAGCGAACCAGGATGAGCTGATGCCGGGCTGAAGAATGTTCTCTCTGTGACCACCCTCCTGACTATGTTTTAATATCACACACATATTTTATTCTAACAGACAACCATGCCACCACTCTCCAGCATCTTCTCTGTTAATTGCAGTTAACAGGACTGAAATTGCTACTAATCTTTTCATCATCTTTTCTGCATCAGAACATTGACGATAATCATTTTACACTCCACTTGCATGCCAGCTTCCAAAGACTTATTATAAACCTGCCCTCAGACTCAGATTTCCTCCTGACAGAGACTTGAAGGAAGCTGGGAGAGATCTACAGCATTACACCTGAATTTACAGTTGAGGAGGCTGTATGATGGATTTGCTTTTCCTCCAGTCTCCACTCCCTTCAACCAAACTCTTTCCTATCTCTTCACTTATTTCTCAAAGCTCAGTGCACACATAAAATATACACAGAAAATCTCTTTGTTTAAAGATTAAAATAAAAAAACACCTCTGGGTGAGAGGAAACCTTTATAGCCTGCACCACATTATATACACTCATCTTGCTTGCCTATTTCCCAGTTGCTGTTTTCTATTCTAAAATTTTGAGGAAGGGTCCAATCTTAGTGGCCATAACACAGATTTACACAGTCATTTATCAGCAGTCACATACTGGAATGGTCTTTGAAATTCTCTTAAGTACCACTTGTCCGTGGCACTTAGTTGTACAGACACCCAGCATAGGTTTATATAGGTTTATGAAATCATGACTAAAAATGCATCCCTTATCCCTTAATGCTTTTAAGATAGACACGAGTTTCCCTACTATACATCAGTATTATCAAGATTGCAGAATGACCATTTAAAGCATGTTATAGAACATAAAAATTTGAGGGACCATAAAGGCCTTATAAGAAACACAAACAATCTAACATATTTGAATGATTTTCAGTACTAATTTTAAAAATACCTCTCATCCCTACAAGCAGCAATACTGGATGGAAATTCAGGAGGATCAGTGAACTCTATTTTTGGAAAATTGTTAATAAGGGGATTGAAGAAATGTACATCTAACGTAGAAAAAAAATAACAATATAATCCCCAAACACTTGCTAACCAACCATCACACAGTAGTATTTTTAATCAGTAGTATCAAAAAGAAATCTAATGTTTCACAGAAAAAAAAGAGAATTCATTGAGGAAATGGTAGCTCATAACAACACTCCCCAGATTTGGATTTACTTTTCTTCCCTTGCACATAGCTGTTACATTTATGTACTGGTGCTAACTATAAACTACAAAAACAGGAAAACATAAAGAAGTTATTTCCACATCATTTACAGTCTGCTGGTTTATTGATTTTCTCTACATGCTCTACATCTCACATTTCACTTGAACCATTTGTTTTAGATTTTAAAAGGAAAGCCTTCCAAACAAATTGACTTTACTAAGGCTTTAACATGTCATTGGCTAAATCAGTATTATATTAATCTCTGTAATGCTAATGTTTACAAAGCAGGGGTATGGGGCCAAATCTTGATTGCCCTATTCACTCAATCAGTTACACTGATTTTAATGGCACTGTTAACATTAGTAAAGCTAGCAAGATCTGGTTTCTTACAGCTGTCAGGATGCTGTTTTCCAAACAAAATTCTTGTAATTCTTCGCTGTTTATAAAAGCAGAGATTTTATAAACTGCAGTCACAATGTTTATCTCATGCCCTTCTTTCACTGAGCCAGGCATTTTGAGAGAATTGTAAATTTCTTTATATGCACATTTTCAGTGTTAGCAGTTTAATCAGAGTATTCTAGAAAAACAGCAGGCATTTTTCTTGTCTGAGCAAGCTCACATCTCAAGAAACATATACTTTTAATCTGATTTTACTTTTGCATGTGTCAAATTAGTAATTTCATCAACAGTTATGTTGCCTTTTCCTGGTCTTAAAATTAAGAGCCAGACACTGTTAAGGGTAAAAGGGGTTTTTACTTTGGTATTTATTTAAGGATCTTCAAGGTGCACCACTTCGTCCAGGTGGAATGTGCTGAAATGCACCCACACGATAGATCGCGTATACAATTAATAGGCCTTGCAAATTAGCATATCTACCGAGGATTCCCCAATGAGAGGCTCGAATGAATGCCCCCATCCTGAAGAATCCCCCCCTGGATGGGCTTATCTTCATTTACAGGATGTTCTAGGGAAGACCTTGGTTTCTCAGGATAGCACAGGGCTTTCTGGCCTCCAACTGCGAGGCCTCCAGGATGTTTGGTCTTGCAGCTTAACAGAATATTGGGTCTAAGCTAAGTTATCAAACTTAAGGAATTACAAGTATGCATCCTAAAAGCACATAATACATAAAAGCTATATAAAAGGGTATATAAAACGTATATGTAAAAAAAGGCAAAGATTCATCATGGCATCAGTTACACAGCAGACCGCTGTCAGGTATACATGCTGGAAATCACACAGTGTTTTCCATTTGGTGCCTTGCCTTGCAGGCTTGCTGTGTTCAGCTTTCCTGGTGCTGTGCAGTGAAGTACATACGTACACAACTTGGGATTTAATTTAATGTTCACCCTTTAATCCATAGCAGCATGCAGAACTATCTACTCCGACAGATCCTGAAATAGAAAAGAGCTGTCACTGCCCCAAACCAGGAAAAAATTAGTGGCATGAAGGAAGAATTGTTTGCTTACCATGTCTGTGCATCAGAATGCGTTGTCCACTGCAGAAACCAAAGACTCAGCTCTGTGTCCCCCTTTCCTATCTTTGCCTGATATGGTGATAAAAAGAGAATGTCATGACACAAACTATGCATGTGTGAAAAAATTATTTGTTATGCTTCCAGTTTCTAATGCCACAACAAAACAGAAGCTTCAGTTCTGAGTTCTAAGACCTCGAACCCATAAGTGTGCATCAAATGGCAATATTGATCATTCTGCTCTAAGGCAGAATTAGAGCCTCTTGTGATGAGCTTCTTCTTGTGAAATGCAATAACCGGGTGCACCCATGTACCCTATGGCAGGATTTCCAAAAAAAGCCCAAAATTAAAACATCTTTTTCTTGGTTTGAATGCTAGCTGCCATTTGTACTTTAAATGATTGTACCCAGCTTTCTCTCCACTTGAAAGAAAATTTGGTATTTTTTAAAATAAAAAGCGACATTATTTTAATTTTTTTTTTTTGCAAGTACAACTGGAATAAAAATAATCCTGCAACAATATTAGAAATATTGTTTTGAAGAAAATGTAACAAATGCACTCAAAAAGACATTTGTGCAGTTCATAATAAATATGAGACCACAAGTAATTACATTAGATACACAGTGAAACATTTTAGAACAATATTTTTAGCATTTATCACCTACATTGATATGATAATACTATTACTTCTACATTATACACAAAGAAAAGTCAGAATATGTGCTTACACTCTTCTTTAGATGCCCATATATACTGTAGAAAATGATTTCTCAAAAGTACTTTTAAAGTTTAGGATAAAGGAGAAATGTCACAAGGAAACATTCCCAGATGCCAGAACTCATTGCAGTAAGACTTGCTGAACTTAATTACCTAAAATTCAGTGCCAGTTTGCTGAAAGATGTGTTGTATTGGAGCACAGTTAATTAGCACAGAAAAGCTCAAGGGTCTTCACACCAATTTATATCACATGGGTAATGAAAACCACAGGAATAAAAGACTTCTTGGGTCACTGTCTACACTCCCGTGCAATCACAGACAATTAAATCATATATTCTTAACCTAAACTGCAGTGAGTACCTCCTTTCAATTTCTTGGTGAGTCACTGGCATTTTCTCTTCAGATACTATTTTCCAGGTATATTTGCACCCTTTCAATCTTCTGAGGGTTCTCTGCATTCACTGAGTAACTTCAGTCATGGCCTGTTTCTATAGATTTGCTTTTAAGTCAGTGCTGCCCTTTAAGCTTCAAAAGCTCTTTTCTTTCTAGTGCTTTTCCCTCAGTGCAAAGAAATAAATCATATCCACTCTCAGCTTTTGGTTTTCTATGATAAACAAGCAAGGTTCTTTTAAATCTGTCCCAAGAGATGGGCTTTCCATTCTGTTCTTATTTTAGTGGACAGTTTCTTCATCAATCCTAGTCTGAAATTGTTATCTCTTGAAGGGAGATGGGCAGAATTTTAAACAGTCTTCCAGAGATCTGATCACTGCTTTTTATAACAGATTCAAAACTCACCTTTCTCTATAGAAATGCCTCTCCAAAATACCTAAGAACTGTATTCACCATTACAATGTCATATCATAAGGATAACTCAAAACCATTCAAAAATTGACTACCAAGCATTGCAGTTTCCTGTCTCCTTCATTTCAACCCTGTAAAGTGCTATGGTATAACAGATGTTCTTCTCATTAGTCCCTAAATGGTTGACTGTACTTTGAATGATTACATTTTTCCCATTTTTATTGCTTCATTTCTCAAAGTTCTACACCTCGTTGCAATATTCCAGTTCTACCTTTATGTTTGCAATGGTTTTCAGGTTGTTCCACAAGGAAATTTTGTTAGCACACATCTACCTTATTTTCAGTCTGAGTACTATCCCTGGCTTCTCTGAGGTTTTGGTATTTTAATTCTTTACTATATACATGTTTTCATGTGCTATTTCTCTCTTTGCAGAATAATTTACTCTGTTTCAAGTTAAGCACATTAATTGCACTTTAATTTTTCCATGTAAATATTTTTTACCTATTGCCCTTTTTTTTTGTTCTTCTGCTCATCATAACTTACACAACTGAACAAAAGGTTTAATTTAGTTCTGAGTAATAAAACTGTTTCCTTGACTGCAATTTCACTGCAAGGTGGCCTTTTTCTCCTTCTGATGAGTTTACTGTACTTTTATAAATAACCTTTTCATATTTCTTTAACTTTCCTTGGAGAAGGTAACCAAACATAACTGCATTATCTCTGACTTTAAAAACTAACAGATGAGATCAGCAGCTTGATGAGGGTCAGTACATGCATCTAGTTATGCTGTAACAGTTCTGAAGACTCAATTAACCCTTGAGTTCACAGCAACACAGATCCTTCAAGAAGGAAACTCTGCAACCCCACTAAAACAAGGACAGAAAGGGTCTGCAACATAAGGAACTGGTGATCAAAATGGTAATTATCTAGGTAAACATGCTATCATAATTTCATAGCCTGTTGTGATGATAAGCTGTAAACAGGTCCCCTTTGAAGCTAAAAGCACCAGAAGATGGAACTCCTAACTGAGATTTGCCAAGGGTTTTGCAGGTTTTTTCATGCCAAGCAAAGAAACTAGAGCTGTCTCTCTCCTTTAAAAGGATTGCTTACGATCACCTGGGACCACTTATTTTTTGAAAATTGTTGGTGTTAGCAGCAGGAAATGGAGGTGAAAAACTGCAGAGTACATGGAAGTACATGCACGTGCAGCCAGGCACTGCGCTCATGCCAAGACTCAAGGAGCCAGCCAGGATCAGGCTACAACGCAGCCTCACTCAAACACAGTAGTTTTGATCAAAACACGAACACAACCGTGCAATCACACAACTCAGCAAGGATCACAGTGCTGTACACCAGTATCTTACTGCGACAGACATCACTTATATGGGCTTCGTGTCTGGAACTGAAAGATTAGATTTGGGAAACTTTGAAGCTTCCCTTGACTCAAAGGGCTCTATCCTATTTATTAGGCAATGGGAATGCATTTTATAATTTCTGGAAAATGCGCATGCATTTGCACAAGTCCTTCCTAATGTATTTTCCTGTGGGTGCTGAAAAGCTTTGGTAGAGAAATCTTTCAGCTTTCTGCAGTGTTCTGTGAGAACGGCAAAGTTCTCACAGGGGCTATGAAAAACACTGCTATGAGTTCTTGTAAACTAACTCTTTATCTTGCACCTGGGTTTGTTATGCAAGATTGTTATGGTTCTAGCTTTCTAATATTTTGGAATAAGTGTCTTAGAGCTTGACCAATCCCCTCAAGGGGTGGATGGCCGAGCACCCAACTGTCTTATGCCATTCAACACACTCTTTGCGAGCCCTGTTATAAAAGATGAATTAATTAATTAATAAAGATCAGAACTGCTTTCCTTCTGAACTTGTCGTGCCATTCCTCGTCGTTAGTGCCGCTCACAGCGACATTTTCCACCTCAGCTGAGAGTTTGCTTCTTTGCAGATGAGACCACTGCTTCATGTGTGAGTCTAGCATCTTTTTTCCCAGAGGTTAGTTCCTACCTTCTTCAAAAGCTATGGAACATAGCCAGGTTCTCTGGACCTGTCAATAATGAAGGTTTATTTGGGAATGTGGACTGTCTAACACAGGGAATTTGCTTTACTAACAGTGAGATTCCTACTGCAGCTCAGGGTTAAAACTCATCTGCCGTGTTGAGAACTGAGCTTTCCAGTCAATTTATATCAAAGTGTATATGGTATTGATCCTGACCAAATGGATTATCCTGTCTCTGTAATCTGGAAATTAATGCTGTTTCTTTCCTCCTGTCCACAAATTAAACCTTCAAAATAACCTCTCCTTTCATTCCACTTTCTCCTTCCCTAAAACTTTTGGGGGCATCAAGAAGAAAGGCTGCAATTTGTAACTGGCATTCAGCCAGAGCGCTTTGGCAAACAGCCCTGCTAGAAAGCTACAGAGTTCAGAGATGTTTCAGCATGGGGTAGACTCCAGTGTGATGGTGCCTCAGTACCAGTGTGCATGTGTTCATGCTCTTCAGCCTCATGATTGGTAGGATGAGGCACGGGAGACAGGAGAAATGGCTTTAGTGAGAAATCCTTCTGTCATGTGTAGTCCTCCTTTGGAAATTAAACAAATTTCTCCATCAGGTAGAGTGGATTCCTGCCTGACTCCGCACTGCCTCTTTGCACATCTTCTAGTGGACACCTGCCAGGCCATTGACTGCAGCATGGCTTCAGTAGCCACAGAAATCACAGTCTGGTAAACCCTCACAGCACCCTTCACATCCCTTCCTAGCTTGGCCTTGGTCCCTGGCCCTGTGATTTTATTTATTTCTGTGAAGAACTCTGCCATATCCTGCACATCACCAAGATATCAAAAGACACCAGTTCCCATTTTACATGCTGTTTCTTTCATATTCTTTATTTCAAGCACTGATTTGTTCTCCATGTATCAGTAGTAATTATTACTCATCTTGGCAATGACTATTTCGGCTTGAAAATATGGTCTTGAAAAGAGCAGTGTGATACTCTGATTTAAGGGCCCTGTCAGCAACATTAGCATTACTAGTTTACATGAGTAATATGAACATCATCTTCTTTAAAGAACTATATCTCTTCTGTCCTCTACTGGAAAGGCTACACATTAAAGGAAAAGAATGTGTCAGAACAAATAGAGAACCTTTTTGGAGATTTATTTTATGTGTTAGTGGAATATATCAATTCAATAAATAGACATCAACATTGATTTGTTATATCCAGCTGATGCCTTTTCCTGGTCTTAAAATCAAGAGTCAAACATGGTTAGAAGGGAAAAAGGGATTTTACCTTGGTATTTATTTTAAGGATCCTTAGGTGCACTATGTCCAGGTCGAATGCACCTGAATGCCCACCGCAGTACACACCTCCAAAAGATCTGGTATAACATTATAGGTCTTATTAATTAGCATATCTATCAAAAATTCCCCAATGGGAGGCTTGAATGAGCCCCCCTCCCCAAGGAACCTTCCCCTGGATGGTTCTATCTTAGTTTACAAAATGTATACTGGAGAGGACCTTGGGGTCTGGGGCACACTAACCCCTACCTAAGAATCTTCTAAAATGTTTAGTCTCCTAGCTGAACAAACAAGTCCAAGAATGTAGGCAAAAAGCACTAAGAATACAGAAGTTCTAAAAAGGTACAACGGGTATAAAAGAAAAGGCAAAAAATCATCATGGCATCACAGCATGTTAGAAACTGGAATGAGGATTAAAAATATGAAGAACACAACAAATAATTTAATTATTGGAATTTTTACAGATACTTTCTTCACTTCCTGAAGTCTTGTGTCACTTTCCTTAACCAGAAGCAATATAAAAAATAATAGGTTGCACATATCATTTTATATCAATTGTGTTCTTCAAATGAAACTGACCCAAAGGCTAAAAAGAGGAACACTACCTTTTCTCCTGATCAGGGAGAGAAAATGTGTAATTTAGCTTGTTATTCAATGCCAATATTTGGGGTTTTTGGCTTTTTTTCTTAGTACAAAAATCTTGTAACATATAAAACCACTCAAATATAGGCTGAAATACCTACTTCGCTGAAGCAATCTTACCATAGCTACTGTTTCTACATCTCTCTCTAGTATTGCCATTCTTCTTGGCTTACACTGTTGTCTGTCTTTCTCTGGTTTCTTTATTAATTCTCTCCTTCCCCTGCTTATCTTTGAGGCTAGAGCCTGGAGGCAGAGGAGAAATTGGTCAGACTGGGAATACCATGATCTTGTACTTGCAGCCTGTTGTGCCAAAGCCATTGAGCTCTTTGCAGAGACTTCATTCAATTGCATACCATTTCTTTTGTTACTCATCTATTGTTCCAGTACCCCATTTTCAAGCTGTGCAAGAACAAATCCTCTGCTCGTCCCTTCCTTACTATCCCACCTCTTTGTCAATTTACTCCTCCCACTGTAAGCAGCCTCAGAAGACTGATATTCACCCAAAAGCCTGTTCTGGTGAGTACTGATTTAGCATTCCCTCTTTTTTTCCAGAGAAGTCTAATTACATCCATGTTCTCTGTTTTCTGAGAAAGGTGCATGCAAAGCTTTGCAAGATAAAACACATGACAGGTTAATAAGGCAGCTCTTAAATTTTTGAAAATTGCATATAAAAAAAAAAACCCATAGAAAACAAACTGAATGAATGCTTTCAATGCTCAGGAAGACTTCTCAGTTCAGCACTAAACTCTATCTATTTTTTACAGGTGATCACAATCTTTTCTTTGGAGTTCCACAGCACAGAAGCAATGACTGTGGGTGAGACAACAGTTAGTATACTGCACAGCTGGTGACTTAGGTCATTTCAGAATGTAGGCAAAATTAGAGAAGCAGTTATTTTGACACCTGTAGCACTGAAATCTTCCAAATGAGACAGCGTATTCTTTCTTTTTTTCCTCCTATTCAAACAACCTCGAAACTTCTGAAAATATAGCAGAAGCAAGGCTTTCTTATAAAGATAAAACCAGTTTTCCTCCTGAGCTTATATCCAGCAGGCTTTTTTTTTTTTTTAATTTACTGGAAGAACCAGTGTATGATTGAAATGGGAGGAACGGGTGAAAACTGCAATACCTTTTCCTATGAATATAAGAGTTATCAGATGGAGCCTGTACTCACATCAGTCTTTTGCAGTAAGAAGGAATAAGCAGAAACTTTCTTCTGTGCACAAAATTCAGGATGAAAAGAATTACTTTGTTACACCATCACTCTTCCCTTATACTCCATATCTTTAAGACAGTCTGCAGCAGATGTCTACACTGCTTGAAAGACAAGGGTCATTTTTAGTGTAATTTAGCAATACTTGAACAGTTGTCTGCTAATCTTTTACAAACAGGAGTTAGATCAGTAATTTTTAAAAAGCAAAAATATAGGTATAATTCAGTTTGAGCATATTCTGCGACCATGCACTGAGAAAGCCTTGATCCCCACCCTGCCCTGCCCCTTCCTCCTAAACTCCATGGAAGTCAACTCTCAGATTAGGAGTAATTTAATTATAGTAAACTGATTCTCACATCAGAGCCTTTCAAACGCAATACTTTCTTGTTTTATAGCAAAGTCTTTTATATGGTAAAATGACATTAAATTTCATAACAAAATCTTTACTTCTGTTTCTGAAAACTTTCTTAGAGAAATGGAAACAGCTGGCTTTCTGTATGGTTTTGGCTTCTTTCCCTTACCTGTTATTTCATTCCAGCATTGTGTAACTCTGTGCCAAGGTAAGGAAGAAATCTATTCTGTACGCTCCCAAACGCTATTCCCTTCAGCTTTCTTGTGCACTCAGAATGTGGAGTAGAGCCCATGATAATATCACGAATTTTCAGCTGTGTGTAGTTTCCTCTTCTTTAAGGTGTGACTGACCCATGCTAGGGATTCATGTAGGAGTGCCATGCTAATCCAGGCACTCAAACAACTAGAGACAGTGTTGTTTACGGCTGTGGTCTTTCAGAGAGATTTCAATCCACAGAACAGCATACCTTTTCATGCCAATTTGAACTTATTTCTCAGTTAGGAATTCTCACTTAAGGGACGAAATTCAACATCAATTGCATTTTCTCAAATAAATTACCAAATATGTAATAAAAAATCCAAATAAAATACTATAGCCTTTTGCAACCCACACACACACATTTTTTTCTTGACAAGTAACTTACCACACTCCTCCCTATCTCCCAGGAAAAGTTAGCATTTTCTAGCCAGCTAAATACATAAAATGTTCACAGTTTCACTTTTATGTATGACTTGACTTTGTATATCAACTATATCCCAGCCAATGACAAATGACCTGGTTTAGACCTCAAGATTTTGTCCTCAAAAGAAGTTGTAATGCATTATGTATTTTGTATAATAACCACTGAAACAAGTCTCATGAATGTTCCTTACTTCAATGAGAAATCTTTTAATTTTTTTTTTTTGGATCCTTCCTAAATTTTTCAGAGGAGTTGGAAACAATATATAAAGCTATTACCATCTGGACACCTTATACATAATCCATCAATGCATGATTTTAGAAGGGCTGTTTCTAAGTAATTACATTGTTTCTGCCAATGGGAAAAAGAAACAAGAAAAAAATTATTTTTAAACAACATAAGGACTGTACCAGAGAATAATTTATCATCAAAGTAAATCTCCATAAAATATGGAAAGAAATTTCATTTAACAGTGACTTGAATGTGAGGGAATCAAGGTTCAGTCTCAGTATTTCCCACTGTCTGTTGTAAAAACCTCAGAGATGATCTGGCTTTTCGACCTTCCCCTTTCACTTCAGTGTTGTGAGAATGAATACCTCAAAGATTTTGAGGTACTCAGATACTACACAGAGAATGAAATGTAAGAGCATTGAGAAAGTATTATTTAAAGGACAAAAAATAAGGACAGCAAATCACTACAATGCACAGATTCTCAGTAATGCAATTTTTTTCTCAACCCAGAATTATTTGAGCAGGGAATTTCAAAAGCAGAAGGGGTATCTGAGAAATAAATGTAAACTGGGCAAGGAAACAGACTGCCTTTGAAAACCTACTCCTTGCCCTGCAGTTTGGATTCAGTATCTGAGTGCAGGTGTTTCTGGACTCAAACTTTCATTCTTGAGTAGTGTTAGCGGGCTAAAATGTCAGTGAAACCTCCTGTTAAAAGAGAGATTTTCCATATTTTTCTCTGCCTTTACTCTGCAAATTAAGCATTATTTCTCACTAAAAACTATCTGCCAACCACGTATTTATGATTACTATTAGGACTGGCTTAATTCTGTACTATTCATATATGAAATCCATATATAGCATATTGATATCCAAACTCCAGATCTTAGATTTCATAATAAAAATGTTTATATTATATAAATATAAAAGTACATATAACTTTCTTACCAATTGTTTAAGAACAACTTCAGTGTTGAAATTCTAGTATCAATTTGGAGCAGATGTCACCATCTGGCTGCCTTCACAATTATCTCTGTGAGGCCATTTAAGTCTCCTGACTGGCTTCTACACAGAAAGTAATTAGAGTGAAACACAAGGGATAGGATATAACTGTGTTAAAATTAAGGTGTTTTCCTTCATTAAACTAAGAAATGATGAGAAAAAAAGGATGAACAAATGAGCAGACAATTTCAGTTTGAGGAATGCTTCGTTTTCTTCCTCTTCACTAAATAGCAAAAAAATACTGGAGATTTTTTCCTTTGGCAAGTATCTATATTTTTCCTTTTTTTTTTCTTTTTTTTTTTTTTTTAATGCAGTATTAACAACTTTCATTCAATCCTTGAATTTTTTTTTCTCTATTAAATTGTCAGTTGATGTTATACCCCTTTCTATTTATTTATTTATTTATTTGGTAGCATTTCCTAGGACATAGGTCATCTTATTTTCCACTTTCTTGATTATTTGGAGTGTGCCACTACGTGATAAGTATCGTAAAATGGCAACATATTCAGGCAAAGTAATCTAAGGATTAAGCTGACTTAAAAAAAACTAAATCTAAAAAGAAAATTAAAAAATAACAGCTGCAATTTTGAGTATGTTTGCCTTGAAGAGCCAAAGGTCTCTTCAATTTTTCAGTGAAGAAGGGAGAGTGCAATTTGTGAAAGAAACTAATGAAAAGCTTTGGGCATAGATAACACCACTATGACCATGTATTCCATGTAAAGGTTCTCCACTGGATTTTATAACCTATAAGAGTACAGTACATAGGTACAGATGAAATTGGATACAGACATATCTAGAGAGACTCTCACACATATACAAACAGAAAGGTTTATTTTCTTAAACATGTGTTTTGTTTTTTTAGTAAGAATGTCTGAGTCGTGTTACACACTATTGCTGCTCCTTAAAATCCATTAGAGTAAGTAAGTATCACCAACTGTCTTGGTTCATTTCTTTCTCAGTAATATGTTTCATTATTTACCTTACCTTCCTCTAGAAAACAAGGTATGAATTTTCACAGTATCTTGCTCAAGGGTCCAGTATCTTAAATTTTGCAAGATGGATTTTTTAACTTGTGCATTCCACAGAACAGCTCTATCAGCTGTGATGGTGTTTCTGTGTTTCTTTACTTATTTATATGTTTTCTGATTGGTACTCAGATAAAATCTTCTCAATTATTTCTTCACTTTAGTAGAAATGGAGGTGTAATGCATTTCTAACTTGTTGCCTCTTGTTTTTAATTCTTGGAAGCATTCAACCCAGTTCTATAAAATTTCAGTGTTTTGCAGTTAATAATGTTAAACCGAAACTAGAAGAGTCAGTAATCATAAACTTCTGTAACTTTCTTCACAGATAGGATCAATAGAGTTTTTTTTTTTATTCTGAAGAATACTGAATGCTTGGAAAAATATTTTGTGAAGGTCCCCAAACCAAATGGTTTTTGCCTTTCACCTTCATTCCAAGCTTGCAGGAGTCTGTGCAAATCACCTATACCATGCTGGTTACACTAATAAAGAAGCA
Organism: Struthidea cinerea; assembly: GCA_013397865.1. Taxonomy (NCBI): domain Eukaryota; kingdom Metazoa; phylum Chordata; class Aves; order Passeriformes; family Corcoracidae; genus Struthidea; species Struthidea cinerea. The sequence goes on from VZTI01001512.1 coordinate 38,184, forward strand.
GAAGGTAAAGTATTTTCTGGCATGCATTACAAATCTCTCTCAGGCTATCCAGTCTGACAAACATACTCCTCAAGTTAATAGTACAGCACACAATTATGTCAGTTATGAATTTTTTAATCTTTTTCTGTTAAATATTTTATCACAGCTTGTTGGCAAATCATACTATGTTTTTAAGTCAGTGTCAAATCTTCTCCACACATCTTAGCAGACAATTCACCTCTCATTATCTATCAAATACTGATGGTCAGTGACAATCGATTCAGTTACAAATTGCCAATATCTGGAAATGCTAGGAAAACATTTTTTTTCCAGGTAACTACAAAAGTAGGGATATACATTAATTAAAATTTCCAATGCTAAAAGGTGCATCCAACAATGTATATCACATCAACTCCAATACCAAGTGTGGACAACAGCAGTACAGCTGATGCATAGTTGTATATGTGCACATGTACAGGACCAATGACTTACAGATACTGTAAAATAAATACTTTTCAATATGTGTTCATCATGTGTGAATGTGACATATTTGAACACATTGCAGCCATATTTTTCCTGGCTTCTTGTTGCAGTATCTCTAATTTTGAGTAAGAAGGCTGGAGAAGAAAATACAGACTGCTTTTTAAAATTCTATTTTAACTTAACCCAGTTAAGCAGCGTTTCATAATATCCTATTGATGTTCAGGACTTTGATCTGAGCACAATCAACAGTCACAAAGCCAGAAGACAGGGACAGTAGAAAGAAATAGTTAACAGAATTGTTGCAGAAACATTAGTAAATAAATAGTTTAGGACAGACTATTAATGAAGTTTGGTTGGTTGTGTCAAAAGAATTGTACAGCACTGGAGAAACACAGCCAATGTGCTGAAGGCAGTGTAAACACTAATTCACAGCAAACGAGAAGGTGACAAACTTATCACCGTCACTTGCACTGCTAATAACCATATGCCAATGATTATCATGCTTATCTGGTCCAGATTTGATTACAGTTAACTGGCAAATACTTATTGAATTAGAATTAAAAGTACAGGTGGAAAACAAGGCTGAAGATTCTGTTACTAGGGAAGCAAAGAAAGACTACATTTTTTTAGCTATAAAGACAATAGAAGAAACAATAATTTAAAAAGTATTGCCAACTCTTTTTTTTGTTTGTTTTTAATACATTTGATAATGACAATTAATAGAACAGAGCTGATGCCACGAGTACAACAAAAATAAATAGGAAAATCTGGCAGTTAAGTTTATAGCTAGAGATGAATCAGCACATTTAACATGAGATAATGGTGCTGGCAACACGTAACCATGCAAACTGTCTCTGGGACGTTATCTTACTGTGGTATAAGGTGTCTACAGTGCTAACCATTGTATCTGAATTTCAGAAGTGCCAGTCACATTTTTCATTTTTAACACTTCCAAGAAACTAGGCAGTTTTGCCCTATTCATCTTCTGTGATCAAAATATGATATTATTAAGACTTAAACCCAAAGAATTACAAAATTTAATATTATGTTATAATTATCCCTGGGTTGCATTGATTTTCAACCATCTGGACTTAGAATGTCTTGCTCAGTTTGGGTTAATATTTTTTTAATCAACACAGAGTACGCTTTTGAAATAAGAGACTTCTGTCAGTGATATAGTGTTATTTTCAGCTTCTTGAAACACAAACAGTTTTACTGATTTATTTCAATCATTTCCCATAATCCTCAAAGTAGTGGAGGTAGATGAACTCATTATTTTTGTGATCACAATCAATAGTAGGAGTACATCTATCCCCCTCTGAAAGAAACAAGGTTTCTCTTGTTTGGAGATGAAGACATTTTCAAATTGGATCAATTTTTTCTTACTGCCTCAATGTGTTCCTATTATTCTGCTTTCTAACATCACCTACTGAAAGTAGTCTCAAAAAAGACATTTTCCATATTAATTTACAACAGCAAAAACAGCCAAGCAACATATATTAAATAGTATGGTCAGAATGAACTACATACTCTGTTGTGCTATGAGACACACAATGACAAAAAAGGGTATTAGTTGTCCATAAGTTCTAATTTCAACATGTAGTCATTATCCATTTGGCTTTTTCTTTGACAAGAAAGGGGTTTTGTCTGGTTGGTAACTGTAAACTGTCCATATAATTTATTATTTAATTGATTTTGCCTGTGTGTTAATCTCTCAAACATAATAAAACCTACTATATTTTATATTTATAAATGCACATTCATAAGAATAAATTTATTTTTTTTATACCCTTTTCATTTGCTTGTTCTTAGTTTTTTTCCTTACAAATCTAAGTGTTTGTGTTGTATACTGGCTACCCCAGCATTCCCTGAGCCTACTGAGTTCTTAATGTGGAAGTGCAGTTGAAAGTGAATGATGAGGTTTGAAAAGAGCCACTAACTAAACAGATTTTAGTTGTTAATTTATGCTTAAACAGTTAGCATACCAAAAATATGAATGGGAAGATTCTATTCTGACCATATTGAATGATCCCACTCCTTTATTAACCTGATAAATTTTATGTAGTTACTAGTGCTAGCACTTTTACTTTAATAGACAATCCAGAAGTTTAGTACATTTATATATATATATAATACATATGATTTCAAACTACTTGAAGGTGAGTATCCCCAAAATAGAATTTTTTTTTTTTTTTGCACCGACACCACAATAACTCTCCATCATTTTTTGCCATGTGTACACTTCTTGCAATTCTAACTACATTAAAATTAGAACTTTTTTTCAGGAGATGAATATGGTCTTAGTTTAATAGTCAACATCTTTAATCAATATAATTACATGTGCAAAAGTTCCAGCTATAATTAATTCTTGCTGAACGTTCTACAATATGTAATACAAGACGGCATTTAAGTCAACATGTGAGGGCATTCAGCAACACACACTCATAGGCAAACATCCAAAAAGTTCTCTCCTAACCTGCATTTAAGATTCCACTTCTTATTCAGGGTTAAATAAATTCTGAACTGGGAAGATGATCTTTAAATCTTTTTTATCAGGCCCACAGCTGATACACGCATATTTGAAATAAACTTGTACTTCGTCAGCATCTCTTACAAAACAAAATGGCTTCATCGGGTCCACTACTGAACCAGAATATGTTCATCATATAAGGCAGCCAGGCTGACCTTGCAGTAAAGCTACTTTATGGAACAAAACTGAAGTAAAATCTGGAAACTGTTTATGGTAAAGAAGGACTGGAATTGAAAAGGAAAAAGCAAACACATCCCATCAGTACCTTGGCATTTTAGCACAGATACTGTGAGTAAATCCATCCCAAGTGACTGACAGCTGCCCTCCTGAAAGCTTTATCTGGTATGCAAAATATATATTCCCAACCCATCAAACAGCATTCTCAATGAACTGCCAATCTTTTGATGATTTTCCTTGGCCTTTCTTTTTGGTATGTTTCTGAGCTGCTTGATATACTTTCCTATTAAGGGCAAAAGGGGAAACAGTGAGCAAAACTAAAAAGAGTAAGACTAATATAATGTTTAGTCCAGGCAAGAGAACACTTACATGATCCAAAGCGTGTTGAAGATGTCAGCAGAAATGGCCCCATTCGTTTCAACACATCCTGAATCCAGCTTTCTTGAAAATTCCTCTGTTTTTCATTTATGGTACTAAGAGGAAATAATTACCAGATCAAACCAGAAGGAATGATACGTTATCTTCCTGTCACAAAGAAAGTAAAAAACCATCCATTACTTCATCACAGTTCTCTGGCTACTACAGAATGCAAGAAAGCACGCAGCAATACACAAAGATCAAATTTCTGCTCTTACACCAGACTATCTAAAGCACTTCATGATTTACCCATCTCGTGGCTGTTATTAGGAGAAATCCCAAGGCAACTGAAAACCTGTGTTTGTCAGTTTTTACCTGTGATAGCCTTTGCCACTACCCCGACACCCCTCCTCTAAAGGAATGAGGGGTCTCAGCTAGTGATGTACTTCTGAAAGATAATACACCAGTGGGCAGGCCAGTCTTCTGCTAAGCCACAGAGAAGTATGACTGAAGTGTAGAAAACCTACATGGGAAATAAATGTTTATCATAGAAGAAAAGCAAAATCATTTACTAAGTAACAAAGGTGGTGAAATCCTTTCCCACAATATTTCGTAGTTGCTTTTTTGGATAACGCATCAGTAGCTGATACACATCTTGACCACTAATTTGCTTCTTTAAAAAAAGGACCTTATTGGTCTGTGTACAATCACAGCACAGGTTGTTTAAATTGTTGGATTGTGCCCCTATTTCTTTCACTTAAACAAATGGCTCTGGTGCTTTGATACCTCCTGTTCATTGCTCCTGACTTCTGCTTTGCAGTCTTAGAGCTGATAACAAGCAATTCATCATCTCCGCCAGCAGAAGAGCTCTAGTCATTATGACTTTTTGACTCCTTTGTGAGGGTCTGAGCCAGGATGGCTTTGTTGCATTGCCAGAGTTCCCATACACGGCTAATCTAATGTGAAGGACCTCAGATTTTACTATGTGGTACTTGCTTCCTATCATTTTCCTGTGATTTCATGCATTTAAATAAACCATTCATATTTAGTGACAGAAATGCACTGATGATCCTGTTCCTTGCTGATATGCAAGCTGAGCCATGCCAATTCATGCCAGCTGAGAAAGCGCCTCACAATTTAGAAGTTCTCAAACATGTTGTACAAAGCTTGCTTGCCTTTGATTTATGGAGATCGTATTCCACTCTAACAACAGCCTCCCTGCCTAAATTCTGAGTTCTCAAGACTGTATTACTGCAAGATGTACTTACGGTAATTTTTGTTTTAATGTAAGTTTACAGAATGCCAACACAAATTCTTACAATAGTTTAGGGTGGAAGGGGCCTCAGAGTTCAGGTTCCAAAGCCCCTGCCATGGAAAAGGAAAACTAGACCTGCTTGCCTAAATACCCATCCAACCCTGGCTTGAACACTTCCAGGGATGCGGAATCCACAGCCTCTCTGGGCTACCTGTTCCAGCGACTCATCACCCTCACGGTGAAAACCTTCTTCCTGATATCTAATCTAAACCGACACTCTTTCAGTTTAAAGGCATTCCCCCCTTGTTACTATCAACTTCCAAACTTCCTCTTTGAGGACTGCAAACTTTGAACAGTCAAAGAAAAATAAATTGTAGATTATTGCTCCTTATTTCTGTTTTGTAAAGCAAACAGAAACCTGATTGGCACCACAGATATGCTACATTTCAAATAATGATACCAGGATCTTGGAGGGAAAAATGGATGGCTATATAGCCCTTTGAAGTTAGGTATTGGATTAAATTGTGCACTACCTTGATCTTAATTTTGTTGGGGATAAAAGGAAGATGAGAAACCATTAGGAATATCAGAAATCTTGTTTTATTTCTTGCTGCTGAAAAGATGCTATTTTGAGAAAGTTTCTGAATGAATGAAGTAATAAAGATAGGAAGTGGAGGAGTTCTTATTTTCGTTTGTTTTTTATCTTAGTGAAAGAAAACAAGTGAGTTTCAACACACTGCAATGGTCCTGGTGTATAACTAAAAGTCAGAAATACCCAGGTAAATGTGATTCAAAATTTTATTCAAATTTAGTCAAAATTTATTTCAAAAAGACCCACTAAACTGTTCTCCACCTCCATCTACAGGGCATGAGGGTGTTTTGTTTTTTTCTGAAGATATGATACATAACATTATGGTCCGTTTACATTTTGGTTTACATCTATTTATGTAGACTGACACATACTGTGATGAAGTGTGTAGGATGTTTTTTAGAATGAATTTTAATCTTAATTTTCCATCAGTGTTATAAAAAAGAGAACAGGAAGTCAGTATGGAAATAATAGATCAAAACTGAGTTTTAATTTTAATTATGTATTTTGAACATTCAGTTTGGGACATTTCATAAACCTTCAAGACATTTGCCAGATTATAAGACAAAACTTCTGAATAATAAAGTATTAAAAATACATTAAAGAGTAAACAATGCACTACACTGAGGTTTGATCCAATGTTAATATACTGAAACCATAATAAAGTAGCAATATTCAGCACAATAAAGAAGTTTCCCTAGTGCCTTGCTTGATGGACTCACAGTTAAAAAATATAAGAACAAGATCAATTCTGTGGCTAACTTGGTTTATCCAAATGTCCTGGCTCTGGAACAGAGACCACAGGTAAACAATCATCTCTTTCAGCAATCTCGTTTCCAATAAAATGCTTTGTTTCTGTTAGGCAAGTCTGTTGCAGGCATTGGCTTCAGCCAGAAAGTCTTCCATTTCTCTCCTCACAGAGTTTCATATTTTCTAGACAATAGAAACTAAAAATTACATTGTCTTTGGAATTGTAATTGTCTTTGTACTGTGAGAAAATATAGAAGAAGCCCATGCAGTCCTGTCATATATTGATATTTCTCCCAAGAAACCAACTAGGACCAAATTAACCTTAAAAACTTACATCAGCAAGACTGTTCATACGTATGCAGGCACTAGTCCTTTCTGCTTACTCTCTTAACTGTCAGGTATCCTCTGTATTTCATGAATTATGCAAACCCAAGTAAAAGTAATGGTTGAATCACTAATAAGAAAAGGACAAACTGTACAATTTTGATCCTAAAATTAGGGCAGTGGTTCCAGTGTTCTTCTGGGTCCCTATCACAGCAAGAGTAGATCTTGCCAAGAAGTCTAGGTGCAAAATTGGAACCTGCCACAAAGTAATCAACAGTGCCTTCCCCCCAAGTTCTCTTCCTCCCCATGTTAAGCAAGCCTTATCAATAGCTGCACAATGTTTGGCAACTAAGCCATAAAACAACTCATAACATCACTATTTTGACCATGTCTACATTACAAAGTAATGTAGTGCAACAGAGCGACGGGTGTCAGAGAAACAATTGGCGCCGCGGATTTAAAATCAGTACTGCATAGATACAGGTGTGGGAGGATGAAGAAGACTGGGAAGGGTACTTCAGACTAGCTCCAGAATGCAGTAAAAGAACTCTTTGTATTAGCTGAAATTCACCAATCTCATTCCAGTAAAGTCTCTTTTGCTTTAGAGCCAAACAAAAAAAACAAGCACAGTTCAAGCACTCCCAAATGATTCTGTGATGAAAACTAAAGCCCAGTAAGTGAAGACATCCAGGAAATCAACTTCAGCAGGACACTCCCTGGCAAAGTTGAATTGCTAATGTAGGTTCACCCCTAGCAACATTTTGCCAAACCAAACCACTCAGCAGCTTGAGACCAGATGCCAGTCCAAGAGACAATAAACCTCTCCAGACCATCAACATCTGGAAGAGCTCCACTGTTGGCTCAAAAGCTGAGTAAACACATGAACTCTGCCTTAAGCCCAACCTAATGAGTCCACCAGAGAGATGCAACAGTTCAGGCCAGAGCTATACTAACAGTTGCGATGCTTACAGTGTGAAGTTTCTTTCTGACTGACTGAATTACGTATGTATTTCTCCATTCATTAATGTTGAGGGAAAGATCATTAATGTAGGGCAAGATCAACCAAAAAAGATAAGACAGCATGTATATATATATATATATTTTTTTTTTTTTTAAACTGACAGACTCCCTACCTGGTAGCACAGAGACCTTTACAGTATAGTGTATTTCTATTGGAAATTTTTACTTCCTAGCACTGCTCAGATGGATACCATGCCACCCCTGAAAATGTAAAAAATGGAAGAGCTATGGATAAGATTTTAAAATAAAATACGAAAACTGAAAATTCAACATATCAACAGCATTGGCCAGGCTATCACTTAAATATTTTTTCAATCTAAGTTTCCAAGCACTGGATACTCTGATTTTCCACAAAATCAAAGAGACATGTCTCTCAGTCTTCTTCTACTAATTTTAACTAGATTATTCATAACTTCACAGACCGAGGTTTCTCAAAAAGAGGATACAGTGCACTGATTCTGTAACAGTAGGAGATCAAAAGCTATGGGGTGTGTTTTTTGGCATCTTGAGATCTAAAAAGTCTTTTTGTTTGTGACAGGAACTATCCTCAATGTCTGCTGTTTCATCTCTTCTTCACTACCTAATGCTTGTCTTCATCTGCCTTCATTTCCCAGGAACATATGTATTTTAGAAGTGAAAATCCTTGGGAAAATAATCTGCTTTTATTAGTCTTTAAATGTGGGCCATTCACATAACAGGAGTACAAACAAAGCAGTGACTAAGCTGAAGACCTATATGAATATGGTGCTTCAAAAGAGGTGAGGAAATCAGTTGTTCTTAACCAGTTGTTAAATTGAAAAAGTTCTAATAAGGAAGATACAGTAAGAAATAATCGAAAGGAATCGAATCAGAGCTACCACAGCCTGTTACACCAGGGAGGAACTCCCAATAGAGGCCATCACTGCATCTGGAGGCTTCAGATATATCTCTGCCAATGGGAGAGGAAATGGTCTTGGTAAAAAAGGGGCTCAGGCACTAACACAGCTCCCAAAGTCAGAAAGAGAAAAATCTATAACCTAGTGTTTGTACCAATACCCAGAATAGTCAAAAGCATAGAAAGATAAATGTTTACCTTTATATAGGTAAATTGGCTGTCTTCCATCATTATTTTACAGAAAATAAATATATTTTGGTGTACTTGAGAAGGCTATTAATATCAACTGAGCTAATCACACCAAGGGAATAAAGTCAGGGCCGCTATACACACGTTAGTCATGATGAATTAGCTAATGTCTCAGGCTAGTGGGATGACTCAACAATTGTATTTCAACTAGAAGCACCACAAAATATTTAAACTTTGGAATTATGTCTCCTAATATTTTCTCATTTGGTTATTTTGTTAGTTACCAAAAGAAAAAAATAAAAAAGACTTGTGGGAAAAACACTGCGTCTGTTGCAGATTTGTAATGGAGTAATGCAACATTTGGAGTTATATTATCTTTATAGACAGAACTTTCCAAAGTGATTTAGTCATTTAGGTAGGCATTTAAGCCATAACAACTAAATAACATTAGGAATTTTCCATACCAAAGTAAAAACCTAGGCAATGATATAAAAGCTAAAATGGTCCTGAAAATAATCTCAATTTTTAAATAACAAAAAAAATCATATCCCTAAAATATATATTTCAGAATGATGAAGTCAGAGACTGATCAAAATAAACGTACAAATACCATGAGTGAGAAAAACTATTTGAAAGCAGATTCCTTCACATGAGATTTCTTTAGACTTCAAAAGATGTTTTGCCAGACATGTGTCTTACTGTTTACATGAGACAACAATATTAGCTTCGGTGATTGCACAGATTTACTTCTGTTTATTCTGGATCTGTACTGCAATGACTGCAATGCCAACAATACCAGTGTAGTTTGTGTGTTGCTTCTGAAAAAAAACCTCAGATTTTTTTAATCTTTTTAATGTTATTTGACTACGGAGCAGATTGAAGTCACTGAACTCATTATGACATAACATCAATGAAAATCATGCACCAGGAAAAAAGAACAGAAGTTTCTTCTTAAAATAACAAATCAACTTTACAAAAAGCACTCAGAAACCTCTGTTACTACCTGAATTTTAGCCACTGAATTCTGACCTCCCCAAATGTAAAAAATATCACAAGTTCCTCTCTTCTGCTTCCATCGTTCATTATGGGTGGAAATGGCTGAGATGCACAGAAAAGCTTCAACCCTCATTGCAGCCAGAAGGGGTCACATGATGGAGGCCTTAATAAGTCTTAACTTTGAGTGGAGGTAGCCAAGTTAGTCAGTGCACCATCCTGACCACCTCACATAATCTGAGGGAAAAAAAAAAATGTTTCTCCCCTGGTGAGCTGGAGTGCCAATAAGGTAAATCAGTCTGTGAAGGCACCCAGCTCTATTAATCAGTTCTGGAAGATTCTCAGGGAATCTTTCAAGCTCAGTTTGGTGTTTCAGGCTAAGTGAAATTAATTCTAGCCTAAGATCACAGAGGAAAATTTTTCTGATATCATCTGACAGCCATCTATATGTTAGCCAAAAGGCCTTTTCAAAATGTTTCCGAAACCTTTCTGTCTCATTCCAAAACCAACCAACACCATCAAGATATCACCACAACCCTTAGAAGAATGCCATTTTCAGTGTGTCTTATGCTTTCATTTTTTAATATTCAAGCTACATTAGATTACGTAATTGCTTGCTTTCACAGGCAAGAGTCAAGAAAATTCTGGAATTTTGGCTGACCTAAAGGATGCAACTGAAAACCAAAATGTATTTTTAGTATTCTGTCTGTTCTTACCCTAAGTGCACATTTAACTAAAATGAACAATTTGGTGCTACATAATATGTCATAATCTTTATTCTGTATTTAGAAGATGCCCATACCTGGAGATGAAAATTGCATTTAAAACAAAAGTCTACCTAATATAAGCCAAAGCATCACAAGTGATGAGGAACTGCACTATATAAGCATTTTTCTCATGTTTGAGCAAAAATCTCTCAACTATTTGTCTTTAAAAATAACAAATAATCCCATGTAATGGAAGCAGTCTAAAAGTGTCAGTTAGATGATTGCTTACTTCAAGCCAGAGAGAGCAACTTGGCTTTGTTCTCCTCAGGTTTTTTCCAAGTTTCAGATACAGATAATAAACTATCCATACTATTGATGACTTCTTTTGAAGTTAATCATTATCATATATTGCACTATGCTGCATGTCATTTGTGTAATACAGAAAAGATTAAAAAAATGTATGAGGCAAAGATTTCATAAATTTACAGTGGTTACTGCTTGGAGAATACTGAAAAATCACTTAAGAAAGCAGACAATTAATAAACATGATTATAATTTGTAAGAATGCAAAGACTTTGTTTTCCAAAGGAATTGTGAAACTGAAGGAGTTGCATTTGGTGTAGTCCCTGCATTAAAAATAACTTGCATCGAGAGGAAAACTTAAAGCTATTATACTCATCAAAGCAAAGATAAGAGTTGCCTTGCAAAGTGAACACAGGAAACCTCATTTGAGAAGCCAACTCATGTTGCAAAGTTTTACAGGAAAACTGAGTAGACTGCTCATACTGCATATTCTTGACATATAAAGTTCATAACAAGTGACACTTTTAAACCACTTCTAAACAAAAAGGAAAGATTTATATTTTCTACAATGTGAATTCTGGAAAGCCTGTAACTTAAGACAGGAAATATTTAGGCCATTTTTATTTCTATAAAAGGGCAAATGATTTTAGACAATGTTCCACTGCCAACTGATATTTTAGACTCTGTTAAATTTCAGCAAGAGTATATTTTAATGATACATGTTGAATATACTAAAGATATATCCTCAATTCTCTTTATGCAACTCATTACTTTGTGAGCATAATGCCTCAGATCAAGCCTTCATTTAAATAAACAGGAACTTTGGTAAGGAAAGGATCCATTTGCATATCCAATTTGCATCCAATGTACTCTGTGTTCTGATTTTAAGCATATGACTTATTGGAATTGACCTGCTGGAGGACAGGCACCAGCTGAAATACCATTCTGGACCAGAGGTGACAGCCATAAGAGTGAAGGTGTCACCCTTAGTACCAGAATCTGCTCCTCACACTACAGACAAGTAATTCGTCATCAATTTACTTGCTCAGACAAACGATGGATCATGAATTGTGCTTCTACTCTTTTATGGATCACGACTGATATCACACGAGCTACTGTGTTAGTCAAATGCATATACACGTACACTCCCTTTATGGCTGCCTGTAAATCATAAAATCCTTATTCATCAGTATTTGCAGGAATACCATGGGAAGTGCTACAAACTCTTACTAGGTGTTAAAAGAGAAATCAGGGTCGTGAGCAAATTGTGTCAGCACAAGTGCCAGAGAAAACAAGGCAAACAGAAGAAGACCAAGTTATGAATGTGTTTCCATGGATCAATAAAGGACAAAAAAGAAAGCTTTGCTGATGGTTGGGAAAGCAGTTTAAGGGGTGAAGAAATTGGTTTAAGAATAAAAATTGGAAATAGTGTTAATCATAAGGTTTTGAACACAATTAAAAATGCTTTATTTTGAGTATCTTTCCTCTGTAAAGCAAACAATTTATGCTCTAGTAAGAACTTTATAACATGTCCAGCGCATCTCTGTTTCACAGAAAAAAACAGCTAGCTAAGTTATTTAAAAAACCATGTTAGGATCACTGAACTGAAGGATTTTGCTTTGAAAAAAGTAACTAATGCAACTTGAGTGGAGTTAGACCACAATGCTTGCACTTCCTATGTAGCTAGCATTTTGGACTCAAACTATCTTGCTCTGTACAGGATGTGGGGCCTTCACACTTCCTACTTTTGAAAATCATCTGTATTTCAAGGGAGTGATCATCAAACTAGGGATAGAACCACAATCATTTATTTAAAGGAATGAACTGCACAGCAACTTGTTCCTTGCATGAATTCTTTTACTTGTGTCTCTAATCTAAAGCCTTTATTACACACTGTGACCTACATCTGGGCCTCAGCAGGTTCAGAGGTACAAGATAGCTACAACTGGTATTTGACCTGAATAAATGCTATGAATAATGCTGGAGAAGCCTAACCCCAAATGAACACAAACTGTCACATAAAAACTAAATCCAAATAGATTAATTTAAACCTGCATTAAAACAAAAATAATAAAATTCAGGTCTTTTTGTTGTTGTTGTTGTTGCTTTTTTCTTTTTTGCTTTGTACTTTCATTGCTGATAACAGTAAGGGCATTTTCTTTTCATTATATTCCCCTTTTATGAACTCACCCATTTTTCCCTTTTCAAGCATTTTTAACTATATTATATTTATTTCACATTGTAATATAGTATAGTATAACTTCTGAGCTGTTATCTCTGAGTTAACACCTTACATGCATACAGCAAATAATATTCCACTTGAACAGAATTACTGGGTGTATTAAAACTTGTCAAGCGTTCTATCGAAACAGATAATTATTTGTCCTATACTATTACAGAGACAAATACAAAACAATGATTTTGTCTTTTGCAAAGTTTACACAAAGTAATAGAAGGAAACAGTGAGAAAGAATGATAAATCAATAATAATGCTAACAGAATATTACATTCTCATTAAATTATTATATTTCTAGTAAAATTAAATATGAGGCTTAATGGCCAAACTGTATACAAGAGTGGTATCTAAACAGCTGAATATTGAAAAAAGTCTAACACATTGAAAAATCCATGTTGCCTCACAAACAGGGACATAGACAGGGCAGAGACATTTAATGCTTCTTTTGCTGCAGGGGTTCCAGAACCCTGAGCTAAACTCTAGGACCATAACTCTGAGAAAGGTAACTCCAGTCAATCTTGAACTTGTGCAGCATTTCCTGGTCCAGCTGGATCCCTTTGAGTCTATGAAGGCTTGTGGGATTCATCCAAGAATACTCAAATAGCTAGTTGATGTCATCCCAAGACCTCTCTCAATAATTTTTGAACAGTCTTGGGAATTTGGAGAGGTTCCAGCTGACTAACATTGTCCTGATTTTCAAAAAGGGCAAGAGGGATGACCCTGGAAACTGGAGGCCTGTCAGTCTCACTTCAGTGCCTGGTTAAATTACAGATACAATTATTCTGGGACTTACTGAAAAACACATGAAAGTCAACACAGTAATTGGTCACAGACAGCATGGGTTCATGAGGGGAAAGTCCAGATCAATAAACTTAATTTCGTTTTATGACAGCTACCCACCTAGTTATCAAGGGAAGCCAATTGATGTAATCGTTTTGGATTTCAGTAAAGCTTTTGATACTGCCTCTCACAGTGTCCTTCTGGACAAAATGTCCAGTACACAGCTGGATAAACACTTCTGGCCACAAGTCACTAGTGGGGTTCTGCAGGGCTCCATTTTATGCCCAGTTCACTTCAAAATCTTCATAAACTACTTGCATGAAGGATTAGAAGTTATACTATATAAGCAAACATGATATTAAACTGGGGGGAGCTGTTGACTCCCTCAAAGGCAGAGCGGCTCTGCAGAGACCCTGACAAATTAGAGAGATGGGCAATCACCAACCATATGAAGTTTAATAAGGGAAAATGATGGATTCTGCACCTGGGACAGGGCAAACCCAGGTGTCCATACAGACAGAGAGGCTGGAGAGCAGCCCCGCAAAAAGGAGATCTGGGAGTCCTGGTGAATGGAAAGTTGAACATGTGTCAGCAGTGCCCTGGCAGCCAGGAGGGCCAACCATGTCCTGGGGGGCATCAGGCACAGCATCGCCAGCCAGGCAAGGGAGGGGATTGTCCTGCTCTGCTCTGTGCTTTGTGCATTTTTTGGATGCTACAATATTAGAAGAATATAAAGCTATTAGAAAGCATCCAAAGGAGGGCTACAAAGTTGGTGAAGGCTTTGGAGGGGAAGCCATATGAGGAATGGCTGAGGTTACGTGGTCTGTTCAGCCTGGAGAAGAGGAGACTGAGGGGAGACCTCATTGCAATCTACAACATCCTTGTGAGCAGAAGAGGAGAGGGAGACACTGATCTCTTCTCTGTAGTGGCCGGACCGGAGAGAATGGCCTGAATTTTTGTCAGGGGAGGCTTAGGCTGGATATTAGAAAAAGGTTTTTCACCCAGACGGTGGTTGGGCACTGGAACAGGCTCCCCAGGGCAGTGGTCACAGCACCAAGCCTGGCAGAGTTCAAGAAGCATTTGGACAATGCTCTCAGGCACATGGTGTGACTCGTGGGATGTCCTGTGTAGGGCCAAGAGTTGGATTTGATGATCCCTATGGATTCCATCCAACTCAGGATATTTTATGATATATAAAGCAAAAGAATTATTCTGCAAATACTTCCATGCAAGAGCTATTTATTCAGATAGACAGTCCTATTAAAATAAACTGAGCACGTCTGTAAAGTTATCCATGTGCATAACTGCTTATTAGATCATATACCCTGCAAGATGAAGCAGGTATCTTCATACTACCTGAAATTTTCCCAGATCATATGATTTCCAGCCGAGGTCACTGAATTTCTGGTTCATTCACTGATGCTTTTAGAAGCTGTCACACTGATGACTGCAGCAGATTCCCAATCAAAAAAGGACAAGAGCCTGTCATTTGTGTGGCAAAGTAGAAACCCTCTATCAGACAGAGCACTATACACGCATACATAAAACATCCATCATCACCATAAAATTGAAAGCACAAGAATAAGCATTAGAAAAGCAACAATACTAGAGAGACCTATTTCTTGAAAAGGATGATGTCAGGCAGGTAGATTAATGAACACCGCCAGTGGCAATAAGGCCAAATGGCATGTTCCATAGAAAGTACACACACCCCACTTATTTTGTGACAGTAGTGCCTCTGGAAGGGTCATTTCTTTAGTGTAAAGTGGAATGCATCACTATTTCTGTGCTCCACTCCTCTGTTAGTTTTGTTACTCCATAAGCTAAATAGGATAACAAAACAACATACGAGGGTCAGCACACTTCCAAAAAGCATAGGCCAGCCTTTTTTTGTCAGTTGTCTCTGTGAAAAAATTTACCTTCAAGTTAATAACAGAACCATCTCAGACTGTATTTTAATTTAGATACATCAAATGTAGGAACAGAAAATGGTACACTGAGATAGGATCACAGAGGTGTTACCACCTATTCTATTTGACCCAGCCCTTACCAGTGGCACATCTGTCTTTGGAGCTGCCAGGCAATGGCTCTGCCAGACATGGAGGAAGCTTCTGGCAGCTTCTCACAGAAGTCGCCCCTGTAGCCACCCTGCCACCAAAGCTTGGCCGTGCAAAGCCCATACAGTTTGTTAAGATAATTTTCTAATAACAGGCCTATTCTTGTCTAAGGAGCATGAATTATGTCTGATGATCTCCTGGAAGGCTTCACTCAACACCTTATTCTCAGGGAGAACCAAATCTTTTTAGCCTTCCTAATGCCAATATGCAGTTAAAAGAATGGCCAGAATTAAGAGTTGGTCATGGTCTAGTAGGATCTCTGTTCTTCTATGCAGAAAACATGCTAAAAGGCTTCTGCCTTCAGCAGAAAGGGGACAAAGCATTAAAAAAGGTAAAACAAATCTGTTACATGGAATGACAACCCTAAAGGGACTGAATCTTCAGTCTGTAATTTCACACGTCACACGTTATGTCACACAAGATTTCTGGATGTGGCTACCTAAATAATGCCATCTGCAATCAGAGCAAAAAAGGGTGTCTCTTTAGACTTGGATTCAGTCACTTTTATTCAGCTAAGAAATTCACAGTGAATAGGACTACCTCTGACAAAGTGCCACCTACCAGAGTCACAAGAGCTTCTCAAAGTGAGTTCAGAAACAATTCTCAGCATTACAGACATTGTATCATCACCTTTAGCAAAAGCTTCAGCAGCCCACTCTCCAAAAACAAAAGCTTTGTCATCTTGAGGTAAAAGACAGCATATTCCATGGCATAAGAGGCAGCAATATAAAAATACATCAACTGATACAATTCACCAATATTCAATCCATTTGCCACAGCTCATTGCTGTAGCATAACAAAAAAATCTTTGGTCTGAGAGGTTTGACAACGTAATTAACCACGCAGTATACAAAGCAAATAATGCATCTGAGATTCACTACTTAGCTATTTTCCTGATTTTATTAGCCCTTGTATTGAATTAAACATGCTTTTCTGTTCGCTATAATTTTGAAACTCAGCTTTTAAAAAACATGACCCAATGAGTCATAAAAATGTTTGATTCCTAAAGCCAAAAAGAGCGCTTAAATTTTATGAAAAATCTGCTGGGATTTTGAAGCATGGAAATAGATTTTTCTGCTGTGTGTTAGGGGTAATAAATTGACAGGTATTCCATACATACAAGCATATGTATGGAAGTCTCCAGAAAAAAAACATGCTATGATGAAAAAAAAATATAATCACATTAGCTATACCAATAGCTTAAATTTCTCTTAAGTATGGCCTTTTCAAAAGCTACAGTTGGTTTCTTTTTCTAAGAAACTGAAATATTAGATCTTCAAGTGCCATTTAACATCAGTTTAAGCTCTTCTGAAACAGACACCGAGCAATTGCTTGTTTGAAATACTCATTCTCTACTGAACAACTGCCCTCAATTCCATATCTCCATGTGAAACCTTCATAAGAAGCAGTGAAGGCCCTGAGGCAAAAGCAGGGGAGCAGCTGCATAGTATATCTTGCTTTCTGTACCATGATGCAGAACCTACACAGCACTTGCAGAGGTCCATGGAAGCTGATGCGGTTGCACCCAAGGACAGCATTGAGGAGCTAGATCAGTATTTTTCAGAGAGCATCAGCTGGTGGCAAATATCTTTACTATGAATGTTTTCTTTTGCCTAAGTATCTATACTACCAGGTAATAATATTTATCTTTTATTTTAGTCCCAAAAAGTAATTTTTACATACCTGTTGATTTAGGCTGAGGAAATAATAGCATTTAATTTGCCAAACAGTGTTTTCTCTAACCTTTTATCTTGCTATTACTTCTTAATATTCCTAAAGGCTGGTACAACTAAAGCAATCTGCAAGGCAGCCACAGCACTACAACAAAACCAGTCCTTCATGACAATAAGAACAAACAATTTCAGAGTATTAAAATAAACCTAGAATAAAAAGGTGACAAAGCTTGGAGTTCAATGTAAAGAAAAAGACAGCGATTACACTGTATACATACAAAGGCCCTCATAAGAAATCTAATTTTTGCTTTGAACTGTTTGTGCCATCAAAGTTTCTAACTGAAAAACAATGACAGAGAAGGAATAGCTGCTTACTCTGGAGCTGTTGAAGTAATTTTCTTGGATGATTCTGCAATTTATCATACCATTCCAGCCTCCAAACTGTCTAGTGCAAATGCGTGCAGATATCCACAGACACATACCACTCAGAACAAAGACAAATGAAACCAAGACCTCCAAAACCTTGGCCCTTATTTCTGCTTGGAGAAACAATTAAATAACCAAAGCCACCAACACACAATTTCAGGAATGCTTTTACATGATTGAAAGGCTCATATCACATGCAGATATCAAGTTCCAGATGTATACAATTAAAGATAGATTTGTTTGCTTGTTTGTTTGTTTGTTTATTAACAAAAAAATAAATACTTGTGAGCATCTGAAGTACAACACAGTTAACTGGGTATATGGCAATTCTCAACACTACCAGGAAAATGCTATGACATAATGTTTGCATTAGGAAAACCACACAGACAGTTCTAGCATTAACAAATTACCTTCAGAAATGTAAGCAAGCTAGAACAAAACTGAGCTATTTTACAATACAAATCCTCTGCCTTAATTACTTTAAGGAAATACTCTTGATACTTTGAAACAGTGTACATGGGGGTTTTTATACTGAACTCTTCTACCACCTTAAAACCTGCAGATAAGATGGTAAAATTTCAAATCTATTATAGTTGCAAAAACTCAACGTGTTCAAATATTCTTGAATTAAAGAGAACTTATATTTCTGCTAACGAAAAAGCTGTATTCGATTCATACATTGCTAAAGTCTTTGTCATCTATAAATTCTGAATTACCAATCAGGACATAATTAAAATAAATGTGTCTTAAACCCAAATACATGCATGCATTTTGCAACACCGTGATTGCATAGCCAGACAAAATTTTAGTTAAGTATGTGAGCAAAAGGGGCAAAGGCAGGCAGATGCAGTTGCAGGTAGGAGGCATTCAAGTAACAAAAGTTGTCAGGAAAAAAACAGAGAAGCAGAGGGAGATAAAAGTGGCAGAAATCCTGCTGAACGTTCTGGAAGCACGATCGGCAGGACAGAAGCAAACAAAACAATCAGGTAAGCAGTCTCCCCTTCTGGGGAGGAGCAATAGCATAAAAACATCTCGCATATGACAGATGAAAGAGGCAAGCCTATTTCACTTCCAACTTGTCTCGTCAAAGAACTTTTAAGCCTGATCATTGAGGTCTCTGAAAGTAAGGACCCACAAGAACTGCAGCCATCATTATTAAACATGGAATTGTATAGTCAAAGCTAATTTATAACATATATTTTAAAAACTACGTATTTCATATTAGCAATAATGGTTAATATTGTGAAAGAATGGTCATTAGCAGGAATTATACTGCTTGTGAGAGAAGTCAGTAAAATTCAGTTTTAAAGCTTAAAACTGGCCTGATTTTTCAGTCTGCAAATGCTCCCATTCCAGAGTTCTCTAATTCCCTAGGTAATACATACATCTATTCAGCTGTAACACAGCATTCATTTCATTGCTACTCAAATTACTCAATTTATCATACGAGCACCACAAACTTACGGCAGATTGGCTCAATTTGAAGAATGCCCCAAAATGTAACATTTGAGGAATTACTGAATTTTGGACTTTTTGATTTCCCACATGGGTCCTTCTGGCCTTTTACTTTAGTTTAAATAAAATTTGTTCCACATATATTCACACTCTCTCTAACAAAACGATAGGTGTATAACAGGAAAAGTTGCCCAAATAAATTTTCCAGAAGTTTCACCATTTGTCCAATACCTTCAAGAAGCATTGCATCAGAGCACATTAGAGACCTAACTACAGCTTCTTCTGGATTAAGTTTGCTAAGTCCTAGGCTCTGCCAGCAAAAAAGCAAACTAGGTAGTCATGGAATTTAAACAGAAAACAAAAGCATCTTTCATAGAAGAGACAGAAGCCAGCTTATGAAAATCGGTGTACAGCAACAAATGGATCACTCACCGTTTGTGGTGGGGCTCTCCCTTTCTTCCCCTCCCTCTGCACATCAAGACAATCTCTAAAGGAGGTCAGGGTTCTGCTTTTAAGACTGACAGATTGTGGTAGCTTTCAGATATGTTTGGGATGGTGGTTCCTTTTGTCATTCATCTTTTGTAACAATTTACATTTAGCTTTTTTTTGATTTGGTGGTTCATTATGCTGTTTTCACCATCACTCTGCAGAAATGGAAATGAATTCAACGAAGCGAAAGGCAGTCAAGAAAAGCAAACCTATTTTATGTCTCAGACTGCCTTTCTACTCAGAACTACTTTGGTATTGTTGCCTTAAAATGCTTAATGCCTCAGGGCTTATGCTGTCTGAGGCAGTTTGTCTTATAATCAAGCTTATATCCTCAACAGAAAAATCCCATCGGACTGAGAAATGCACTATTTATAACTTTAAGAAATTGTACTGGTTCATTAAGCATTTCCAAAAGTTATTTTCCTCTTAAAACAGTTGCTGCTGATTGCATTTGTAAAGTACTCCTCTTACCCAGCATTGCAAAGCATACACTTCTGCTCCTGTAACTATTTAGCAAGTGTTGCATCATTTTTGCAATATGATAATATCTGTTGGAAAACATCTTTCCAACTTCCTCACAGTTGCAATGGCTTTGAAGCCGTGCTTACAATTGTTTTATTTCAGATATAAACTTTTAAGCTTCCACTGATTTCAACAACACATGTCAAAGCTAATACACCTCAAACCTGTAGATCACTAAAATGTCACCGTGGCATTGGCAGTATAAAGTAGTGCCATGAATTTCTGTGGCAAGAGTTGTGCCAGTTGTTCTAGGTTCAGAGATGCCCATTAATGAAGCTGTTTCACCAAACTCTCCCTTTCCACTTTGGTTTTACTCATGCTTCAATATAGCTGTGTCTTCATCATGGTCTTGAATGCAATTACCTCAGAAACAATTAGATTCTATGTTTCCTACAAATAACACTGGGGAAAATTAATACATACTGAACTCAGATGAGTTACACACCTTTCTGCTGAATTCAAAAGATCTTGGAACTCAGCAGGGAGCATACCAATTATTTCAAAGGAAACCTGTGTATTGCATAAACTGTAAAGTTAAATGCATGGCAAATATGAATCTACATCCTTTCTCTAGAGGCTGAGGCTCAGACAGTATCCTCATGTGATGTTAATGTTTCTGTCCTTCAAAAACCTTGCCAGTATCTTCAGGCAAAAAGGAGGAAACAAAGATCTAATGATAATTTTATTTTTTTCTAACAGCAAAAACATTTGTGTTGTGGAGAAAAAAATAAGCCTTATTATATATCATAAAGTTAAACTTTCTCCAATTCCTCTTAAAGGCAATAACTCTAAGTAACTGAATGTTGAAATGTGTTTTTTTCCTTCACATGCTAATAAGCCTAACTGAATATGCCTAAGGTTTTTTCTGCTCCAGGCCCCTAAGCAGATTTTGTTCCAGTATCTGCAGAG
The DNA here is from genome assembly GCA_013397865.1 of Struthidea cinerea. NCBI lineage: Eukaryota > Metazoa > Chordata > Aves > Passeriformes > Corcoracidae > Struthidea > Struthidea cinerea. The sequence continues at coordinate 59,321 of VZTI01001512.1, forward strand.
CCTGTTAGCTGTCTATTACAGTTATATGTTAGATATTTTAAATTTTCACTGCACGAAGAGTTCCTGCAGTTTGTTAATCTTTACAACCAAGGTATTAAGGTCTCTTAACAGGCTTTTAAGGATATTTTGAACACCTAAAAGGTTTTCTAAAGAAAAATGGTAACAAAAACAAACAAAAAAATAATAGGTTTAAATGAAAATTAATACTTAGCAGTTAAGGTATGAAACAACTTCTTCAGTAGCAGAGTTTTTAAACAGTAGTTACTTCAAATAAAATAGCTAGATTAGTGTGTCAAAAAACATAAGAATATGATCATCACTGAAGAGAGCCACTGGACAAAAAATTTGTACCACGCATTTTACAAATCACTTAGCAGATGTGATTGTTGATTCTCTTAGCATAAAAGATGGAGAGTTTATTCTTTAGCTATAATTTTATCTGAAAACAGCACTCTTGCTCACTATTGAACTAAGCTTTTTCTGAAGAAGCATTTTATATCATGACGGGAATAAAAAATAATATTCTGCGGTTTATTTTGACACACAATACACCTACCTGTCAATAAGGCAGAGTGGTGGAGTCATCATTCCTGGGAGTGTTCCAAAAACAAGCAGAGGTGGCACTTCGTTATATGGTTTTAGTGGGCATGGTGGTATTTAGTTGAAAGCTAGACTCAATGATCCTGGAGGTCTTTTCCAATATTAATGATTCTATGATTTCAAGACACTTTACAGTCAAAGACAAAAAATACCTCCTAGGCTAGGCCTGTCAGCTGTGCAATCCATACATGGAATGTGAGTTCAAAGACTCATGAGTTTCAAAGTTCCACACTGGTAGTACCACCATCACTTCAGACATCACTAAGATCTATTAAAAAAAACAAGGAAGCATTTCTCAATCACTCTAGAGTCCAGTGGACTACAATAATATTAATCTAGTCAGGAAGAAATAGTCAACAGGCAAAAGCAAGCAGACTATAAAGTTGTCAGATGTTTAGGTAGAAGACAGTCTGACAGAAATAGATGGGAGTAGCACACCTGTCAAAATGAATTTAATTCAGAATCCTTAGATAAGGTCAAGGCAGCTCAAACGGACAAAGATTATAAGTAATTCAGCAGCTCAAATAGACTGCACTGTTGTTTGGTCATAAAGTAGGAAAGAGATTAAATACAGGGTCCAGGTGCTACCTGTCCACAACAGACATCCAAGTGCCTCATTTGGCTGACACCGTACTGAAAGTCAGAGTTTTCTTCTGGCTACCTACCCAGAAATGGCTGGAAGGCAGTTGAAGATATTAGCATAGAGACCATTAAACTATATCACCCAAGAATGACATGTCTTGCCCATTATAAAAAGAAACTCAGGTAGACATTTAACATCATTAACTAAGTATTTAAGTCCCCTATATTACTCTGAATGCACACTCATAAAAATACAGATTATACCTATAGAAATCACTGCTGGATTTTTAGAGACCTTCTAGGGAGAAATAAACTGCTTTTGCCCAAATGAAATACTCAAAAAATTGCAGTCTATTATGTTAGATTAGGTAATAAAATCCCATCTGCATGCCTAAAAAGTAGCTTTACCCTGGCTGCTCTCAAGTCCATCAGAGAAACCATCAGCCCACATCAAGCCCATCTCCAGATTCAGAGTGGGAGGCAGGAAGCCAATATGGATCCAGACAAAGGGATATCCTGTTCAGGCCCCTCTCATGGCTGACCCAGAAAACCCTCAGCCCCATTTTTCAGGTATGAAACCCATCATGATGAGTCAAGCGTGAAGGATCCTGCCAGCTGAAGGAGTGATGCTTCCCAGGAGAATGAGACTTGCATGGAGATTGCATAGGACACAGTATGGGATGACAGGAGATGGAATGAAAGGCAGGGAATGGGATTGGTTTAGGCAATTTGTGGAGGACAAAGTGTGTGGGAAGTAGAGGGATAAGGGACAATAGGGCTGGTTGCCTGAAAATAAATAATGTACGAGCACTGTACTTTTCTAGCCACATCCTGCACTTGAACAGTTTAATCTGTTCAGACTTCTTATTGACTTTCTTTCTAATTCTCTTCCTGCGTGCATATGTGTACTGGAGGATCTGAGTGCAGTAATTGGAGTCAGACCACAGGCTGGAGGTCTGTAATGTCAGCAACTGCATCTGTAATGTCAGCAGCTGGAGAGACTAAAATGAGAAATTTTAGTGCCAAAAACTGGAGGTTCCTGGGGCATAGGCACCTGTGTGTACCCAGCAGAAGAACTGGATGCCACCAGCTGGACTGGGGACACTGGCTGATTGGCCTACATGCCAGCTGAAGATCGACTGAGCTCGAGTGCCAGCCATAGGGATGGGACCAAGCATCAGAGCCCCACAAGCCCATGTTGCCAGCAACTGCAACAAGTTCTAGCAAGAACGAAAATGGACCAGCTGGCAGGTACACAATGCACCCAGGGGGCCAAGGAGGGACATGTGTCTTTAAAGTTAGGAGCATGTTAGAATCCATGAAGTTAGCCATAGCCCTGTATGTATGCATACATGTGGTTTACACACCTATTTTGCCTGTGTGTGCCTGCTGGGAGTACAGTTTCAGTGTCACTGTTGGTTGAGCCTGGGACATGGAATAGTGTAGCAGTTTTGCCTCTCTTGTTCTGTGAGATTCAGGACAATATATTTTCCCCATACATCTTCCAAACTAGATAAGTGCAGTTGGGTAGCTAGAGTCATAGGCTGTAGATTTGGAGTAATTCCCTTGCAAGATTCAGGCGGAATCCTCTGAAGAATGCTCCATTCTCTGGAGAACAGAGGGGAAATAAAAGGCAAGTTAGTTTTGAAAATTATGTCCAGTATTGTCTCTTCTCTTTTTCTTGTTACTGATTTTTAAAAATGTCAAGCTGAATTTCAGCACTGTCTAGAAGAACTGTAAAAAAAAAGTAAGTTATTTTAGATTGGTCATTAGGGTGTTACTGGCACATGTGGAGGGTATTCTGAAGTTTTTTCTAAACCTATTTGAACTAACCAAACAAAATTTTTATCATAAGTCAAATTTTTATTTGGGAAAAAAAATAACCAACCACAAACAAACAATTACATCTACATTTTTGTAATATGGACATTTACCCTTTTTGGGGAAGAAAAAAAAAAAGAGACCATCTTCATCTAAAGAGAACATGTTATTAAACAAGGAGTAAGGGATGCTGATGATATCTCTGTTTCAGAAGCACTTGCTCAGCCAGAGTGAATCACCCAATAAGGTGTTAAAAAGTAGTCTGCAGAGAAAGCTCATTCACATATATAAATTTTCCAAACCTTTATTTAAAAATTATTTTAAAGATTAATCACAGTGATCATTGTTTGGTGCGTTTTAAAATGTTTATGATCTTTCAGGGCAAGAACCTAACAAAATTTACCTTTATAGTGGAAAACAAGTGATTTCATAGGAAAAAAAATATCTCTCTCAACAAGGACCAAACCAGCAACACGGGTCACCTACTGTAATGAACCTTGCTGAATTTATCAGTAAATTCATAGCATCACAGAATCATTGAGGTTGGAGGGTACCTCTGGAAATTGCCTAGTCCAGCCTCCCAGCTCAAGGCAGGGGTAGTCAGAACAGGTTTCTTAGGAACACATTAAAATGTCTTCATGTATCTCCAGAGATGGAGACTCAACAAAGTCTCTGGGCAACCTGGTCCAGTGCTTGGACAACCTGATAGTAAGAAAAGCTTTTTCTTACGCCTAAAAGGAATTTCCTTTGTTTCGGCTTGTGCTCCATTGCCTCTTGTCCTTCAACTGTGCACCACTGAGAAGATGCCATCTCTTTGTTACTCTCCCCACCACATACTTAAATAAATAGATAAAATCTCATAACAAGGTTATTATCTATACCTTATTATCGATATTTTTAATGAAGATGTTAAACAACAGTGGCCTCACTGTTGATCCCTAGGGAACACCACTAGTTCATGACTGGCCTCTAAGCTGAACTTCACAACACTGATCACAACCTTCAGTCAATTTTCATTTTACCTCACTGTCTATTTATCTAATCTGTACTCCATCAGTTTGTCAATGAGTATATTGTGAGAGAGACACTTTACTAAAGTCAAGATAAATAAAATCCACCATCCTCTTCTTGTCCACCAAGCAAGTAATTTTGTGGTAGAAGGTCATTAGGTTGGTCAGACACAATTTCTCCTTTGGAAATCCAAACCGACAACTCCCAATCACCTTCTTGATATGTTTGGAGTACCTTGGTTATTTCCACATCCTTCATCTTCAACTCCCCTAACTCATTTGACAGTGTGCCCGCATTTTCCCTTGGGTTTTTTTTCTGCCACATGTTAAATCTCTCCCTGTTGTCCTTCAGGTCCCTTGATATATTTATCTGCAGGTGGGCTTTAGTTTTCCTAACCTCATCTCTGCACATTCAGGTAGTGTCTGTAAATTCCTCTTTTGTGTCCAGATCCTTCTTCCATCTCTTCTATGTTCTCATCTGAAGTTAGAATTTTGTCAGAAGCATGCATGTAAGCCTCCTGACACTATTTCTTGATTAGAAATTACTACCTCCTAACATACTAAATGCAAACTGGAAAAAAGGAAAAAGAAAACATAAAATGAAATTCATGCTATAGCTACTGCTAGTTAAGGCAGACACAGCAAACTTGTGTTTCAGCTGTAGTGCATGAAGATGAATTACAGGTAAAAAGGAAGCATTTATTCTCTTTGTAAAACAGAGCCTGCATCTGATAAATTACTGCTCTTGGCCCAAATTCTCAGGCAGTATTTATTTACACAGCTTCACTGAAGACAAAGCAACTACTCTCATTTGTACCTGCTGAAAATAGAGATCATTAGACTCTTTTTTACTCATGAAGTTTGAATGCTAATGATTTCTTCCCTGTTAAGAAATTAAGCATCTCTAGACACTCTAAATTCTTACCAGGTATAATCAAAAGTCTAGGTATCATGTTTGTTTAGCAGTTTCTGCCTCAGGAAAGTAATTTTTCTGAAAGATTCTCCCTCTCTTCAATGGAAGTAGGTGAAGAACTAGTGAAACCAGGACAATTACTGCCCCCACCACTCCATTGTACCCGTACAATGGAGAACCGAAAGTAGAAAATTTTATGTGTCACAGTAAATGTTTGCTGGACGAAATCATATTCTTTCACTGAAATGTTGAGCAGAGAAAGACAATGTGATGAAAACTGGCACTTGATATTTCTTACAGTATTAAAAAAAAATTGAGTTTTAATCTGTAGCAATGAGGAAAATCACATTTCTTACAAAAGATGTAAGAATATATTATTATGTCAACACAGAGTAGAAAAAAGCAAAGGAATTAGCTATCACATTCTCATGGGGCTTTAAATATTTTCAGTGTCTAGTAAAAGATAATTTCTTACAGCTATGCATCATAGTTATAAAATGTGAGGTAGTTTTTTATAAGTAAATTTTGTTTAGGTAATATTACTGTCTCAAAGTTTCTCAAGTAAAAATGCCTCTATTTTTGCATGGATGCTCATTACAACTCTCAAAGTTCTACCTTCTATTTTTTTTTTAGTCATACAATGAACAATCAACTAAAAATACTTTTACTGAGGTTTGAAAGCACAAAACAAGACAGAAACCCTCAATAAAAGTTAAATACAAATACTTAAACCAATCTGAAAAGTCTGAGTGACAGACAAGGGAATAAAGTATTGCCTCTCAAGGATGAAAAAGATTAACATAAAGTCCAAGTGATAGACAGATCCCATCAAGACCAAATCTGGAAAAACCTTCCAAATACCAAGAATATGGTGAATGTACAGCTCAGGAAGCTCTAATGAAATCTTTGTAAACATGTAAGTGCTACACTGGGTTTTGAAGGATGAAGCTTTATTTATCACAGAGAGCTGATACTACCTACTTAGAAAAACACTGAAGAAGGTCACTTCCAGTTCCTTCAAGATTATTATTTAGTGCAAGACAAAAATTGCAAGAATGTAAGTTAACTACACTATGTCAATGCATTTATTAAAAAGAAACCACTGATCCAACCTTAAAATACTAGTTAAAATATTCAGAAATTTTTCATGTTTATCCCATTTAATGGGAACACGTAGGGTTAAAGAATATTGGAAAGGGACAATTATAATGCCTACATTTGAAAAGGTAAAAGAAGAAATATAGAATTATAGTAAAAGATCTGTTTTAAAATAATAACTAGGAGACTACAGGTATGATTTTATGCAAGGATTTTGACACCATTTTGCATGACATTCTTACACACAAATTAAGAAAAAATAGTATAGATAGAACATTTATGTTTTATGGCCTGTAGCTCCCTTTTGTAATGTAATTCCTCAGGGGATCTATCTTGTCTCTGGTTGTGTGTAGTGTTTCAATTAACAATTTGGCTGGTGATATAAACACTACATGCATGAAATATGCAGTTGATAAAAAGAAGTTGTGATGGTTTACAAGCATGCTGAAGATAAAGATCAGAATTCAAAATCTCTTAACATCTTTTTCTTCCCTCTGACAAAACCAGTCTTAAAGGAAAGTAAAGGGTATGAGTCAATAAAGACAAGGCAAAGTTTTACACATAAGTAGAAATAATTTTCTAACCAAATACAGGATGAGAATAACAGTTGTTCAGAAAAGGTCTTTGGGTTTATAGTGGATCATAAAACTAAATGCTACTCAGTTATGTCATGATGCTACTCAAAAGGCAAACCACAGTAACATGTATAAGCATAAAATCCTGCTTGAACACATGCAATTACTCTCTTTGCTTTCTGCAGTGCTGATAAGGCACCAGCTGGAACTCAGTGTTCAGTTTATGCACTCATTGTCAAGAATGATGGGGACTGACAGGGGAGAGTTCAGGGGAGATCAATATGAACTTTGCAAAGAGGAATGAATGAGTTTGTTTAGCCAAAAACCAGAAAGATCATATGTTTATTACTATGGCTTTCACACATATTTATTACTAGGGCTTTCATGCAGGGACCTTAAATATCAGCTAGGAGGGACCAGTCTTTCCTTTGTGTCTTTGATGAATAGAACCTAATGAACTGAAACTATAGAAAAGAATCAGGTTAGATATTAAAGCAAAATTTGAAGAAAAGTGTGACAGATTACCTGGGAATATGATGGATCTCCATATTTGAAGGTTTTAAAAAGTAACCATACAGAGGATTGACCCAAATTCTTTTCAAGTAATTCTTTCCTTCTAGCCCTACTTTTGATATATTCCGTGAAGGTTGTGAAACTTCGTTAACTGAGAGTAACACTGAAATATCAAGCAAAAAAAATGAGCTGCTTATGATAACTGTAAGAAAGAAAGAGGACTTAAAATCATTCATAAACTCTTGGATTTGGGGACTAATAGAAAAACCTTCAGTTACAACCTAGAATTTTGCTATCCAGAAATGAAACTATTAAAAAGATCAGTGTATGTCTGGTAATCTTACAAGGGTCTTCCATCATCATTTTTTGAAGTGATGAAGCTTTTTTGAAGTTTTGAAGAAAAATGCTGTGTTTTGACATATACTAAAAGGTATTTTCATTACTATATAGACCATTATGAAAGGTCCTTGTGATAGGCTTCTCTTCTAGAGAGCTGTATGTGGCATCTCTTTATCATCCTTAATATAAGAAATATTTCATTTTCACTTTGACACAAGCATAGAGCAAGTATGAAAATAAACAGACAAATTAAAAGCTTTTATTACCACAGGGTCCAAAAGCGGTTATTCCGTACAGTATTTGCCAGACTAAGAGCTGAGACCAATAATAATTAGATTGAGGATCACAGAATGATTTGAATTGGAAGGGACCTTAAATATCAGCTAGCCATTGCCATGGCAAGGGACACCTTCCACTAGACCAGGCTGCTCAAATGAAACAAAGAAAGAGTTAAAATGTTTATAAAGTACTCAGGAACAAACAGAGGTTAGATCATCAACAAACTTATGTTAGAAGTTTTAAAAAGAAGTTTTTATCAGATAGATTTGCAAAAAACCATCAAAAAACTCCCCTGTCAATCAGAGAGGCAAAAATTCCCTCAATATAATTTGATGTGCTTCTGACAGAGAGTGGTTCAGAATAATAATTTTACTAAAATCATAAGATATTTTTCAGCCATACATAGACAGGCGTAATTCATGTTTCCTGTCTACTCAAGAATCTACATGTATGAAAATGTAAATAAGTAGACCTTTACAATAAGGGAAGGGTAAAATTATTTTATTATACATACATAAGCACGCACACTTTCCTGTTTTAACTTACCATGACTATTCACGGGTCTCATTTGATTCCTATGGCTTTGATGACGGCCTTGTTAATCAAGCAATGATGTTAACCAAGAAGTCTTAACCTTTTCCAGCTCTCTATCTCTTTGCTTGTTGGTTCTCTGCTAACACTGTTTAGGTGGCTTCTCACTCATTCAGTACATACAAATTTCATCAGTTTGCTCCCTAATTCATCCTTCACTCACTAGCATACTTCAAATTAATTTTTGACACAACAGTCTTAAAATAATTGCTTTTAGCTAAAAAACCTCAATGGAAATAGTACAGAAGTAATGCAGAATATTTAGAGAAAAAAGTTGAATTAATGACCTTCAGTGTGACAGCGATGGCTTGCAAATACCTCTTTCCATCTTTCACAAATGGGAAGGATTACAAGACACCTTTTTTTTTCTGTTACCCAAGTGGCATACCCATAGACTGATGTCTAACTTAACCAACAAAAAGGAAACTTGTGATTTTTTCCTATATTATCATGATTATTATTATTATTGTTATTGTTGTTCAAGTCACGTCAATATTGTTTCAGAGAAAAGTTACAATTGTTCTTCTAAATAAATTCAAGGCATCTTTCAGTCAAAATAGGGTGATTAGATTTTTTTTTTTTTTTAATAAGAATATTACATAGCCAGTCTTCATTATTTCTGGGAATTTCTTCTAGTGATCTGAAAAATATCTGGAAGTAGAGCCCTACATTATAAATGCACTTCATTTGAACCAATATGAAAACAGTATTTTAAAATTTCACACTGTATCTCATAAGTCACTCAGAGAAAATATTTTTGTACTTTCACACCCTCATTATGAATAATGTAAAGAGCCAATTAATAGAAAATGTTCTGAATTATGAATTAGGACCAAATTAAAAATGCAAAATTACAGAAAAACAATGACTGCTTGTTTTAAATTCCCCTTCCAGACAGGTAACCATTTTTAACTACATCTGCTACCCACAGCTGATCTATATCTTTATCTATTCGTATGGCTAATGAGGAACAAATTACTTATTACTCATGAATGACACTAACTACCCACTCTTGCACAGAAGAATATTACAATTTACATTTAAATGAGATTTGAAATGTTAATGAACAGAGACAGTATTCTAATTATCTATAAAACTACTAATTACTTCAGAATCATACTCTATATTTGCTCAGCAGCAATGAAGTACAGTTCAGGATTTGTAGAATCATTCCCAACAACAGGGGGTCAAGAATGGGCAAAAAATGCCAGTATGAATTTAATATCATTTGATATGAGGAAGATGGTTGTATGTGGTTCACAAAAGTACAAAAGTACCTCAAGAAATCTCCTCAAAAACATTTGATACTTTCTTTAAGTTTAGAACCTTAGATTTAAGGTGTGTTTCTTCCATGTCCATCTAGGTCAGTTGGGCCCAGATGGACATGGAATCTTGACCTCTATTCCCATTTGCAATGCTTAATTTCCCTTTGCCTGTTTTTTGTTGTTGTTTTTGTTACTATTTTTGTTGGTGTTGGTTTTGTTTTGTTTTGTTCTGTTTGTTTTTTTCCGTAACTGTCATTTAAACATTCAGGAGCAGGATGGTAAAGAAATTCAGAGGAATGCTTTTGCACACAACATAAAGATGCATAATTTTTTTTCAGCTTAAAAGGTCAAATTAACTTCATTTTTTTTCTGACCAGTCATACTGAGTTTACTGCATTCCTATCTCTTTGTCAGGAGAAACCAAGAATCATTATTAAGCTTTTCTGATAGAAAACATTTTCTTTACTTAGCAAACTCAGGTAAGGAACCTGGTATTTCATTCAGAAATATCATTCAGCTGAAAACAATTGTCCCCTGAGTTTTTTAACTTTTACTCATTTATTTCAACTCTTATACACACACACAGATTCCAGATATCATTAAAGATTTGAGAAATTAACAAGAAAAATTAGTTCTTCAGAGGGATATAATTGAAATAATTCAGTAAATAATGTAGTGGAGATGTAGTAGAATGACATCTCAAACTTTGCATGATAGTTCAAAAGGAACTTAATACCTTAATTTTCAATAGTGTGGAAGCACTAAGTTGTGACAAAGATAGCAAAGTTCAAAGAGATTTATTATTTGTATTATAGAACATTATTGGAAGTACTCATTACTATATTGTTAGTCTATAGTATTTGATATTTAAATAATAGAAAATGTCCATACATTAGTTTGAGTCACTTTTCTGATACTGAAGTGATTTTCCCAATTTTGACACTTCTTTCTGGCTATACATGTATGTGTTTTCATACTGTTCTTCCACTAACTTAACAGACTGCTCAGAAATTCCAGTTTCATTTTTGTTGCCCCTCTTGCTCATTTGCAGTCTACTCTTTATTTCAAATTCAGCAACAATTTCTGATACCTAGAAACATTTTTTTCTCTGAAGAAGGTCTTGCAAACATTGAAATGAGTAATTGATACTGAATTATGCATAGATTTAAACTCTCATCTCAGCCTATTTTTTAATCATTATCACTATTACTGTCTTCTGTTTCTCTTAGTAATAAGTTAAATAAAGAAATAAGACAAGAAGACAAGAAGCTCCCAAGCTTCATTTTTAAGAAGGTTTAAAGATCAGCAGTCTCCAGGTAGACTAGGTCAATATCAATTCCACTTGCAGCATCCAGCAAATGAGCTTTAAGAAAGGTTAGCAGAGCTGCTCATGATTAAAAATTAGAATAATAGTTGCAGATTAACTGTTAATTACTCACAGCATTTGGCTCAAATATTTTGCATTGAATAGAGACAGATGAGAGCTCTCTGCCCATGCCAAAATAAAAGGGCATACTGGCAAAAGGATTTCAAACATTATAGTAAAAATCAAGTGTGGGAAACAGAGGAGTAAAAACTTTTGCAGTTAATGGTGGGTTTGATTTACAACCCTGGAAGAAAATTGGGCTGGTGTAATGACAGAGATATATAAACCTTAAGCAAGAGAATTACAAACCTATGTTTTTATAATTATAAGTAAGAATGTGTATTGGGTGATACGGTGAAGGGCTTTAAGTATAGTAATGTGATTTTATAGTTTAAGTTAAGAATTTAGATGTTATAATAGAAGTACATGTGTGTACATGACCTGACAGATTATTGGCTAAAACACAGCTGCCTTGCACTAAAAAGTACTACAGATGATAGGTCATAAAGTCAAAAAAAAGTGTTGTTTTAATTGCTTATTGGATTAGAAAGTTATAAATTGCCACGTAACTTTGAAACTCATGACTATCTTTCGTTATGGTGACTTGTTGCTAATCTCATGCCTCTGAGACTGATGCCTTTTTTGTTGTTTTAAGTAATAAATCATGTATAACTGCGATAGTCCCATCTCTTTAATAAGAAATCTGACGTCGGTGAAAGCAGTGCCAGGAAAAAAGGTTCCAATAGTCAAGGTTTTGGGGGGACTCCTTAACTGACATTCTATTCTAAGCAGAAGTTTCCCATCACTTGCAGCTCACAAAATTAATGTAAAAATGAAAATCCCTTCCTCATCTTCATATTTCTGTAGACAATATCTTTCGTGCAAAAAATGAACACTCTGTACTACTCTGGGTTATAATATGAACCAGGCAACTACATATACCACAGCAGATAAAGGGCCAGATCTCTTGCATCTTAGTCTGGGTAGTAATGATAATTTTTTTTAAAGAGTGCCAGTCTGGGTGAAAAGATTCTGTAAAAATCCAGAAACCTTAAAAAAACCTACTGATTTGGGATTTAAAATTAAATGTAGAGTTATCAGGAATATCTTGAAAAGGATTCCACAAACTGAACTTTTAAAACATGTGAACTCAACAAGCTAGGCATTCATGTTCATATTGGGCTAATGAACAACTACGTACAACAGAATGAAAAAGGGTGGAATGTTTTTCCTTTAATATTTTGGTATGCACTTTTAAAGTAAAAGGCACAGGAAACAGCCCAGCCAAAGGCCAACTCCTGTTTTCAATGCAAATCTAATGCAAAATACTCTGTGGAAGGAACACTTACTTGTTGCTAAAGTTTAGGCACAAACCTTGTTGCAGCAGCTGCTCCCAACTATACACACACAACCTATTTGCATGTTATATATAGAATAAAATGCACAACTTTGTGTCTTTGTCTGCCTGCCGTGGCTGGCTAGCTCGGGGGTGAGATTCCGAGCTAGCCCAGCAAAATAGCAGATTTTAAACGACACTTTAAAAGCCGGCCAAGCTGTCTGTAATTTCCCTTATCTGGCTGCTGGATCTCTCTAGGGTGAGACAGCGATGTCCACGCGGGGTTTGGTTTGGACCCCCCGGGACCCCAGGAACAAAGGAATGCGAGAACCGGAGACGCTGGAGGGAGCTGGAGGTGTTTATTCGCTCGTCCCCGGCAGCAGTCTGACTGGGAGCTGCTCGTTTCTCCCGCGTCTCGGGGACTGGGGGCGGGGCTTACAGCAACAGCCAATGGGGAGGGAGAGAACCCAGGGCCAGCCCAGCACCCCTGGCACCGCAGGGGGGAAGGGAGAAACCAATACACATTTGTACAGAGATACCATAAACCGAGGGGGTTTTCCCAGGCGCAGGTCTGTCCCCCCACGCCCTAGGCTGGCAGGTTTGCCAGGACACCCCAACACTACTTCTCCTGTTGCATGTGGCTTTCTCCTCTCTTTTTTATTTTTTTTATTTCCCTGTTAGCCCTTCTTTGTACCTCCACTTCTCTTCATCCCTCTTTAATTTTTATGTTTCAGTCAGGACCACTTCAGTCTTAGAGAGAAAAAAATAGGAACCAAGATGTATCTGTCTGTCTTCTTTATTTTGTCTCTGAAAATTCACTTCCTGTGAAATACCATATTCTGGTTGAACTGTATTCTGGTTTTAGAGTATCTCCATATCTGGATTTCCATGTATAATTCATAACTGTTTTATTATTTTTGTTATTGCAAACTTTTCAAAGTTGTCTCCTCTTCCTGAACTCTGAATTGTGTAAACAGTGGCACTATGTATAAAACAGATTATTTTTTCTTGGACTTTCAAAGGCTATGAAGAGTATTTGGAAAGACAATATATTTCTCGAGTTCAGGACTTTATTTAGACAGACGAGGTACTTTTATGTCCAATATGTATGTGACCTGTACACCTGATCTATGCAAAAAAAATTGAATTGACAGGCACAGGAGACCTATATTTTATATTTGCATCAAATTACACTCTATGTACAATCACAGAAGTCACTAGCAACATTTCATATTGGAGTTCGCATTTTTAAATGATGCCTGAGTGTCTAGGTATCACTTTTCCATCCAAAATCTCTTTCCAGGAAATTTGGAAAACGAACCCAACTTTTTAACTCCTTTCTTTATGAATGCTTACAATTAAATTTAGGTATTTTTTTTTAAGGAGACATAAAAGTGTCACTCTGCTCTAAACTGTCCATATAAAACTGAAACTATTCAGCTAAAACAAGCCACCACAAAATCTCTTCAGCCAACAAGATGGAATAAAACTTTCAGGTCTCTCTCAGTGTCAAGAAAAAATTCTACAAGCTTCAAAATGGCAATGTTGCACATGAATAACCTGTTGACAGAAAGTAAATTCACAGCACAGTCATTCAGTCATTCATTCTTGTCATCTCCCTACAGGCCAACAGTAGTCCCATTTTTTTGTGGCTTTACTAGGACTACTTGAAAAAATTAACTATAGGACCTTTCATTCCATATGAAAGAAGATTTCTGAGTTAACCTCATCCAAGTATTACCCAAGACAAAATTTAGAGTTCAGGTAGACCTTCCATATACAAAAGAACAATCCCCACAAGATATTGGTGCCAATGTCTGTTCTGCATGGTGAATTTTAACTGTTTGTATATTTCCTCTGATACTTCTGTAACACACTGAAGAAAGTGCAGACATTTTATCTACAACAGCTATGGGCTTTACAAAATAAAATTTTTTTAATGATGTGTACAGTTCCAAACTGGAAAGAAACACAAAATAAACTGCTTTTTATACCTACTGTTACTTTTAAAACCTCTTTAAATTTTGTTTGATGATGAATAAAAGTCAGCATATCCAATGCTTTTCTGACTTAGTTCTGTGGAAAGTGTGGAAAGAACATTTGCTTGTTTTCAGCAAATGCATTCTCTTATTCAAATACTACATACCTGATGATAATCCCAAAACATGGGTTAGGGTGGTACCATTTCCACTAAAGCAGTTTACCCCCTCTATCTACCTGCCAGAATTAATTGCATTTCAAAGACCTTGCATAAAATATAATCACTTATCACAAAGGTACAGGAGACTCTACTGATGAAAATCTGATCATTTAAGATGAACTGGGTCTGACTGGTATGGAGTCAACTTTCTGCGTAGGGTAGGAAGACCCATAGGGTGCCGTGCTTTGGGCCAGTGTCCACACCACCCTCAGCAATACACCACTGTTCAAGCCATTGCTGAGCAGTGCCTGCACAATGTCAAGGCTTTTTCTGCTTCCCACTCTGTCCCCCCAGTAAGGAGGCTGAGGCTGAGCTGAGGTTGGGAGGGGACATAGCCAGAACAACTGACCCAGACTGACCCATGTCATATTCCTTGTCATGTCATGCTCACCAATAAGATCTCAAGGGAAAGAGGAAGAAGGGGAGATGGTGGTTGTGACATTTGTCTCCCCAAGCTAGCTTTATGAATGCCAAGGCCCTGCCTCCCAGGTGGTGACTGGACATTTGCCTGTTGATGGAAAGTATTGAATGAATTCCTGCTTTGCTTTGAGCGTGCAGATTTTACTTCACCTATTAAACTGTCTTTATCTTGATTCATAAGCCTTCTTGCCATCCTTATACATTCTGCCCATCCCACAGGCGAGGGGAAGGAGTGAGAAGCTATGAGGGTTTAGCTGCTGGCCATAGTAAACATATTATAAGGCATATAAAATAAAGTGCATTTAAACAAAATTCATTTCACAAACTTACAAAGTTGTGGATTATCTTGTCCAGATATATCTGCATATATACTCAGGTACATTAATTCCAGAAGCCTTCGTGGCCAGAATGTTGCTCTAACTTAGAGAAGCCAGTGGGCTTTACACAAAATGCCTGTGGGCCCCTTATAAGCCAGGAGCAGTCTGGAAGCATCGGACACGTAACCTACTGAGATATTCCCTCATATGCTCCAAAAACTTGTCTATATCCAAGTTCCCCCTTTGTGCTAGTCACTAGGGACTTTAGGAAGCAATAACTGTAGACCTGATGCAGTCCTTAATTTCTCTGAGCTGCAAACCATTTTTTTGCCTGGAAGAGTTCTCTTGGAAAAAGCGTGAAACAAATTCAATGTAAATAATTTACTCAGTGTAAGAAAGCAACACTGAAGCTATGTGATAATGGGAGGAGTAAACTGGGTTAAAGCAGCACGCCTCAACAAACAGTGGACAGTGGGAAAAAACTGGGACACAAGAAATACTCATCTAATCTGAAAATTTTTCACTTGACCATGTTTCCCAACTCTGAGATTTGCTTCCTGTAAACATGTGAATATTAGAAATTCACTGACATGATTGCTCAGATCGGTGAGTTTTAAACTTAAACACCCAAGTAGTTATCCAAAGTTAGTTTTATGTTCACTCAGAAATTACAGTAAATTTCATACTGTCCAGTTAAATCAGTCACTCAGACTCAGGCAATTGGAACAAAATAGATAAAATCTGTAGCTAAAAAAGCACTTAATGGCTTTCAAATACCCAAACCAAATTTCAGCAGCTATCTACAAAGAAAATACACAGAGACAGAGGTGCATCCATGCGAGAAATGTAGAACTCGATCATGTACAAAGGCTGCATTTGTTGAATAGCTACATCAAATATATGTACTATTGATAATTATCCATTGTCAGAGGCTGATGCAGTATGGTACACTCCCCCTTCATACTACAGAACCTAATGTCACAAATTTAACTTATCAGATGTTAGGGCCACATCTCTAAGGTATTAATTGAGTACCAACAGCTTGTACAGTTACATAATCCTTCAGAAATACAAAATTCTTTCTCTCAAAACTTGGAAGCTGTTCAAAAATGGTTAAATAAATAATCACTCAGCTGTCACTTAAATTACATGAGCACTATCATTCTATCAACACTCTATGCAAAACCTGCACTATAAACACAAAAGCACTAAAATAAATTTAAAATATCTTGAATCTTGTGAGCATCTGGCTATTCCTAATCTTGCATGTCTTAGGATGTACCAGAGCTGCTGCTTATTTTATCAAATGTGTCAACTTAAATCACATAAGTTTGTCTTTTATATAGAAATTTCAATGCAACCATTTTACTGTATCTCATTATCTTTTACTTTTTTCATTTCACTGCATCAAATGTTTTTCAGCTTTCCTGTCATTATAAAATACCATCCACAGCAATGTAAATATTTGTTATTGAGCTGTAAATGGTGACAGGAACTTGATTCATAACTGCAACCATGAGTGACCAGGTGCAGAATTTAGCAGACTGAATCTGGGGTTGTGGTCCAGCAGACTCCAGGAGTCAGCAATCGCTTCTGCCCAGCTGCCAGAGCCTGGCCAGATTCATTCAGAAGTCTCTCTTTCCAAGACCAATAAATGACGCTGATGCTTCACATGTTGTGTGGTTCTACCAGAAGAAAGGCTGTGTGTAGATCATGGCCAGATGCTCTGTAGTGTAGGTGGCTACATAGGGGGCTGCCTTTCGACAACACCTCCAGAATCTGCATGAAAGCTTCTCCCCAGCTATCAAGGCTGATGCTCACTACAGAAAACTCAGATTCCTTCAGACTGTGCCATAGTCAAGTCTGTTATGACATTTCTCTATGTTGAACTACAACAGTTCTCTTGTACAGATTCTGGACTCCAAGCAGTAAAGTATGAAACCTGTGTTTTAGCATAGAATCAGGGACATAGCAAATCCTGGTAGTTAAACCATAGAAGAAAGCAGAAGAGCTTGAGGTATCAGATACCACACAGGGACAGCAAACGTCAGATCTCCCTGAGCGGAAAACAATGAACAAATCTCTTGTGAGCTAATGGTTGCGTGAAATAGTGGCAATGAAGATGGAGAATGGGCATTTTATACAAGCACTGCTTTCAAATGTCTTCCTGACTTTTCTCTCACATCCTTTTTCCTGATTAAGATACTTCAAAGTTCAAAACAGGAAAGGTAATCAGGACTAACTTTAAATTAGACTTACTCTTTATTTGCATTCGAGTACATAAATTATACTCCCTGACTGTGATCAAAGCTGCACCAAGTCTGTACATACCTTCTGTACAAAGAAGAAACAGAAAAGACCCTGGCTACGCAGCATATCCCATACTTGTGCAGTATGTCAGAACATGTGGGATAATGAGGGGAGCTCAGGATACTGGAAATATATCAACTGTCTCTTCATGACAGAGGTGAGGTCTAAACGTTCAGTACATGAGTCTTGATGCCACCTGCTCCTATACTCACTGGAAGTGACTCTGCTTTCAAACAAATTTTAATCTGGTGTAAGTACTTTGACTACAGTGGAAACACAGCTAAATACCATAAAGATGATAATCGGTCTCTGTATTTGAAATAGTAAAATTCAGCAGATCTAATAATGTAGCACTGACTCTTCTGGAAGGGTCATGAGCGTTTAATGTATATGCAACACACGTTGGTTATCTAGTTGTAGGAAAAGGTAATTCCGTGCCTGATAATTCACAAACTCATAAAAAGAGTGCGTAGTGGATATCCATATGCTTTTGTTACACCTTCCAACATTTACATTTAAATCTTTTCAATTGTTTTATATACTATGTCTTATTGAGACAGAATTGGTAACTGGAACATATAGGCAGTCATACGCCAACAGTGAACATGAGTGACATGCAACAGTCTTTAGCCTTCTGACTTACTCTTCAGCTGAACAGACACGGCATTATTTTGTTATGATTACCAATTCAGAACATATTCATAACTAGCAGATGTTTTCCTCTTGGTTGCTTGGTAATTAAGGGATGTTGCTGCAGCTGAATTTTGCACCTGGACAGCAAATGACCAAACCAATTCTGTAAAACCTTTGACTTACAAAAATTATCCCTTAGTGCAAACAATTATTTTGAAGCTAACACTAGATCTATGTGTCAAAGATAATTAATTAATCACAAATCACTGTTGAATGTAATCAGATAGCATTTAATTTCCAACCCCTATTTAAGTATATAAAGAACACAGATAGAAGAAAACAGGATAGCATTCTCCTCTGCTGCTGCTAATTTTAAAAATGTCAACCATAGGTTCAGTTTTAGGTACATTGTCATTTTTTTCTCTTCAACAACAAAACAAAATAAGTGCGCATCCATTTTGAAAAAATAGCATGCAACTGGCTAGCCAAAGGCTATTTCTTGTTACATACCTTCAAAGAATAGCAAGCAAGCCAAACATCTCCTGATTTATAGCTTCATGGTTTAACCATGACATAGTGATTATGCAAATACAACAATAAACTGCTTGGAAGGAACATGCCTTAGAGAGTGAAACAAACAAAGCTGAGGTGAACTATTTGCAAAAATAATTTTAAAAGTATCAACTTGTTACACTAACCAGCTTCCATAAACACTTAGTAAATTCTGGAAGCAAGGATTTGTATGTGCCAATCTGACAGCAAAGACATGTAGAAGCCAAGTCGTTCTATTTGGCAATAAAGAGAGAAGAACAAAAAAAAAAAAAGAAAGCTAAAGTTTCTGATAAGAATCACTACACAACAATCACAGATTTCTGTGCTGCACTGAAATACTTGACTATCAGACAGTAGGACCTTCAGACAGTGCTCCGAGCTATATTTCTGCTATATTAATGAAATACTTCAAGG
This sequence comes from Struthidea cinerea, assembly GCA_013397865.1. Classification (NCBI taxonomy): domain Eukaryota; kingdom Metazoa; phylum Chordata; class Aves; order Passeriformes; family Corcoracidae; genus Struthidea; species Struthidea cinerea. The sequence goes on from VZTI01001512.1 coordinate 78,455, forward strand.
TCTGAGAACAAAATTCTACCTCTTTACCCTCTCTCTCTATCCTAAGACCTAAAAAAGCAGTCTCATTTTTGTTTTATTCAAGGGGTTGATGGTAAGACAATTACTCCCTAGTATTTTAAAACAAAAGGTCGGAATGTATAATTTAAAATCTAATAAGGTTTGATGGAATTGAGACCTTTGGAAAGTAGTTTAATACATGCATACTTAATGTATATTCAACATATATATTGCAAACATAGGTTAGTTCTTTTCTATCAAATAAAAAAAACATTAATGAAGTAAGAGCTTGAAAGAACACGAATGGTTGTTCCTTCATGAAATAGCACAAAGCACAGTTAAAGAAAAGGTGACAGCCCAACAGTCAGTGCTGAGGCAACTAAACACAGCCTGCCACATGCCATCACTTTAAGATAATTCCTTCATTATGCTAGTTTAAAAAAAACCAACACATCGCTAACACTCCCTGTGTCCAATCACTGCAAACTCATCTGTTATTCATTGAAACATCCATCAAGGATCAAAATAGATTCATTTTCTATTCATGATGCTCCCATATGCACTTCTGCAGGTATTGCACTGTATTTCAGCATTTAGATGACAGGTTGTACAGTGGGAAGTAGCATTATATATTAACACTTTGAACACCACCTTGTAACCTAGTCCAGAAACACATACAAGTATTCTGAACATTAGGTTAAACTCATTACTTTCTGTGGCATTTTCTGAGCATTTTAGTCTAGGATTCCAGGTGGTTTCCGAAGCCCTGAATCATCCACTTTAGTATTTAAAATTTACCCAGGTATACAATTTTTTTCTCATGAAATTAGTAAAATATATTTGTAAGACATAAATGCTGTAACAACAATCTTACATGCTACATTAAATTTTGTGGGGAAGATAGCATGCTTTGGAAAAATTGGGGGAACTTTGTTAAAAGGGATATCATGAAATTCCGTAGAGAGCTGGAAACAGATTTTTAGAGAAATGGAATTGTAACCTGGGACTGTCTTTTCAGCATAACTAGTAATTAGTACATAATAAAGGAAGGTATGAGGAAACAAGGCAGTACAACAAGTAATAGCATAACCTGTGATTTCTTTTTTTTGTGTGTTGTCTGCCTGAGTTTTTCTACTCTACAGCAGGACATAAGGGTCAATCACTTTCTTATATGATGCCATACAGACAGAGATAATTTTTCATCTTCTTCACATAAAGAGGACACTACCCTGTGTTCCCAGTTTTCTAGGCCTATACAGGGACCATCCCTATTGAAGATAGCAGCAACCACCACTCTGGACAAGTTATGTACCTCAGCTCTCTTCCAAAGTCAGTATGAAGACTAAATAAACTGCTGCACAAGCATCCCAGCTGTTATACATCACAATTTGATGTGTCTTAATTTTATCACACATTTCACTCTGAGACCAAGGGCTTAGCACAGTATTCTGGATTCAAAGGCCAGGTGGCTCAAATTATATCCCATGGGACTTAAGCACCCACAAGTGTGCTCCTTTCCTTACAAACTGCAAGAGCAAAACAGATGTACAAAGCCACTAATCAGAATGGCAGAATCCCTAATTCATTTGATACTGCAGTAAATCCCTGCAAAAGTCATAAAATCAACACATTACAGAGAGCCTGGTGTCTGTGGTATAATCTTAAAAAGAAAGATATAAGCAATGTTTTTCTTTATTTTTCTTAGAAGTGCCTATAAGAAAACACTGGTAGGAAGTTTAATGAACAGGCACCTTGTAACAATTTTAGACCTTATTTAAAAGCAAATCTCTAGTGTTCCATTTACATAAGAATTCTTATATTAAATAATATAGAAAATATCACATATTCATATTTAATATACCTCAAATTTGATATGTCTGTCGCTGACTACTTTTTTCAGTAGTTTGCCACTGAATTGCACATCTGAATCTTTCCTGTCCTTTCTACAATGACAAGCTTTCAGTGACTTAATTTAACAGCTTAAGTGACAGGAACTTAAAATTTTAAAATATATATACCTACATAGACACTGAATTTTTGACTTCTTTGAATTTGAATAAAACGAGATACTAAATCTTCGCATTAAATATTTATTCATATGAGGAACAGACAAAAAAGAATAGCTCATGCATAACTCAGAACAAAGCAACCATATTATGCAAAGAAAAAAGGAAGGGCTATTTCTTGACTTTCCTCACATTTTATAGTGGATTATTATTCCTAAAACAGACAAACAAAATAAAATAAATATTAAATATTTGTCCTAAGGTGTTCTGACTTTTGTTTATGCTTCACCATAATGTGTTTTTGAACACCTCTTATCCAAGAATAATTGCTATGCTATATAAATTTTAAAATAAAGTTAAAATAAGTTTCATTTTATAAATTGAGTGAAGAACTTGGTGTAGTAGAGAAAATACTATCTACCCTTTAGATAAATTAAAAATAAATGACCATATTAAACTTTGTTCTAAATAATTCTTATTGAACTACTGATAAGACCTACCAAGCTGCCACATTGTTTCTATGAGGTACTAGTAATTTAAATTCAAATTTAAAAATGAAGAGTTAAAGTGCAAAACAATAAACCTTTTGTCTTTACCAATACTTTTAGGCCGGAATTCAGGAAACAAACTTTATTATGCCAAAACACATCACTACACACACTAGATGTGCAGTGGTTTGCTGCCCACCAACGCTGTCCAGGAGGCCACATTCTTATGAAAATGCTGGTATTTAAGGTAATTCAAAGACTCAGGTTACTGCAACAATATGTCTACACTGCTATCAACACCCAAGATACCCAGTTTAAAGCCGAATTAAGCCTAAAAGTAAGATCCTAAGATGCATTTTAATGTTTCACGTGATTTGATAAATTCTGAGCATTTTCGCTGAGGTTTTGACAAGTTTTTGTTGGTGACATACACACGACAACTGATTTTGCAAAATTTCTCCAGCAGAAACTCCACTCCTTGCTGAAGCTGTGTACTGCTGCCTGACCAACCTATTCTGCTGCTTCTCCTTCTTGTATGCATACTGAAATTTAGTTTTGCCTTTTCTTTGCCTATCCTACAAAAATATCTTACCATTAATTGCTTTTCCAAATGTAAATTTAAAGGAACAGTTGCACAGCCTGATTTTTGGTAGTGAGGGGACCACAAAGGTGGTTTCTGTGAGAAGCTACTAGAAGCTTCCACCATGTCCAACAGAGCCAATACCTGATGGCTCTGAAGATGGACATGCTGCTGGCCAAGGCTGGGCCAATGAGAGATGGTGGTAACGCCTCTGTGACAAAGTGGGCAGTTTTTTCTAGCCAGAGAAGAGAAGGTGAGAACATGTGAAGGAAAACAACATGGATACACCAAGGGGGAGGGAGAGGGGGAGAGGGAGGGTGTGCTTCAGGTGCCAGAGCCGAGATTCCTCTGCAGGCCGTGGTGAAGACCATGGTGAAGCAGCTGTCCCCCTGCAGCCCATGGGTCCACGGGGGATGCAGAGACCCACCCACAGCCCGTGGGGGAGGTGCCCATGCCGGAGTGGGTGGCTGCCTGGAGGAGGCTGTGATCCAGTGGGAGACCCGGTGGAGAGAGAGGGCCCTTGCTTCCAGGCTGGAGCAGCCTGTCCTTGGAGGACTGTGCCCCGTGGAAGAGAGACCCACGGAACAGCAGTTTTGGGAGGACTGTGTGCCCGTGGGAGGCACTCATGCTGCAGCAGGTGCCATGTGGCTGCTGCTCATGAGAGTGGACCCACGCCGGGGAAGTTCACAGAGAACTGTCTCCCATGGGAAGGGACCCCACAGCCTCACAGGGAAAGGACTCCTCTCCCTGAGCAGTGGAAGGAAATCTCAGTGATGAACTGACCAAACCCCCATGCCCTGTCCTCGTGCGCTATCGGTGGGAAGGAGGGAGGGGCTGGGGGTAGAAAAGGAGTTTTTTAAGGGCTTATTTTACTTCTCATTCTATTACTAATAAATTCACTTTGTACCCCTAAGTTGCGCCTGTTTCACCCTTGGAGTGTTTTCTCCCAGACCTTTTCTCAACTCATGAACCTTTCATTATTTTTTTTTCTCTCTTCTGCCCAGCTGTGGCTGGAGAGGGTGAGTGAGTGTCTTTCGTGGGTGCCTAGCGTTGGGCCAGTGTCAAACCATGACAAACAGAAATGACTTTGCATACAGCTGAAAGAACTGAAAGTTGATTCACATCACCTGTGAAAACAAACAACTTTCATCTTTGTAGTGTATACAATTAACTCATTGGTTTGAGCTACACAACAATATTCATTTAATGAAAACACTAGTAAGTTTCTGTGACCATTTATGCATTTTGGCCAAGTTTGTCTTGATGGTTCAGTCCACTGGGATTTTGAAATATTTTGTTTGAGTCTTAAATGGAACACTGAATAGGTAATGAAAAGGTAATGTTCATTTATAAAAGATTACTGTATGTGTTATTATGACATTCTGGTAACAGAGATTGTTATTTGAATAAAAATACGATTAATCCATTTCTATTTGATTACACTGAGGCTCAAAAAAAAAAATCTTAAAAGATACAAAATCATATTGTCACAGAATTTTTAACTGAAATAGTTGTTTTTCTAACTAATTAGCACTTCCAACATTGCAAAACCATTTTAGATCTTTACAGTTGTTAGTATCTAACAAAAGAAATTCTATATCATGTAACAGCTAACAGAAATCAAAACAATATTGGTAGAACAGCAAGTAAGAGATATCTTAAGATCTGTTTTAGTGTGAAAACTCCAGAACAAATGGGGAACATAATGAGACAACTTGATAAAAAATTCAGTTCAAACTCCAAGCATGCAGTAGTTGAATACAGTTGGAGCTGTATCAACTAATGGTTTGTCCCCTTAATACATTTTCTTTAAAAAAAGAAAAAAAAACCAAAAAATTGCACTATTTAGCAGCCATCTGAATGTCACCAAGTCTGAAACAGATGTTTATAATGCTGACAGTGCAATGTGCAAATTTCTGTTTGTATATATATATATACACACAGAATTCTTAAACTAAATGTTAGAAAAATTTTGCATCACTAAGCTATATTCACGTAAACGCCAGAAATTTATTACTTTGAGTAAGAAGTTACAGAAGGTACAGAATACTCTGAGTTGGAAGACAGCCACATGGATGGAGTCCAATTCCTAAATGAATGGCCCGTACAAGGGTTAAACCCACAAACCTGGCATTATTAGCACCATGCTCTGACCAACTGAGCTAACCTTAGAGTTGAGATCAACAGAAATTAGTTTTCCTAAGAGAAGGCTGAATTATTCCAGAATGAAAGAGACAGGCAATCCTCAGATATGGCCAAGAGAAGCATCTAATGGATTCCTAGGTGTTACTCCATCCTACATTTTCAACTTTGCTGTAAAGCATATAAACACAGGGAAACTTCAGGGTCCTCATGCCTAATCATGAGGCTTTAATGACCATCTCATTTAAGGAGTGGCCATGCTTACAGAAACAAATTTTATTTAGTCTGACTGTATCACCAGGGAGACGGAAGGTACCAGTAGGAGAGAGAGAGAAAGGAATAAAGGATGATGCAACTCCCTTGTCCCCTGAGGCAGGCTGGAAGCTTTAAGATACAGCACCTTTAGCTATCCAAGGCTGAACCTCAGCAGAGGCTCCTCTGCATCCAACATAGCTACAGCAAGAGTCTTGACTGGGCCGGGATGAAATAAACACATGGAAAATAAAGTTCTTAATTCTTAGTCTCCTCAGTTAACACTGCTGCACTCCAAGAAAATATGACAATGCTGCAGATAGGGATGTTTTTCTATCTATTCCCATTCTTGCTCCAGGTATGAAATAAGGGAAATCAAAGTTAATGGATGACAGTTTATATGATGTGATTCCACAGCACATAATCACAAATGATAATAATTTTCACCAATAATATTAAGGACTCAAACCGTTAGAATTAAATAGAAAAGAGTGTATGCTCTAGAATGTGGGCTTTGCACTTTTGTTTAAAAACTGCCATTGAGCAGGGCAAAGAAGCTATAGCCTCCTCTAGGTAAAGATATACTAAAATTAAACACTAGCACAAAAGACTGTTTGAATGACTTTTGCCTTTTGAACTTCTGAAGTGCAGGAGAAAGATACAAAGTTCATGTTGGAGGACTACTAGGATATGGCAAGACCAAAAGAAAGACAGTAGTTCCTTTCTAGCAAGAGACACCTGAGAGATAAAATATAATTCCTACTTCAATTGCTGGGGCACCATCTGCCTCTGCATCCAGTGTCTCCAGGGTTTTTTTTTGTTTAAAAACTGGAGTACAAGCTTTTGTATTACTTCCCTTTTTCATACATACTCTGTCTTGCTCCATTTCTATATTTTGAAATCACTATGGTATTTAAAATTAAGAACCTAAACACAGAACAGGATTACATTTTAGCTGCTGTGTTACAGCAGTGAAATTTCACTTAGTTCAAGAATAGAGCACAACCAAAAAAAAAAAAGGGGGGGTGTGTGTGTGAATTAGTTGAAATAGAGCCGTAAAAAATTGTCTCCTGAAAGAGCTTTCCCTTCTGGAAAGCATCATTAAGCCTCCATACCTTCATACTTTCTTCCTCCATCTACACAATAAATTGCCTACAATACCACTGGAAATACACATATTATGAAAACTGACCAAACTGTTTCCTCTGCACGCTGAAGAATCCTGTTTCATAAGGTAACTGTCCCAGTGCTGCCACTAAAGTAATCCAAGAAGTTGTAGATTCTCAGAACATCATAACCAATGGGGTCGTGACTAAGGTGCCCTGTTACCGGAATCATCTTTGTCCAGTGAAGTGGGTTTTTGCTGGAACTCCACACCTATCAGTGTCAATATATCTGTGAAAATCCTGTCTGTAGGGCAAAAACCTTGCAGAAAACTTCCTGGTATGCTTATACTTTCTACAATGCTTCTCAGTTTCAGCCCATTCTATGATGTCTTTAAAGACGTGCAAAGGGAATAGTAAAAATATTGATATAGTAGGAAGAAACAGCAAAAGTGACAGACAAGGGGCAAGTAGGGAGGAGCACAGTGGTGTGAGCTGAAGGGAACAAAGCCTGCCTGGTGAGAGACAAAAACACCAACACTGATAATGGAAAGAAAGAGTCAATAAAGTCACTGAAAAGAGTCTCACGTGTGGCTGTGGAAGCTTCATTTCTTTGTTCAGATGGTTCCTTGGGGCATACAGGAGAAAAGTGCAACAAAATACACAGCCAAAAGTTATTTCCATCCTTTTCAATATCCAGTCACATATAACCTCTGACCTCTGGCTTCAAACAATCTTTGGGACTGATTTCAGAGTTGTGTCTGTCATTTCCTATTGTTTCTCCTTTCAACCAACAGCATTGCATTCTTTTGCTTTGCTGAAAAACCCACGTGATCAAAGACTTAGGTTCAAAATACCACTGCTTTATGTCTCATGCATTCCAGCTACACTATCACCTGGATTACTTTCTCCATGCGGTACAGCAGTCTTAAATCCTACTCACTGAACAGTCCTCAAAGACAGTGTAAGACAGAGATAGCCCAATAACACAAAGCCTGATATGCCCAATGTATGGATCAACAACAAGAGCAGTTATTCTTAAAGCAGAACACTGCCTGGCAGGGATAAGTAGCTAGCAGTATGCCATGCACAATTAGAGAACACACATACAATTGTTAGCAATGAAGCTTCAAAGTTGGAAATGTTTTAACTTTTTTCATTTTATAACTGAAAGGGTACTGTAGGCCTCCATGAATCACTGCTGCTGTACAGAGCAAGAATGTCATAGTGAAAATGTTTTAAACAGCAGTGTAAATAACCAAAGGTGCTACTACCCTCTTTGCAGAATTGGTGTGTGTATTTCTGGAACTGTCAACCTATGTACATGGGAAGTTATTACAGACATTGAATTTCCACTTGCTAATGCTCTTCCCAGATATTTCAAACACTTAAATATTCCTATTAAAATCCCTTTCTTAATCTTGTCTAAAACTTCCTAAACAGCTGTTCTTTGGTCTACTCGCAGTACTGAAACTAAGAGCAAGACCACCATCATAAGACCACTGAGTTAGAACAGTTGCCTCAGGCTCCTAAGCAAAGTCCCTTGCTATGGAACATGCTGTGTGATTTAAACCCCCTTCATAATTTAAGACATCTCTGAGTAGAGTTAAAAAAAA
>VZTI01001512.1:86669-171854 GCA_013397865.1 Struthidea cinerea
AAGCAATATCGGAGGGAAGAAAAAAAAAAAAAAAAAAAAAAATCACAGCTTCCTTCCTAACAATTTTATTTGGAGGGACATTCCGGAATTTGTTTGCTCAAAAAACTAGGAATCTTCCAGTGTATGAATTATATTTATTCAGAGTAAATCAATACTCACTTATTTGGTGTCAGCATGGCTCTTTAGACTGCTAGTCCTTTTCTTCACAGTATTTACACCTGATAGGTTTGTGAATTTCACTCACAACTCAGCCTTTGGTCTGCTAGAGTAAACAACTCTAGCAGTTGAAGGGGGTTTGCTGGCTCACCATTTTCTTGACAGCGTTTGCACTTGCAGCTGCTTGAGCTCTAGTTTGTCTTTCCTCTTTGTTCCTGAACATAGTGTTTCATAATTTGTTTCATCAAGATCTTAATAGCACCAATTGTCTCTTTCTCTTTCTTTTTTTTTTTTTTTAAATATAACATAGTTCTAATTGCATTCTGCCCTTTTTGCAAATGCATCACAATAGCAGTTTATAGCTGCACCAGCATACTAAGACCTACCCTTAGCCACTTATTTCCAGATTAGGAACTCTCAGTGGAAAAAACCTAAATGACAACAGGAATAAGAGCAATGAAAACAAAAAATTAGTGACACAGAATCTAATAGCAAACATTCTCCCTGTAATACATTAGTCTGCTTTTGTGTCCTCCAACTTCATTTTGTCAGCAGATTATGCTGAAAATGTTTCCCTGCTATTAATGTAAGGGTCATTAAGGAAAACATTTAAGAAAATTACTCCCAATGCTAACCTTTGAGAAACGCTAATGATTTCCCTTTGCTTGATATTTCTTCTTTCAGCATGAATAGTTGCATTAGCCAATACTTTATCCTCCTTTTTAATAACCTATATTGCTTTCTGTAACTTCTAATTTACGACATAATCATGTAAAATTTTCTACTGAGGGCCACATATAGGAGGTCTATCTTATTTTTACCGGGGAAAACCTCTACACTGTGCTGTATCACATTAACCTCCAAACCTTTTCTTTTTCTCCCTCTGCTCAAAGTGTCATGATGGCAGCAATGGCACTCAAGTTTCTTCAAGAAGAAAAATCTTAACTGAAAAGCAGAAGGGATGAGATGCAAACCAGCAGTGGAAGGAAAGAGCAACGACTAAGGACAGAAGAAGAATTAATGGCAGTGTTAACTCAGCTGTTAGTGTTCTACTGGAATATATGAGGTGCCTATTCTTCAACCAGCAGGAACACATGCCTTGATGTCCTTTCTCTTGTGATCAGAATATTATCAGCAGGAACTTACTGGGGCTGATAAACACTCGGGTCTCACTCCTGTCAGGAAAAGACAATCACACTGCAGTCAGGATATACATTTGTAGCTGGATGTTTTACCACTGTGTAGTAAGAGAAGAATCCAATGCCCACAATCTCGGTTAGATTTGGGAAGGAAAGGTAGGGGCATTGAAGTTAGAGGGTGCTCCAATAGGCCCTTCAGTCTGGACATTGAGGGAAATCAGCACTGAGGATTACATCATGCAGAGTTCATGTTCCATAACTGGGAATTAACCAGGAAGAGTGTATATGTAACCTGATATGGACAGCCATCCATTCATCCATCAGGACTGAAAGGGAAGCCATAGGTATAGAAACAACAGCTAATCAAGGGGCAGGGTACTGTGTGTTGGAATTGGAAGTCAGAAAACTGATCTTACAGGTGTCACTTGTTTTTCTTTCAATATGTTTTTTTTAGACTAGATTTGTCAGGAAATGATGAGGGCGTGCATACATTGCAGGCACATGTCTGTCAGGCTAAGAACAAGTATCACATTTAACTTCTGATATAGATGACCAAATTGGTTAGAGTTACTATGCAATTTGACAGGTGCTCCTACACAGTGAATGAAAGGCCAGAGCATGGGTATAATCTTTAGCAAAAGCAGAAAATGCAAATGAAATTTAACCCTGTTTCTCTTTTTATATTTTCAGGGGCTGAAGTGTTCACAGTACAAACCTATCCATTTTGGGTGTAAACCTAACTTTGTGTAAAGAAGGAATTAAATCCAAGTAATTATATTAAAGCTCTACTATTTTTGCAGTCTTCCACTCCAGATTCAAGAATAGTCAGAATCCTAAGAAGAGGGAGTGTCTACCATAAGGGAAGTGCACATAAATATATATATATACATACATATAATTTCAATTTTGCACATATCCCTGTAATTAAACATCTATCAATTTAAGACTGCAAAGCTATTTCTACACTGACCTTCCTTAACATAAAAGTTTGATTTAAGACCTTAAAAACTCTTTAGACATACAAAACATTAATTTATATTCTTTATATAAAAAGACCCCAAAAATGCAATCACCTATGGAAATAAGCAATCAAAATAAATTGTATGAATTAAAAAAATGCAGTAAGCCCTCTGTATAACACAGTCATCAAGAGAAATGGCAATAGCTCATTTGTAGTACAATTGGAATGCTTATTTTCCCTAGCATGCATTTTGACACATTGTTATTTGTCACATTCTGTTAAACCCTGACATATTTCAACCTTCTTAAAAGATATTCTTACTTTTGAAACAGAATTTGTATTTCCTAAATAATATACAGGTTTCCTTTCAAATTTCCATTTCAAAGGTTCAATTAATTCAAGTGTAAGCTACAAAAGCTACTCATCATCCAATCTGACTACCCAAATGTGGAGGAAAAAGTAAGTTAATTTTCTTCTATTCAAGTTTTAACAGAAGAAACAGAGGTTCACATCAGATGAAAGCTTCCTCTCTTTACAGGGTTTTCTTCTTGCTGTCCCTGGCATACAAATGGCAAAAAAAACACCAAAACCAAAAAAAACCCCTGTAATAGCTTTAACATCAAACTTTAAAAAAAAAAAAATCAAAATTATAGTTGCTTAACCTAACTATGACTTTGATGAATGACTCAGAAAAAAATCCAGAAAATAAAGCTTCTATTTTATAGATCAAATCCTTCTGGCTCAATGATAGACAATCTTCAAAGGTAGCAGAGCTTTGGTAAGGTTTCCTCTGGATTATCCTAAGCTTCTTTGATTTACCTGAACTTCTGAAGGTCCAACAGCCCATAGTCCCTTGAATATTCTTATTTGGCACAGTTTACTGTAGAGGGCACAAGTTATGGGTCTGCAAAACTGTCTGTCCTCCTTTGTGGACTCGCAATGAGGAGAAGCAGTAATCTTGTTCCTTGCCTACATTTGGCAGCTCTAACAGGAGTCTCAGTTCTCAGCATAATCTAATTTCCCTTAATAGAAAAAACCTCCCAAGAAATTAAAAAAAAAAAAAAAAAAAAAAAAAAAAAAGCAACACCACAAAATATAAGCCAAAGCCAACTCAATGTACTGCAAGGGGAACTAAGTAGTTTCATATATATATACTTGATATATATACTTGATATACTTGATATCTTCCTTTCTTGACATATATGTTAGTATGAAAAATACGCCAATCAAATAAATGTTTCTCAAGGAAATGAACAAAAAATTTAAACCCATCAGTCCTTAGCAAAAAGATGAAGTGTCCAGGTGTATGCTTACAACTGGAGACTTAACAGTCAACGACAGAAAGCCCCTCAAAAGGTGACAATAGTTATGAGAAGAATGTATGGTCAGAAAATATGCCAAGCAAAAGTATGTTTCTCAGATCAAGGATGTAGCTAAAAGGGGAGAGAGATATGTGGACTGGAATCCCACTAGCATGAAAATTTGGAGTGTCTCTTTCCTCTTCATGTTACTTGAGCCCTCACCATGCCCTTCTCTACTTCCTCATCAAAAACTGAACAAGACATATCCTGCACCACAGCTCTATTTCTGAGCTTCAAATAATCTGACCAACTGGTAAAGTTATGGATGATATGAATATGTAAGGTTCAAGAGTCAGTCACTTACATTGCCTCATATTTTAGAAGTCACAAGTGACTTTCCATTTCTGGAAAGGAAACTGGTGAAAATTAAACTAGACCACAGAGAAAATAACTGCTGAAGTTTCATGTTTCATCAAGGCTTAATTTGCCTGGTTATTTTCTCTGCAACTCCATGAGTTTAAGTTATGACTCAGTCTAATTCATCTGTACAAGTGAATAAGGATACTACTTAACACTTGATGGAAAATTCCCTGAGCCAGCTGTAAGGTTAAACAATAGAGAATATAATATAATCACAGCAGACAATGAACTTCTTTATATAATTTTGATATGTGGTCACTGTATTTATTTTTTAATTAAAAATTGGGCTAGTCAAATTCCAAGTAAACCAGAAAACTCTGGTCTTAAAATTGTTCTGATAAGTACTAGACATAGGTGTCTTACAGTCTGCAAATACTTAAAACAGAGAACTAAAATATTTAAAGAAGGACTGGTCTGGCATGATTACAGTATAGATACAGAGAGTTTACATTTTAACTTGTGTCCAGGTGATCCTTTGGCTAATCATCAAAAGCATTATGCAGTTTAATACAAGTAGCTTAGAGGCTGAAACTACACAATGGTTTTGGATTTTTTCAAGATGAATTTAGCTGTACCTCTAATGTAAGTATGATACTTAATCACAATTCCTTTTGAGTGGAACATGAATAGGTTTTTTATAAGCATTTAGGACTACCGAAGCCCTTATCAACGTTTCAAATCCTAACATATGCTCATGCTGTTAGTCGTACTGATATCCTTCCATAAAGGGTTTGAAATGTGAACATAACTATGATGAGCTCAGATCATCCTTCTCCAGGGATGATGTAAAGAACAAAAAGCAGAATTAAAATCAGCTCATATTAGAATGCATAAAAAACATATTAAGTATAGAATAGAAACAAAGTTCTGTGATGCACTGGAGAAAGCTGGATCCAAACTCAACTGCAGCTCCTTAGGGTAAGATTCAAAATGTTCATGGACAGTGGATATTTTCTCCAGTATTGTGTCATTGTTCGCATATCACAAAATCTGCAGTTTTGTCAGCACCTGAGCCAAGCATATCATGGAGCTTCAAGGCTTGTGACACTTTTCCTCAATGTTATTTCTGTGGGAGCTCTTGCCCCCTCAGACTAGTTCAGCAGCTGTCTGCTGGGAAGCAGGGGAGAAAGAGAGGGGCAGGAGGGATATAGGGAGGGAGGGCAGGAGGGAGGGAGACAGGGATCTTCTATGGTAGACAAGTTTTCTCTTTTAATTTCCTCCCTTCCCTGCATCTTTTCTTCCCTTTTTCTTTGCATAAACTGCAATGCTTACATATGATAACACTAGAATGGGAACTTCAGGATCGTTGGCAAATAACATATTAAAACAGTACTGTCATTAATTAGTTTCCTGAAGATCATGTCCACTACATTTTCAAAATAAAAGAGAAAAAATTCCCTTCAGCCCAAAGCTAAGGAATCAGATTTTCCATAAGCTACTTTCCATGACTAGTAAAAATTGTCTAAACTAAACATATAACAAGACGGCTCTTGATCTGCTGCTACATTCACAAGACAAAGCTTTGATTAAAGGACATCAAAATCCTACATCATATCCACAGGAGTTTCTCATAGAGCCAGCAAGGCTATAAAAAGACTAATATCATATTAGGTCAATAGACACAATAATTAAATATTACTTTTAAATAAATGGATCTCAATTTTTTTATGTGTGTGGGCTATTTAAGAATAATTTTCATTTTTCTTATATATATAATATATTCCTAAAGAAATTTAATGGAAAAAAAGATCCATTCTTTGCTGTTTATATTAGGAAAAACAAGGTAAGAGAAACTTCACAATCTACTGTCATGTAATGAATTATCTCATAGATGTGCACTACCTGCATATTATTTAACTTCCATCAATAAACACAAACACTGAATTAAAAATTTAAGATCCTGATGGAATATGCATTTTCTGTCAAGAGTTATAACTTCTGAGCAGCAACTGGCAAACCAACAATTTTTTTCACCAGCATCGAAAATAAATTCAGCCAAGGACGGTAACTGGCGAACCATGAAATTGTACACTTAAGTGGACTTCACACTGACAACAGAAATGCCAGATGAAATTTATATAGGCCTGCTAGTTTCACATCTGCTGAGTCTTATTCTCCAGGAGCTTCTTACCCAAAATCCATTTCCAATGAATACAGAAGCCTAACCATTTGCTGTATCAATGCCGGTTTTCAGCATCATATTGATCAAATTATTTTTCCCTGAAATTTTAACATCAGAAATTATTCCCTCCATCCCAAACTTTTAAAAGGAAGGTGTCAGCTAACAGTATGTATGAATGTTAGGAACAAGATAACTATCTGTACCCTGTCCAAATTTTTGGGATTTGTTAAAAACTAACCAAGAAAAAACCCAAACAAATTATAAAACAATATGGTATGCAAAACTAGACCATGAGGGAAGATTTATTCCAAAAAACCAAAAAAGGTATTCACATATACATTATACTGGTAAATTTCTATTATTAGAAAATACTATTTAGAAGATAGGTAAGTATGCTTGGTTTAGGAAGAGGTTTGATTCTTTTTCCTTTAAGAAAAATGATGATTGATAGCATTGGATTTATTTTTGAGTTTTTATTGCTCACTTTAGTGTTCACTTGGAAAGCAGGAAAACTTCACATGACTACTAGGCAAAATGCTAAATTGGTATACAATCCATTAATCTGAAATAACACCAAGAAAATTCTCAATGCTCTAAAAACTAGTGTTTCTTCAATTCATATATACTACTGGATTTACACAAGATGTGGAATGCTATGTGGAAAACTACACAGAAACCTAAGACATGATTTTGCAATACAAATTAATAATGCAGATGATGTGAGAGCACCTTAAGATAAAAAAGCTGCAAACAGATCAGTTACAGAAAACAAATACATACTGAACAAGATCTTCTCTCTTCGTTGCTCCCATGCTAATATTTAATGCTTGTAACAATAGCCAGTTTCACTTATATATAATTATAATTTTCTTCTAGGACAATCTTTCCCCACATAAGTTCAGCAATCACAAATCCAACTACCTGTACTATAGTTGTACTGCACAACTTTGACATTCTGCAAGATAAACACTGAAGAGAGCCGAGCACAGATTTATATGTTTATAAATTTGTAGCATCTCATCTGGGCAACCACTGTGACAGCAGAGTCTCTTGCAAGCCAGAGACTCCATCCAGAGACAGCAATCCACCATTTCCCTCAGTCACCTGCCAGTAAATGTGCACATAGATTCATGCCTGTGCACACCCATTTTGTCAACTGCCAAAGCAAGGTCACAGATCTAGAAAATGCTGCTCGAAATATTTGATCCAGTGGACCAGATCAAGTACAAATGACCAATGAATTCTATTCATTTAAATTGGTTTGTGCTGATTTATATCACCTGGGACCTAATCCATTTTGAAAATGTTTTTTAGAGCAAATTTGGTAGAAAGTTTTCAGCTCCAGCAAACATGGAATAATGTTCTTCTCAGTGTATGTCCTCCCAAGAAGTTGTCATCTGTGTACATAAAGATCCAAAATACTAGCTCTAGGGGAAAAAAAAAAAAAATAACTAGGAAGTAATTTCTTAGGTTTTCAAATTAATCAAAAGCAGCTTGGATCACAGAGCATACTTAAATATTCCATTTAGAGACTTTCTATCTCTCTCTCCACACTGTGCAGGTAGAAAAGCCATCAAAGTGTCTTGGTGCTCTTCCCAGCCCAGTAAAACAAACTTTTTACTTAGATTTTCATTCTGATAAATAGAAACCATGACAATGAACTTTTTTCACACTTTCACATGACAAGGACTGTCCAAGCTATTGGCTGAAACACCGTTACCCCTACAGAGTCTATATTTAGCCTGTACTTTTCCTGTAATCCCTTGTTGGTGACTACAGGCAGCTATTTCATTCAGAGTATGACAGCTCTGTTCCCTGATTCAATAGCTGTTAAATCTAGTTTGTTTCCTCAGCAGATTTTGCTATGTTGCTAGGTGAATTAAATGTGGAAAGCACTGTGAAGCTTTCTCTCTCTAAGTCCCAGATGATTTGCAGGGAAGACAGGATAAAATCTCATAGGGACTGCACAGTAATCCATCCTGTGAACAGTTTGAGTGCCCTTTATATTACTCTTGCCCCCTTAAAACACTCCCCTCCCAAAAGCAAGGGAGTTACCATGGCCTCACTCCAAGGATGCTACTAAGCAACAATCTCTGTTAGTCTCAAACATGTTTTTTGGTATACAAATCTTCATAGTAAATTTCAATAAACCTATTAACCATATGTCAACACCAGCAGAAATGTATACAAACTGTTAAATTCCCTCCTAGCACATTCTTAGTAGTGCAGACAGGAGCTAGCTGGCACAGCAAGAGCTAGGCAAAAGTTATTTTCAAGAAGGGATGTCATTACATCTGCATTACCCGCTGCAGCTGATCACAATACCAATGTTTTTTATGGCCTCATTCTGAAACGGCAAAAACCCAGTTCAATGACATTCTATACCAATCTAAGATAAGAGTAGGAAAATATTCAGTATGTATCTATATTGGGCCTGCCAGTTCTTTTAGGAGTTATTTTTTAGGAGTTTCCATCTACCCATTCTTGTAAATGGGACACTGCAGCCAGCAAAGAGATACTGATGTAAATGAGGCCACCGTCCAGACGGTAAGTAGCCATTATGATTCCCATTATTACTCACTAATAGAATTCAAATCTAAAACTACAAAGAGTATCTTTAGTCCTTCTAAGGCTTTCACCTCCACAGAACCTTCAGTAGAGTATGTATTTCTCAACTTTCTTGGCACAGTCCAGTGCAGTCCATTGCTGGCTGTCATAACAGCTCTCTAATTTTATTAAGTAGGAGAATGAGCTGCCAAATTCCAAAGAGACCAGTAATTTACAGCACAGTTTCCTGCTAGTTAGCCTGTGTTCACACCATCACAATGTTACTAATGAAATTTGTGGGGGTACTTGAAAAAAAAAAAGGCAAAAAACCCAACAATACACAAGGTACCCATGATTTCAAGTAAAAGTTAGAAATATTGATGTCTACAGAGTATATATTAAGATGAATATGTTCCAGAGCTTTGCAGAGTCCATTTTGTCTCTCATTCATAGTAATATTTTAATCCAGGAAAAAAAACAAGTAAAAAAGCGAAGCACTCCCAATTAATATGGCATAAATTTACAAAGATATGTCTCTCAAATAAAGCTAGTTTTTACATTTAAATTATCACTATTTAAAACAGGACTGAAGTGATAAACAGACAAAAAAATTAACGGATATGCTAATTTATATTAAATATACTTTTATGTTCTGATTTTATAAATTTGACCAAAACAGCTGTTCATTACAGAGAATAATATAACCATGACACTGCTATCACTCTTTCGCAAGAGAATTAATGAAATTTCATTGTACATAACATTTATTTTAGGAAAATAATGCCTTTGAAGTAGCTGGTTTCCTATAACAGCACACATCCATTTACTTTATAGCCAAGCATGCTATTGAAACTCTTAAAACCATTACTGTCTAGACAGCACTAGCATTCTTAACTGTGTGTCTTGAGAAGTTCAATGTCCAAAGTTTTCAAAGTTCAGAACTGAAATATTTAATTGGACTTAAACCAAAAAACATTGTATGTAATGCTAAGAACTCGAAGAAAAAAAATAATATTTCGTGTCAAACCTGATGCCTAAATTTAAAGGCTATTTGTTATACTTGTTTTAAAAGGATGAACAGAAAAAGAAGAACCACTTCACTTCATAGCAGTGTTGTGAAAAGTAAAAAAACCCCTTCAGTTTCTGGTTTACAAGACTTAGGTGGGGGATGAATCTACATAAGAAAGGGAATTAATAACTGTTTTTATAAGAGAAATAAGTTTTATGAAGATCATCTGTGGCAATTCCTTGCTCAGTAAGAACACTCCTTGTTCACTAACTTGAAACTGCCCAGCAAGATTACTGAGCAAAGAGGAACCTCTATGCCAAAGCTAGTATGTTGTCATGCAGTTAAAAGCTTCTTATTATCTTAAAAAAAGAAAAGGCTATAGAAGTTACAGTTATTAAAAATTTGTGTGCATCCCCTTTGAAACTGTACATAAACCTCCAATATTCTACAAAAAAAAAAGATTTCTAGGTATTTTTCAAACACAGCATCCTGCTTCATATCAAATATCACAGAGGTCAATGAGAAATTTGTTGTTACAAGTCTTTAACATGACTGAATTGCCAAATCAGTCTGCAAGGCTAAAGTGCAAAAAAATGCTGATGCTTGGATACATTCAGAACAGTGTGTGGATATACTGGGACAGTGTGTGGAGTCCTGAACAGGGTGATTCCATAATCCAGACTGAATGTCTGTCAAATAAATTCACAATAACTTTAAGGTAGTTAAGCTAATAGCAAAATGTAAATATATAAAGAAAAAAAAAAAAAAACATAAAGTAGAAGAGAGACAGCATTTAAAGAGACAAAAAAAAAGTTTAAAATCAGGTCTAGCATACATTTTCTAATTCTAAAGTCACTTTCCACTGTCATCTTGATCGTTTCCTACAGACATGCAATTGATCCACACAGCCATATGTTTAAGCACTGTACATAAATTTAGGTCTTGAACTGCATCTCCACTCCTACCCATGGACTTTCCCATGCCTCTTCTTTTCATTTATTTAATTTGATATTCTGCATCTTAGAAGGTCTCAGAAATTCCATTCAGATTTCTAACTACCCAAAATTTACCCATTTTTTACCTAATGTGGAAGTTAGTCTTGAAACTTCACGCACTAAATTCTTAAATCTCACCATGTCTTCAGAAATACAAGCCTCTTATTGACATTTCAAACACCACATCTTGCACTTGATTGGAAGATTAGCAAATCAGCCTCTTATTGCAGGGGAAAGAGAGGAGAAGACAACAATTGTTTTTGTCTGAAGTGAACAGGCAGTGATTACATTTTAGTTTAAAACCTTCTGAATGTGTCTGATTGCTGCCAATTGATCTGGTATCCCATTTCCAGGTAGAGCAGGGACTGGTGCTTCAGATAAAGAGGTGAGACACCTTCAAGAGTAATCCAGCATATGTCCTTGTTTGCATTTGGGGAGTCTTCCGACCCCTATGCAGGCCAGTGTCTGAATCCCTGAGGCATATGATTTGATTTTCTTTACCATCTTCTCTACAAAGAACTACGTGTTAACACTGTAGAATTAAAATGGAGGTCAATGTCCCACTACTGTGTGTAAGCATAAAGGAAAGGCATGAAGTGAAAGCAGAATGAGTTTATACATCATACTGAGAAAGATTATACATCCTTAATCACCTTGAAGAGCACTTCACTGAAAAAACATGAAATTCAAATTTGCTGCAGAGTAGAGACATAATTTGCTCTATAAGAGAACAAGAATATTCTTTGTATAGCACCACAAACATCCTTTTATATCACGATGCATTAAAGCAAGTCTATTTTTGTTCTCTAAATGTTGTTGGAAGGAGGCAGTTTTTCTAGAAACACTAATGAAACTACCTAGTATTTTGCTGTGATGCTTTTTCCCAAACCACTGTGCAGAAAGAACCTAGGATGATGTGTTCTGTAAAATCTGCAGAAAGAAATTCTATTAACTTTGTCAAATTGAACCTTGCTGTTGATATAACTAAGTTTCTACCTTATTCAGCCTGACTTTAATAGCAGGTCAATTTCATTAACAGAAATAGGAAGGGCAATAATAAATATCTGACATTATTCCACTGCGACACACCAGTTACATCACACCTTGCAGTGACAATCTTTCTGAATTCTACCTAAGGAACAAAGATAAGACATTTGTACCCGTTATCTACCCAAAATAATATTATTTGGACCTATGTAATCTACCCAAATTTCAATACTTACTTTTGACTTTAGAGCGTCAGGTGCAGTTAAAGAAGTACTAGATTATTTAATATGCTGATGTATCACAACCTGTATTAGTAAAGGTAAAAATTACACCAGAAAAAAAGATAATAGTGGAAGAATTATGAGAAGGGAGATAAAATTATAAAAAAGGCAAAAGCAGAAATGCTGCAGTTTGAGTTCTATGAAGTTATCATGCCTTCAATATATTTTTAAAATTATAAAAAATCAGCAAAAATTGTCAGTGACTTCTAAAGTTAAGGTAGTTCAAATAAAACAAAAATAAAACCTTCTGACATCAGTTCTGTGTAATGACAAGGATATATAGCAACCAAAGGGATATTTTGAAAAAAGTAGCTTGTCATATCCTCTCATTTTAGAAAGCAATTGGAGTGAAATTCTTCTACTAGTCAAAAATAATAGCACAAGAAGGAGCAGAGCTGAGATTCAAATTTTAGGATCTTACATCCAGCGAGAATTCATTATGTCCATTTTTCTGCTTGAAACTTGCAGTTCCCTACAGTTTTAGCTTCTCACAGTACCTGCCAATAAAATGTTTAAAACTGTTTTGAGATTCTGAGATTCTGAACTGTTTGTTTAGATCCTCAAGTACACTATGAAGCTGAATGTATTTCTGTAAAAACTGCACTGTCCCACATTCTTAAAAAAAATGAAAAAAAGATCTTGAATTTCCCATATGGAGGCAGCTTACATGCTGGATTTCTGTCAGTGAATGAGTCAACAGGCCTGGGAGCTACAGAGTGTAACATATTGGAAGGGGTATTAAGTAGGTTTTGCCACTCAGCAATACAATGATTATTCAATATGAGAGAGATTTTCTTGTCTTCACTCTTGGTCTCTATTTCTGAACCACATTAGTACATTTTTCTGCTTGCTCTAATACTTCTGATTCTTATCACATCCTTTTTTCGTCAACGCTAATAGTAGAGCAGAGTTCAGCATGGAAGTAGTTTAATGAAATAAAACTACAGTGCAAACTCCAGGACAGAAGAGAGTTTAACCACCTCTGGCTGTAAGCAGGTACAACACATAATACACTCTCCTCTTCCCAGGTACAGAAAGAAAATCCTGCATTGTGTAAACACTATGATTACATGGTAATACCATACAAACCTAATGAAGATCAGGAAAAAGCTCACTGGGAGCAAAAGAGGTGTGGAACATGATGGGGAACAAAAGGCTCCTATGAGAACACTGGCCAAAAAACAGGACCAAGGAAAATTCGCGTTTGCTGCTGATAAAGGTAGGAGACCTAGTGATGAAGGAAGAACACATAAAGACATTAGTACTCAATTTCCTCTTATGTCTTTACAGGTGAGGTCTACTCTCAGTACTCCTTACTGTACTTTATGGAAGTCTCAGGGTCTGAGGGAGTGAAGTATTACCCACAAGAGTAAATTAAGGTAGAGAGGAGGACCATAAATTGATCAAACTGGAAATAGCAAATCCATAGGACTGCGTGACACTCAAAGACATTAAGAAACAACATTGCTTTGAGACTGCTTTCACCTCTGAGAGATTGTACCTTTCTAGCACTACTACTGTTGCTGCTACAGAAAAACAAGTTTGTTTTCAAAGAGGGAAGGTAAATGAATGAGTACTAAGAGTAAAACCCAAGTCCAAAGACTTCATGTGTGGGGCCAGACTAAGCATTTATATCTCTCAAATGCCTTTTCCATTGTCTACTGGTAGCTCACTACCACTAGTCTTTGTGATGGCCAGAAAATATTGCCATGATACAAAAATAAAGTACTGCAGTACTGTAGAATAAATCCCACTGGGAAACAAGAATTCCTTTAAACATAAATAGGAAATTTCCAGAAATTTTAAAAGTACTAGGGGCTGAGCAAATTGGCAGAATCCCAATCATATATGTATTCAACATTCCTCCTATCTCTTAGATGAGATCGTATGTCTGAAGTTCTGACAAAAACTGGAATATGTACAGTACTAACTTGCTACTGAAACTGAATTCATTTACTTCTCTCCAGGTGAAGATTTTAATGTACGTAACTTAATTAATACTAAACTTCCATTAATAATGAGGCTGTCCTGCACATTAAGGTACTTCAGAGTTGTATCAGTGGTGGAGGGCAGGGGCTACAGCACTCTTAAGTGAGAAAGGATGGTGAGAAGAAGAATAAAATGCAAAAAATAACAAGCATCAAAACTGTTAAATTATAAATAAACAGAAAGGTCTAGGAAATAATATGAAAATAAAGACCTGCTGTTTTAATGCAGACACAGGAAAGAAAAAAAAACCTCTTTAGAGAAAAAGTGAACTTGATACCCATCCATATATTATGCATATCACCACAGTGTTAAATATCACATAAGTGGTATATAAATAGCCAATCATTATAAATTTCAGATTCTTGAGTGCTGCCTTGTCACCCTACATAAAGAGTAATTATTATATATTGGCTAGCTATTTCTACAAATTCTGAAATATTTATCAAAAGTTGATTTATCTTTGATTTATATGTGACCCAACTGTGAAGTGGCAAATATCATGTAAAGTACTTGGGTTAAAAAAAAAAAAAAAAACTTTCAAAAACTAAAGCACAAAGTGAACAATCTTGCATTGCTCTAAAGGGATTTCAAGGGTCATCAGTGTTTGGCATTGAGACATACTTCATATAAAAAAGAATCCTGTCTTGCATTCCTGAGAACTAAGGTAAAAGAAAAAAAAGTATATTTTCATATGCCAGACTGTACATGCAAATATTTCTGATAGAATGCAGGAGGCCTAGCCACGCAACTGGCAGAGCTGTATTTTGGATCTTGATTCCTTTTCATTTAGTTCAGACAAGTATGGAAGTTTCATTTAAGTATTATGACAAAAAAGTGCATATATTTTATGCACAGGAATCCTTTCACCTTTTTTATCCAATGATTTTCTGGTCTGTACTAACTTATGTCAGTTGACAATTTTACACTTTTGACAATTCCACTTAATTAATTAGGAATCAGATATAATTTTGGCTTCTTAAGTGTAAGTGTGAGCAACTTGAATAATGTTCTAAATTTAATAATTAGAACAGATAATTCACAAGAACAGAAAAAGAAAAAAGAGTGATTGTTGCTTACCTTCAGCCTGCTTAAACTTCAGCAAGGCTTTCAAAGCAGTGGTCTACAGCAATCTCATAGCCATGTCCTGGAAATGCAGTCTGAATGGATGGGTTGCACAGCATGAGAAAGGCTTGTTGGATGAGTAGCCAGTGACTCAGGATCAGTACTGGAGCATATGCTGTTTAACTCCTCCATCAGTGATCTTGCCAAAGGGATGAAAGGGATGGGGCTGTTCAGCCTGGAAATGAGAAGGCGCTGGGGAGACCTTATTGCAGCCCTCCAGTACTTCAAGGGGGCTAATAAAAAGAGGGAGAGTGACTTTTTACACAGGCAGATAGCAACAGGACAAAGGAGAATGGCGTTAAACTAAAAGAGAAGAGATTTAGAATAGATGTTAGGAAGGACTCCTCCACTGTGAGAGGGTGACACTGGAACAGGTTGCCCAGGGAGGTGGCAGATGCCACATCCCTGAAAACATTCAGGTTCAAGTTGGTCAGGCTCTGAGCGACCTGATCTAGTTGAAGATGTCCCTACTCAGTGCAGGGGTTGGACTAGATGACTTATCTGTTACTTCTACTTTTGTTCCAGCTTCAGTCTATAGAGATCAAGTGGATTTTTTTTAATAGCCCCTGACATAAGTTGTCTTCCATCACACATTCTTCTTAAAAAGAAATAAGCTATTTAAAAACTGAACTGTATTTGTTTTGGAAAATCAGAATGATGAAACTGAAATAAAATAACCAGTTAAATGTTACAGAGAATATTAAAAATCGCATGAATTATGAACGCGTACAAAAGAAATATGAAAACCTTTAGACCAGCTGTTAACTAACATTTGAAAGCCAAATGAAGTGAGTTCATAGAATAATGCACCAGATGGAAGAAATATGTATACCCAGGGAATAACTGTTTCTTTATCTGCAATTCTAGCTTACTTTCAGACACGTACTTACCACCATTGAAGAAAACTTCTTCACTCTGTATAACATCGTGAAATAATGTACTATTCTTTATGTCATTGTCATTTTTTGTGGTTTTTTTTTTCCTTCATTGTACAAAAGAGGAAAGTAGTAGGTAAAAAAATAAAAACAAACTTGAGGTATCTAAAAAAAAATCCTGTATGCTTTCTTATTTAGCTTATGATATGTCTGCATGTGATCAAATATTATATGTATTATTTAATCATAAATTCATATAGGGGTCCTTAAAAATGAAACTAACAGGTTTTAAATATAGCTTCTGCTTAACATTGATAACTTCCTACATTTGGATTATTTTGGATGTGTAGAACTATACAGAAATTGTTTTAATTGGCAACTATAAAGGATATGTCAGGAAACTTCTCCAGTACATGCTTAAATACAAGATACATATGCTGAAAATGGTGCTGTCAAAAAACATATTTAACTGAAACCTGATAGAAAAAGTTGTACCAATATGAAATGTGCTAATAGATTTATAGGAAATAAAGAT
The DNA here is from genome assembly GCA_013397865.1 of Struthidea cinerea. Taxonomy (NCBI): domain Eukaryota; kingdom Metazoa; phylum Chordata; class Aves; order Passeriformes; family Corcoracidae; genus Struthidea; species Struthidea cinerea. The sequence goes on from VZTI01001512.1 coordinate 103,109, forward strand.
GTTGCAAATTAGTTCATTAACACACAACAGAAGGATATTTTAGTTTTAGTTTTCTCAGAATGCTTAGGAGATTGATAAGGAGCATTGGGTTCGTGAGGTAAGGGTTTGGTAGTAGAGGGGCTACAGGGGCAGCTTCTGTGAGAAGCTGCTGGAATCTTCCCCCAAGTCTGATAGAGCCAATGCCAGCCGGCTCCAAGACTGGCCAAGTTTGAGCCTTGCAGAGATTGAGGCAGCACCTCTGGAATAACAGCTCTAAGAAGGGGAAAGAAGTTACTGCTCAGGAGCAATTGAAGCCAGAGAAGAAAAGATTGAGAATATTTGAGAGGAACAACTCTGCAGACACCAAGGTCAGTGCAGAAGGAGAGGAGGAGGTGGTCCAGGCAGTGGAGCACACATTCCCCTGCAGTCCATGGTGCAGACCATGGTGAGGCAGGCTGTGCTCCTGTAGCCCATGGAGGTCCATAGGGGAGCATACTGATATCCACCTGCAGCCTGTGGAGGACCCCACACTGGAGCAGGGGAAGAGTGTAAGGATTCCTCTGCATAAGGAGGAAGGAGTGGGAGAGACAACATGTCATGAACTGAACACAACTCCCATTCCCTGTCCCCTGAGCCACTGAAGAGGAGAATGTCGAGAAGCAGGAATACAGTTAGGCCCAGGAAGAAGAGAAAGGTGGGGGAAATGTGTATTAAGATTTGGGTTTATTTCTCATTATCCTTTTCTGATTTGAATGGTAATAAGTACAACAATTTCACCCAAGTCAAGTCTGTTTTGCCTGTGATGGTAATAAGTGAGTGATCTCTCCCTGCCCTTATTTTGGTCCACAAGCCTTTCATTACATTTTCCCTTCCTCGTCCAGATGAGGAGGGGAGTGTTAGAATGACTTTGGTGGGCACTTGGAATCCAGACACTGTCAACACTCCACAAAAAGAAACTACACAAAGAAATTAATTTTCTACCTGTGAAAGCTATGCATGGTCCTCAGATGCTGCAAATCCATCTAGGTCATGATTTATAAAACTTTACGATACTGGCTGATTTTTTTGTGCACTAAGTGCTTTAGACCAAAGCTTTTCCACATTAACTTTAGCAAATGTGGGCATATGCTAAGAAATGTGACTCATGTGCATATATTGTTTTATCCTAAGTAAATCTCAAGATCCAATCAAATTATTCATTATTTGGCTTCTTTTGCCGTGGGGCAAAAATTGCTTTCAGAGATATAACTTCATGATAAAAACTACAGAAAACAGAGTATGATGTAGACATCAAATACTAATGTACTTTCAGCATTTTGTTCAACGAAGCATAACTTTCTTTGTTGTCAGTATACATTTTAATGTTACAGTAGATGAAGTTAGCAGCCAATGTATAGAGATAAAAAAAAGATGTGTTTCTTTATTTTGTGCTATGACTGTAATGATTTTGTATAATTGCTGCAGCAAGTTGTGGAAGAGACAGAAAATTAATAAAACCTTCCGACTGCACAGAGGATAAAATCATTGCTGTGAATTTTCAGCTGTGCTGTATTAGGTTATTTACTGCACACTACAAAAACAGAGGATGTTTAGCTCTGATGCAGGCAGAAAATACAAGCATTCCAAGTCCAGATGTCTTAACTCAGATGAAAAGATGCAAGTTGAATTTTGAAGTGTTAATTTTTTTTTTCTAAAATATTTTAGTTTTAATTTTTTACCTCCTAAGGCACTTCCCTTTCCTGTTTTCTTTAAAGCAACCAGATGGTTGAAACTTGTGGAACAAGAGCTATTTGCACATTTCAATTCTCAGTCTTTACAATAATCTGTAGAAAACACAACATTGTTGCTTAAGAAGACAGTAGTAATTGCACATACAAAAATACCATTTTGGAAAGGGAGGTAGCTAAGAACCAGACAGTTAAATTCATTTCTCGTCTCCTTGCAGAGTAGAGTGCAAATCCTTGCTTAAGGAATAATGAAGGAAGGCTTGTTTGCCTGAACAACCTGTAACAGATTTCAACAAGAGCTAGTACAGCAATAATATGAAGGTATAAGAAGAGTTTTCTAAACTATTCTAAAATCTACAGAAACACCGTCAATAGTGCCAAAGTCAAATACAACTAGCATAATAATCAGATCAGTGGGAGACCCTCCCTTTAGTCACAGCTGCAGTGCATAGGGAGATAAAATTGATTTACACAATCTTTAAAAAACATATAGGAAAGCAGCAGCTGGAACTGGAGCCTGGTTCATTCCTAGATTCAGAACTATCTATGATTTGGAAACAAGTAACACTGTTAGGAATTGTCAGATCTGTATTTGTACCTGCCATGAATGAGTGTTTTCGTCTGCTCAAAGAACTGCCACCAAAGGTATTGGAAAAAGCAAGTTTACTACAAAAGTGAAAGCATGAAAAAGTTGGCAAGGTGCACTCTTCTACTTACTAGGTTCTTAAAGCACATAGAGAAAAATCAGACTAAAACCTGAAATCAATCCATCTAAAACTAAATGATCTACATAGAGGCTGGGTTGGAAAGGGTTAGGGATAGAAAGGGAAACCCACCCATTGAGTCACAAGGTTCAGGACCCTCTTGCCAAACTTAGTCCTGGACTTGCTTAACAATTTAGACCCAAAGGTTTAAACAGCACCTGTACTTAACAGCACTTAATTGATAGCTGAGTTTGAACAATTTAACCAAAGATTCTGCAGAATTTACTACAGCACAACAGTAACTCACTCACAGGCCTAACTCGCTTACTAATCTAACATACTTAAGAATCTAAGAGAGCAGCATTCATAGTACATTTGCTATGGCATATTCACATACACACAAACGCAGTCTAAAGGAGTATGTACAAGGCTCCATAATCAGCATTAAACAGCGGGCCTCCAAGTATAGCAAACTTGGGAGTTCCTTAGCTCTAAGAGGCATCCCACTCCGAGGGAGTTTGCTGGTTGCAGCCTTCTGCAGTCTAGCAGAGCTCAAAAGGTTGCACTTAGGACCACTGTTTATAGGGCCACAGGAAAGCTGGCTTTAGTCATAGTAATCTTCCATCCTGGCCTCAATTTGGGTCAGTAACTTTCTTTGAAATTTCGATAACAAAAATGTTGTTCCACTTGGGTTGTTATTCAGGCAAGAAAAATATGTTTCCAGGGCTGTTTGTTAAAAAGCAGGAGCTCGTTAGACAGCACAGGTTCCTGGCAGCAGACAGTGTTTCTGCTGAGCTCAAGAGGAGCTTAGGCCAGATGCTGTTTGTCAAGGCTGAGGCCTAATGAGCATTTCTGAGATAATAGTGTGGCTCAAGGAAAGGGGGGGTTGCACCACCACAGTACTTTATGTCAGCCAAGAGGTAAAGTCCAACTTCATTGCTACTCACAAGACAAGAAAAAGGGTCTTTAGAGGACCCTAACCTTTATCTTGGTCCAACAATTTTGAAAAAAACCCCAAACCACACTGTTTGTACAACTATACAAAGATAGCCTTTGGAAGGGAGATGGAGAAGAAAAATAATATAGCTATGACCACATTATGATTTGGATGTGAGCTCTGTCCTTATAGAACACTCCTCTATTTTAAATTAACTTCACAGTCACTCAGATAAAGGTCAAATATATCCTCAGCTATACATGTTTAATGCAAGTGTTCAGGCACTGCAGAGAAGCATAGTTGGGTCTGTGCTCTCCTTTCACATGGAAACAAGTGCTTACTAATTGCAGCGTGCATGACTGACATCCCCCCGACCACAATTCCATTACACGGTGCTTATTTTAATGTCACTCAATAAAATGTAAGACAAGTCATTGAGGCTCTTTCCAGATCATCTTGCAATGTAGTATGAGTTGCAATCTGCCAGACAGGGGCATCAGGCCTGCTATAAAATGGGGAGATAGTCTAAATCTCACTGTACTGCTTTATTTCCAGTCCCAGGATGCAGAATAGGTCAGTCTAAATCAAGCCTGCACTACCAGCTGCTATGAAGTCCTTTGTGAGCTCTAAGCTCTCTGTGCACTGGGAACAATAACCACAAGAAGGTGGACAGCAGACCTATGTAGAAACACAAATTATTCCATGCACATGCTTCTTAAAAATAGTGGTTTTTTCCTGTTCATACCCTCAGGATTTAGCAGTGTCCCTACGAAAATGTTCTGGCCCCCTATGTGACATCTACTACTGTCACTCCACCTAAATTCCTCTGAAAAAGCAATGGCCAGGAGTATCACTATAGACTTTCATCACAAGGAATGACATTTATGAAAATCTAATCATAAAGGAGCACAAAAGCCTCAAGAGTGCTGTGATATTTCCTTTAGAAACATCAGAGGATATGGGCCAAAGAGGCTGGTGTAATGTTAATTGTGTCCCGCTGAAGTATCACCTTCTTTCTGGCAAGGCAAAAAAAGAAAGAAAACCAGAATAAAACATTATCCTCTCCCCTCAAATTATTCACATTCCACCTATTCCAAACCAAAAAAAACCAAACCAAACCAAACCAAAATAAACCAAAACACTAAACAACAAATACTTAATCCCATATAATTTAATGGATCACAAATGCAGGTGGGAGGAACTCAAGAGGTCCCTAGGCTAACTGCCCAAAGACATCAAGGCCAGCTCTGAGGTCAGACTGGTTGCATAGGGTTTGATCCAGTCTGATCTTGTTAACCTGAAAAGATGGAAACTGAACAGTCTCTCCCGCTGCTTGACTGCACTTAGGGTGAAAATGTCTTTACAGACAAACAAAATCTCTCGTATCAACTTGTGTCCATCACAGTTTTTTCCTGCCATGCAAAAAGAGCCTGCAAAGTGCTCTCTGCATGCCTGCAAAGAGTCTGGCATCTGATATATTTTACATGCAATTCATGTGTAAAAGCAGTCATTGTATAAAATACAGGAAAGTTTTTGAAATACAGGCTGGAACTTTGACATTTTCAGCTTGTGGAAAGAGAGTAAAGTAGTATCAGTAAAGAAGTATATCCCACCTTGTCTGTCCATTAAGTTTTAGGAGACACTCTCTGGCTTTTGTAGTGTCCCTGACCCAGGAAGAATACTTGGAAAGCATCAGTTAAAGCCCCCCACGAAAGCCCAAACAGAGAAGTGCCAAATTTCTGAAGACAAATTTGCCTGGCTTAAATACTCAACTTTTCTGAAATAAAAGCATTTACAAGCACTTCAGCTTGGGGTCAGAACTGCTGTATAGGAACCTTTGAAGCTTTTTGATAACTCACGCACTCTCTAGAGTGTGCTTTTTGGTTTAAACACTGAGTTCCCTTCCAAGAGAAATAAAAACCAGCAACAATCCTACATGCACTTGGTGCAGACATTTGTTAGAACTGCTTCACATACATCCCTTTCTCAGCATAGTCCTTTAGGCTCTTCATAAATATTAATTTACAGAGTACCCAAGAGGCATAGAAATTTTTTCCTGATGAAAAGTGAAGACAGGCAGAAAACCTATTCCCAACTTCACAAACAGAATCTTCAGCAGAGTTTGAAACTAAACCTACATGCCTTACTTGCTTAAGCAAACTCTAGTTCTTTTCTCTCCAGACTATGCCACTACTCAGTTGGCACAAACTTTTGGAGATCTTAGATTAAGTGTTGACAAAGGGACAGGATCAGGAAAGACTGCTCAGCTGGGAGACCAGAGGCCATGCTCACTGGCAAATGATTAGTTGCAATGCAATAGGGACCCCAATTACCTCCCAAAAGAAATTTCAGCTGAAAAACAAATGTTCATCGGATCACTCCAGAAAATGCAAGTCAGTGGTGGGGGTGGAGTTTATTGTAGTTTGTTTGGGTTTTCTGCAAGTCTTTGCACTTGAACAGGTGGTTCGAACTTGGAAGAATTGACATCAGCATTAAAAAAATTAAATAAAAATCATCATAATAAAAAATTATCATTCTCTGCTAAGTCTTTCTGCTGATATAAACCAAGTAATATGGGCATGTTATTACAGAGGTTTGCTTTTCTAATTTTAAAGAATTCTGCATATGGAATTTTACTTCTGTTATTGCTTAACTTTCATAGAAGAAAACTTTTATAACCAGCCATTGAGAGAAATAAAAAAGGATGATTGATATAACAGTGGTAGCTAAGTTCATTTACTATTGACATAGTGCTTTGTTTACAAAATTTCTCCACACATTCATGTAAAAGTGCGATGGCACCATGTGTGGCAGTCTTTCACCCTCACAAAGGGATTTTAATATTGAGGGCTCTTCTTAGAGTTATACAGTTGATATTTTTATGCTTAGTAGATGAATTAGAGAGAGAAAATGCTTTTCTTGATATAACTCAGTTCCCACCTCAGCTGGACAGGAAAGAGAAAACGTAATGGAAAGCTTGTGAATCAAGATAAAGACAGAAAGGGATCACTCATCAATTACAGTCATGAGCAGAACATACTCAGCTTGGGGAAATTAGTTTAGTTTATTGCCAACCAAATTAGAATAGGATAATAAAAAATAAAATGAAAATTAAAAACCATTCTTCCCACTCCTCCCTCTTCCCAGGCTTAACTTCATTGCTGATTTTTCCTACCAAGTTTTCCCCCAGTGGCACAGTAGGACAGGGAGTGGGGGCTCTGGTCAGTTCAGCACATGCTCTCTCTGCCACTCCTTTCTGCTCGAGGGAGGAACTCCTCACAGTCTTCCCCTGCTCCAGCGTGAAGTTCCCCACCCATGGGGTGAGTCGTCTATGAACATCTCAAATGTGACTCTTTCCCATGGGCTGCAGAATGGGTCCCTTCCATGGGGTGCAGTCCTTCAGGAACAGGCTGCTCCAGAATGGGTCCCCTGCAGGGTTACAAGCCCTACCAGCAAACTTGCTTCAGCGTGGGCTTCCCACAGGCTCACAGACTCACTTAGGCATCCACCTGCTCTGTTTTGGGGTCTTCCATGGGCTTCAGGTGCATCTCTGCTACACCATGGACCTCCATGGCTGCACGGGGACAGTTGTGGTCTTTACCACAGCTTCAGCGCCTGGAGGACTTCATCCACCTCCTTCCTCACTAACCTTAATGTCTGCAGAACTGTTTCTCTCATATATTCTCATTCTTCTCTGCTGTTGGTATTCCAACAGTAGGTTGGGTTTTTTTCCTACTACTATCTCTGATGGGCTCAGCCTTGGCCAGTGCTTCCACTGCTGTTGTTCTCCTTGGCTGATATCTGAGGGTCAACAAAATTCCTCAGTACTTCAGTTCAGAAATGCAACATTTTAGGTATGAGGAAGTGTTTTAAAGTTTCTGAACTCTCCAAAAGTCCTGTGTTTCTTCATTCTAGAGAACATCGTCAGTGTAGAGAACATCGTCCAGAAATCGGTGTGCAAAATTGCACACCAGCAGCAACTTTCCAGTAGGTTTCAGATATGACTCAAATTGCTCTATAAATGTCTGTTAAAATAAAATAAAAACTCCAACATATGCAACAACTTTCTCAAAGAACTTAACCTCCAGTAAAATAACTTCTTCTTGAACAAAAATCTCCATTAAGCACCTCTCTTACTGAGCTAATTTAGTATCCATTAGCAGAGAAAAGAATGTTTAAAAGTCTTCCCATAATTGCAAATCGGAAAGTTTTTACTTGGCTGTTTTAAGCAGTGTAGTACTGATTCCAGTCTTACAGTTTAATTTTCTCCTTTCTCTAACAGGTTTGCTATGCAGAGGAACACTTTTTTTTCAATGAGGGGAGAAAGAGTTGGTCTAAATATATATATGTGTATATATATACACACACGCATACACTTGCATGTCTTTTTATACACAGATAATTTATATTGAAACAGCCGTCTCTGCCCACTGTTTGGACAATCTAGAATAATGGTGAGTTTCAGTTATTCATACTTGTATTTTGCAGACACAGAAGAGTTTTTTGTGCCTCTATTCTCATTATATGCTTCTTTACAAACAGTATATTTTAAACAATCATATAAGCAAAAGATTAAGTTGCATTATTACGAGATGTGTAATTTCAGAGTTTATTAAAAGAACATTTCTGAAGATGCACATCCCTGTAGGCAACAGCTGGCGATAGAAAAGGAGCAGCTGGTGGTTTTCAACAGCTGGTGACAACAACCATTGATGAGAGATACTACATTTTTTTGATAAAAAAGAAAAACATTAATACTGCTTCTGAGCACTGAGACAAATACACTGGCAAAAGGAGTCAAAAGTGTTTGCTTGCCTTATCAATTCAGGGCACGTCTAAGACTGGTAACAGAGTGACAACTGACAAAAAAAACCAACAAAACACCATAACCAAAACAAAACAACAAAACAAACAAAGGAACTACTTTGAGTCCAAAACCTACACTAGTCTTGGTATAAAGACAGAATAGTTGTGTTAACATAGCATTTTGGCAGATGGACCTCAGTAACAAATAGATACCTAGCTTTGTGGTAGGAAGATTTGAAGTTCCCACACTTTGCACTATTACATAAATAAACTTCCTTTGAAAGGGTTTTCATGCATCTGTTAAGTCCTGATAAATTTTCAGGATAAGATTCCCTTACCAAAGGTTCCCAAGCCCTGAAATCTCTTTTGAAGGCCCTCAGACTAGGAACTGCCATTTCCTCACCCCCTACATAGAAGATCATTAATGGGTAATAGTCTGTGGGCCACACCAGGCTTGGAAGTTTCCTGGTGACATCCTTAACCCACAGAGGCAGCAGACCTTCCTACAGGTTGGGCTTGTTTGGCCCAACTTCTTGCTTCACAGCTGGTACCCTCCTCTTTGTTGGGGGATGAACCCCTTGATCTTGAATTGTTTCTGCCAGCTGCTTCTACTTTAGGGAGGCCTGAGCATGGTCCCACCAGTCTATCTTCCTCTCTGATTCTCTGATGCTTCTCATCCTTTCTACTTCATCTCATATCTCCACCAGGCTGAACAGCTTGTCCACCTGGTCACGTCTGATGCGACTTCCAGCACTGCTACAATCCACTAAGAGGCTTAGACATTCCCTGTAGCCTGAAGCCTGGACAGCTACATGGAGATTTTCATGTTTTTCATGGGGTTTTGTGAGCTCTGTCTGGGTGCTGCATCTTTCTTGATGACCTTAGACAAAACCTCAGAGTGGACATCATATTTGATCTCTCTTGGGGTACATAAGGACCAACAACTGAGCTGGCTGCTTTTGCTGCAGTACCTCAGTGCTCTTCCTGCTCTCCCTGCCTGTGCAAATGGATGCACCACTTGCACTCCCTGGAGCCATTTAAATCTCCCTCAGATGCTCCTGGCAACACCCCCTCTTTGCCTGACTGGCTCACAAGGTGTGCCAGGTCCTGAGGGGGCCCTGGGCTGCGGCTCCAATTAACATTCAGATACCATTAACCCAAATTCCTAACACCAAAATGAGCATGGGAGAAAAAGCATGCCTCCTCAAAGTTCCCATCCCCTTTGCAACACATTTTTAATGCACAGAAAGCAATTGAATCTATAATTAACATCCCAAAACATCTGCCTTCTTAGTATTGGTGCAAATGCTCTGCCTTTTAAGACCAAATCTGCGTGCTAAATATTTTTTTTAAAAAACAAACAAAAAAATCAATGGGTTAAAACAAGCAAAAGAAATAAAGATTAACTAACAGTGTGTAAAGAAGCAAGCTATTACTACTGGCAAAATGTCATTTTTTTTGGAGCATGGAGCCGAGCCAACCCAAGCTGTGTCTTGTTGAGCTGAGCCAGGTTGAGCCATGGTGGGGCAGGCTGGGTGTCCTGGCTCTCGCTGCATGACGGGATAAAACTCTTTAACAGAGAGAGCTGGGCTGTTCTGTTCTTCCCAACAGAGCTGGAAAATTCATTGTTAACCACTGAGTGCTACAGTGATGCTACTGAGACCCCGGTCTGAAGGCAAAGTGCTGCTGAGAGAGGGAACAGGGCTTCCCCGGCCTGTGGGAGTTCCAACAGAGGAACAAGCAGCTATGGTTTCACTGCAGCCCACATCTTTCCTTCTCCAGAGACTTCTCTACCCATGGTGCTTGTCTTCCACAGGAATATTTCAAACACAACAGTCATAATGTAATACAACTCCTAGAGCTGAAGATGACACCCTGTCAGAAACAAATATTTGCTGAATATTGCTCCCATCCCCTGCCCATGCACTGAGACACTGCTGCCACTCCGATCTCTCCTGCTCCCAGACATAAATGGATTTCAGCAGTGCCCTACTTGGCTTTCTGAAGGCTCTCAGGAGCCAGGAGTGTATGCTGAGTTGCTAATCACCCTCCATAGGACTCTCTAAGTCCTACCACTAATCCTCTCTGCTGTACCCTGGCCACATGGTACTCCAGAATCTCATCAGCAGGTTTAATGGAAGGGAGACCAGAGACAAGCTGTTCCATCAACTAAAACAAACCAAGGGCTTCAGCTTACATGGCTTACCCAGTGTCAGCTTTCAGCCCAGGAGACTTTTGTCTAGGGAGCCCCTGACCTGAATGATGTGGGGCCCAGTGTATAAATGGCAACACAATTTGGGAGAGAGGAGGAAAGGTCAGAGTGAATTTAGAGCTGCTGTTTAGTCTCTATGCTACATCCTGCATTTCCCTAATCATCAGGAAAACACTGAAAGTGGAGGGCAAATGTGCTCCCATGCTGGCCAGAGGTGATCTACATTCACACACACACCCACCCCGCTGGGTTTGAAGCAAGATCCCAGGGGAAGCTCAGTCTCTCTTTCTGCAGCACAGATGAGGCTGCACAACAGCAAGATGTGAGAGCACCACAATGAGTTCCAGATGGGAGCTGATGAAGCAAAGAAACCCAGAAAGGCTGCAGATGGCTGCAGACATGAAGCAGAGGCATCTCAAGGAGCTGAGAGTGGGTCAGGCAAGGCACCACAAGGAATAGGAGGCTGAGGATCTCCGCAAGTTTACTGAAGCAGAGCCAGGGGAAAGCCTGAAAATCCTTCATACTTGGATCTTAGGAGTAATGGGACTCTACAGGTGGTGGCATCCATGTGTGAGCAGCCCAGGGGCACACTGCATGAGACAGAGCCTGGAGTGCTGGGTTTAGGCAGCAGAATATCATCATCAAGGATGCTAATACACAAGATGGCAATCAGGTGTGTCCAAGAGAGCCTTGCTGGAATGGGCAACCATGGTGTTGCTGTCACAGCCTCACTTGGTGCTGCTCCAATGCTCAGAGCAGCCAGGAATCCTCAGACCACGCTTTCCTACACCCACCCACTTCTTAGCTGTCTTGGAAGAGTGAAGATTAGGGTGATGCTCCGTGCTCTGCAGTTCAACGTCTCCTGCATCCATCATATCAGGGCTTGCTCCATGGTTCAGCAGGGCTTGGCTCCCTCCCCTGGTTCAATTGTAAGTCACTTATTTCGGTAATATTTTCAGACATCTTTCAGGAGAGGACACAATCCAAACACTTGTTCCCCTCTAAATCATCTGGGGATAACTCATCAAACAAAACACAGACAATAAAAGTGGAGTACTCAAAACTCACTTAGTTGGAAAGGACAGCTCATGTGGTTGGAAAGGACAAGCTTATTTTGCAGAAAATCTTAGCCATTTGAAAATTTGTTTGCTTCAAATCAAACTAAAAGAAAAATAAAAAAAAAGTAGTTGCATTATTTTCTTCACATGATTGTACAAAGTTGCAAAATCTCAAAATTACTGTATTCCACTGCCATATTTTGATAGCTTCAAAGTAGTGTCATTGTGTCAACTCACAGTTTAATGTATAATTATATTGAATAGTTACCATTGTGCAGACAGATTAAATATTAATATTGCCTTGACAATATTAGAAAAGAGATATCAGTGAATATATTTTTCTGGGTGTTTCTATACATACATAATATATGTGCAGATATATATACACACATAAACAAATCTCTATATATACTCACATAACTCCATTAAAATATATTAATTTTAGACACAATATTTTCTGATGAAAAGCTGTTTCAAAGATTTTTTTTTTTAAAAAAAGAAATCTGGTTTTATAATTTTGTGATTGAGATATACATCCCTCCCCGAACTGCCCCTCCAACGTCCACTCAGCCTGCATCAATATTCATATCTCTCTCTCTAATCATAAGATGAGCTCCCTGAAGGCCTATAGTAGTTAGGTTCTCTTTATATGACCATTAAAATAGATAACTGGTTTTGCCATTAAGCATCTCTCAGCCTTCTGTGCAGTTATGCAGAAGTGTTTATGGCCCAGTTCCTAACAGGGAATCCACTCTGACAGAGCCCTAGAGAAGCATTTGGGGTACTATCTTGCCAATAATGCTTAGAAGCAGAAAGTTAAGTGTACTAAGTCCTTCAATGAAAGTTAATTTAGCTATAACCTTGAGTCAAAACGTTACTGAAGAAGTACATTAGGAAGAAATCTTAGCTTAGATTAATTCAACCTGAAAGCTCAATAGAGACGTATTAACATTTGTAGCTAGACAAATCAAAGCAGGGAGGCTTTTGGTAGAAAGTAACACTAATTAAGTAAGAAAAAAGAACTCCAGAAATTTCTCTTACCTAGAAAACTTTCAAAACCTGTGGTGGAACAAAGAAAACAATATTTTCTATTAACAAACATCAACCAGTAAAAGCTCACTCTTTAACAGAACTGTTTTCATGAAGACAAACCTCTCTTATTCTTTCTTTCCCTCTGTTTCTTCTTCTGCTTATCCCTTTTTCAAGCAGTTTTTCATCTCGCTCACTTGACCCTCCTTTTCTTTCTAATTTCACGTTTTCCACCTGCTCTGCAATTCTCCTGCATGAAGCTTTTCTTACTGTAATCAACGCAGTGATAACAAACTTTCTTATTGCAACCACACAGACGTAGGATACCCATCTTCTTATTATAAGAAGAAATAGGACAAAAGGTTACAAGGCCTTCACACCCCACTAATTAAAAGTCATTTCTCTGAGAGTTTTGATGTCTAAGATGCTCGTGCTTATATCCAAACCTATTAATTTAAACTAGACGAACTTGGCTGAAGACTGGAATATTTTCCACTGGTGATCTGTCAGCTCATTCTGTCACTGTTTTTGGTAAAGCCTTAGTTCCTTTTACTTCAGGACCTCCTATTTAGCTCCAGTTCTCTCAAATTTAAATAAATCAAATTTTGGAGTTAAACTTTTGAGATTATACTATAAAAATAATTGAAAGGACAAAAAAATTCCAGTGCTACATCAGAATATTACTGGGGTGTGCTTTTGAACATAATCAGTAAGTGTCAGCTATCAAGAGACCATTATTATAAACTATTAAGTCATGAACTGAAAGGATGGTTTTATACAGATACTAAATGGTTGGTTTGTGTAGTTTCTGTTGTTGCTGCTACAAGATTACAGGATAAGCAATGATTTTGGATCTTCACAGTATTTCAAATACTGTGTTTATGAATGTTACATATGTGTCAAAGAACCTACCATATAACATGAAATAGACTCCATCAAAAGAAGTGTCCCCTACAGGAGCAGCAAATAAATGCAGTTCAGCTTTCATTAAAATACAAACCAGTTACTAAATGCATGATGCCCAAAGGGTATAACTTTTAGTCCCCAAAAACCCAATCATTAAAATAAGACTGCATAATTTAATGTGATTAAGCCTAGATATAAAGAACATTAGAGGGAAAAAATCATTTGACATACAAATACAATAATAAATTGACATTTATATAGATTTTTCTGAAGAAGTTAAGGACAACAAAGCTGGTGATTACAGTTATTGTCATCTCTGGCTATTAAGATGATTATTTTAAGTAATAATAACTATTCCATGTTGAATATAGAAACAAAAGATTCTCTTTTCTTTAAAATCTAAAGTACATTTCATACACCTAGATCTTTTGGATTACATGGCTAACATGCTAGTTTTCATTAGTTTAATACTTATCTACTTAATCCGCCTCCTAAAATGTCCTGTCTTAATTTCCAGAGGCAACACTGCTTCAACGTAGTGCAGATGTATGCAGCAAAGACCAGAAAAGAGCATTAGCTAATCCAGAACCCACAGGAGCAAAATTACATAATTCCTTACATGAAAACAGAAAAAATCTCACTTGGTTGTAAGGGCAGAAAATTGCAAGAGAAAGACAGATAGATTCTCAAATTCTGAACCAAACACTGTTTGCTAACTAGAATTAACTCACTTTTGAAAGCATATTCCATCTTGTACTATGGAACATCACCATTACTACCCTCAAGGCACATGAACAAAAGAAGGGAAAGAAACCTCAAGAGCTCAGTTTGTAAAGGTGTCTAGAAGCATGTCTTGAAATCAGAGAAACTGTAAATAACTAAGGCAAATCCCTGCAGGTGTTTGGAACAACCATTTCCTTAGGAGACTTCTTTCTTCCCTCTAGTAGGCGCTCTGATAACAACAGTAATACCCACTTTACTCACAGAGAAGTTTTGTTTTCTCCCTACCTAACTCGGTTTAATAAGTCATATTTCTTAAGAAGCTTTCTTAGATTGTAACTCTAAGATGGGAATGGCTACATTGTTTAATTTGTTGCATTATCAGTACTGCATTGTATAAACTAAATACAAACTTGCAATTCAAGCACCATTTGCCTTGATATAGCTGCAACAAAAAGGGAGGGATTGTTCACATGCATAGAAAATGAATAAAATTTAAATACGTGAAAAAGAGTTTTCTCCAGCTGAATGGCCTTTCCCTGAAGTGAAAGCCACCCAGCAATACAATCCGGAGTGGCTAACTGATGGATAAGAGCACCTTATTCAAGGTTCCTGGAACAGCTTCAAAACCACTTTTCACTGTTCTGAATTCAACAGGGCTGAAATTCAACTTTTACTGTTGCTGGTTCTGTAAAGCAAGTTTTGTTTGGAAAATTTTCATACACAATTACTAAATGTGGTAAGGCAAACGATTTTCCTTTATAACATGCAATAAAACTTTTGTTTTTTCAATAACTGGTGTCAAAGAGACAGCAGAAAGTTTCTCTGAAAGAGAGTAAACACTTAGGAAGACTGCAGCATCAGATCATTTGCATAAAAAAAAAAAGCTTCTCTAGGTCAATGATCTATGGAAACTAGTTAAGGAATAAATACAAATTCAGGAAGAGGTTCCTTTCCCCTCTCTCGTAATCATTGAAGCTAATATTGCTTCAGCACACTGGGTAGATTGAGCAGCTTTTTCTTCTAGGCCATGATAGGGCATGCCCCAACGGAGACACAGAGCGCATTAGTAGTATTGTTTCTCTTAAATACTAAAATCCAGTTTCAAAGTGTTGAATATAAAGATTATATGCACAAAAAAAAATTGTAATGAGCCACTTTTTATGGGTGTTAAAAACAAACAAACACAGAATTGAGTGGGTGCCAGGAGCTTGTTAGACCATGGTCCTCGTGGTGCTAATAACACCAGCGTTTTGTGTTCAATCCCTGTATGGGCCATATACTTAAGAGTTGGACTTTATGATCCTTGTGGATCCCTTACAACTCAGAATGTTCTGCAAATCTGTGATTCCTCCACTCCAGCTCCTGCCATTCAGCGTGACACAGCCTCAGGCCAGGAAGCCTCTCCTGGTCCTGTCCCATGGGTGTGGCTGCTCTTGTCCTCTTTCCAACCAGCAACAGAACTGCACACCCATTCCAAAAAGACATGGTTAAACACAGTCAAAATACTGAGATAGACAGAGCTACAGAGACAGTGCCTTTACTGACACCTACTTAAAACACCAACAACATATACTTACAACAAAAATATCACAAAGATTTTTTTCCTCTTTGACTGATTAGCATTGAAGTCCATTACAAAAAAATACATTCCCCCATTCTGTTGTTTCACAAGTGTGTCTTAATTCATAATATCTCTGTACTGGTTTTGGCCAGGATAGAGTTAATATTTTCATAATATCTTGTATATTGCTATGTTTTGAATTTATTATTAAATCAATGTTGACAATGTAGGGAAGTTTTAGTTATTGCTGAATAGGGCTTATCGGTGTGAATGCCTTTTCTGTTCTTCATATCCACCAGCGAGGGGGTGCACAGGATGTTGGGAGGGGGCACAGCTGGGACAGCTGACCCCAGCTGACCAAACGGCCATTCCATACCATATGGCATCATGCTCAACAATAAAAGCTGCAGGGAAGGAGGAGGGGATACAACATTCATAGTTACGGCATTTGTTTTCCCATAACTTCACTTTTGGTGGAGCCCTGTTCCCTGGAGATGGCTGAATATCTGCCTGCCAATGAGAAGTAGTTTAATAATGAAAACAAAATAAGGAATTCATTCACTATCTCATACCATGAGTTTTCTCAGTTTTACCTTTTCAATTCTCTTCTTCATCCCACTGTAGTGGTGTGAGCAAGCAGCTGTGTGGGGCTTAGCTGTTTACCAAGGTTAAACCAAAGCAGTCACAAATATCAGCACAAAATCCACAAACCCCTAAAATACATTTTAGAGATTCTGGGTGCCTTATGCAGCCACTGCTTCAGGCCTTGAGTCTTCCCGTATGCAGGTCTCCTTCTACTTGCCAGTGAGTCCAATTTGACATCTGCCAGCACGTTGCATGTACCTACTCACACAGAGAATTGCAAAGCGCCAAGGAAACATAAACCATCTGCTGCCAGTAGACCTACAGGCCACATGGCCCACAGCCATTTCTCCAGTGACAGACCTTTCAACCATTCACACCCTCCAGTTGCTGGCATTTAGAGCTTTGAGCACATGCACAGAATACCTTACATAAATAATGGTTAAGGCCAGGATTATTAAGAAAAGAGGATACACTGAAGTGGGTAGGCACTGGATAGTTTGTCAGCAAAAAAGCACTCAGCAGCAGCTGTTTATATGCAACTGGCCCCTTCTATCAAACTTCTCTCCTTTTTCTCATGTTTGTACCTCCACCACCACGCCACACACCACCCTTAGTCTTCCATTTCTCCACCCTGGTCTCCTCCCGAACAACCGAGCTGCCCCCAACTACTTTACTTCCTGTCAGTCACAGTTTGGCTTCACCTATATTCCAATTTGGTATTTCTGACACTATTACCTGGGTCACCTTGGTCGTTCATGACATTACTGCTAAAGTTACCTACCACTGTTCACGCAAGATAGCCCTCCCACAAGGTCCCATAATATCCTTCTCCATCTGCTTAAAAAGGTCAGACATTCCCTACAGGAATGAAGTCATTTGTCATAGCAGCACCTGTGCCATCCTCTCACTGTATTATGGAACCTGTGTTACATCCGATAGTTTTGCACTCTCTATTCCTTTACCTAGCTCTCATGGCCAGGGCTGTGTCCTTTTCCTGCCTGTCTCAGCAGCACATACACACACACACACATGTGCCTTCAACTCTCTAAGCTGCTTTCAATCAGCCTCTGAGGGAAGAGCTTCAAACACAGCTACCCTGTGGGCTAGCAAGCACGCTTTCCTTCATTCCTACAAGATCCTTCAACACTACGGAAGATCTAGGACTCTCCTAGCAACAGCTGCTCATACTCTTGATGGATGTAAATTACAGTGGATTGCTGCAGTGATTGCTGAGAAGTTGGAAAATCTTCACTAGTTGAGCTCTGGGAAGATTAAAAATGAAATACCATGTTTCCTGCAGAGAAACAGTTGCTAGGTAGGGTACTACTCTCCTGGTCTCTG
Source organism: Struthidea cinerea (assembly GCA_013397865.1). NCBI lineage: Eukaryota > Metazoa > Chordata > Aves > Passeriformes > Corcoracidae > Struthidea > Struthidea cinerea. Next base: position 120,677 of record VZTI01001512.1, read on the forward strand.
GAGTTCTCCTACAAGTCACTGCTCTGTTATGGAATTAGCATTCTGATCCCAGCAACAAGTCACAGAGGAAAAGCTTCGTCCTTTTGGTTAGGTCATGCTCCAGTATGCTAACAACAGGATGATGCCTTCAGACAATTAATACATTTGAAGATTCTTCTGTAGTGCTAAAACAGCATATGGAGACCTTAATGAAAGTGAAAGTTGCATTACTTTTTGATTAATACTGCTGCCAAAAGCACAAGTCTCTGGCTTTTGTTCTGGCACAGAAAGAAAGCATCAGTGCATTTGTTTCCTGAAATTAAATTAAGTTTATTAGACAGGAAAAAGAACAGCTAAATGTGACTTAATAGGAAAAGCAGGATGAAACTCAAGACCCAAAAAGACAGCAATGTCTAATTGCAAGGATTTGCTAAAAGCTACTATTTCTGAGTATGGCCTATATTATGGTCTATAAAATATGACATCTGTTGTCTTCTCCAAGAGTAAATATCCATTAATATATTAATAAACTTTGTCTCCATTAAAGCTCCATGAGGTCACCCTATGCAGTATATTGAATTTGTTTGTCTGGGCTAGAGTTCAGCTACGTCAAGTGCAGGACAGCCAAATGTCAGAATATCTATTGACTATGCCCCTGGAATCTTAACATCAAACTGAAACCCACAAGAGGAACTCAATTTCAGTCCATCCAAATGAAATCATAACTTACCTACTTAAACTGCAGGAACTCTGGAGGAACTAATCTGCCAGCAAGCAACATAAATTGAAGTGGATAATGCCTAGTTGCAAATAGGTCCATTATCCTAAGATCTGCTGAGAATGTTTGCAATTGTTAACCCATTCCCAGATGGATGGAGGTCTATGAATGAATGAATAATCTTTGAATGACCTCCAGTATTTAAGGATTTACAGGACCAATTGAAGATTTTGGTAAAAACCAAGTTACTAGCAGCCTGGAAAAGTTTCAGAATATCCAAAATTTTGTGGAGATCCGCATCAGGAGAAATAGCTTCCCATGGAGCAGTTATGATTTTACAGATACAGGTATTTCCAGCAAGGAAAGCAAAAAAAGTACACATGGAAGTGTCTAGCTAGATGTTTTTACAGAGCTTCTCTTGTAAAAGCTGTTCTAAAAGCCATTAAGTGTGAAATAGGGATGAGATATGGATATACACGATAGTGATATATGTATTTGGAGCATGATGAGGAAAAAAATTAGCTCATCACCAAATTATTTTTGGACTTTGAATCTGACCTTGTATAGCAATGATTATCTGAAAGAGTTTTAATATAACTGAAGTTATAAAACCCAGAACCAAAAGTTATAATGAAAACGCTAAAGCAACCTGTACTAGAGCAGCAGCAGACATTGCTATAAACCAGTTCTCCCTGTAATTCAGAAATAACTCTAATTTCTTCTTCTTAGTGGCATTTACTCTTAAATGTGGTATTTTAAATTTACATCTTACTTACTAGATTCAATGTAGTCACATACGTTAAAAAATAAATCAATTAAAAAGAATCATCAATTTAACAATTTTTCACTCTGTCCTTTTGTGAACTGCAACAGCTTTCACTTTCCCAGTGAAGATTTTTTTATTTTCTTAAGCATGTGTTACCTCTTCTTAAAGCTGGTCAGACTTCTTGAGGTCAAGAAAGGGAGGATGACTGCACTTTCAAATACCGAGAATGAAAATCAGCTGGAGAAGTGGGGTGGTGAGTTGGACTCTTTAATTTTTTTCCAGATTTAAAACAGAAAGTAACACACCAGTGAAGGTTACCCATTATTAGCATCAGTAATTAAGTCACAGTGGTAGACATGATTTGAAAAGCAGTTCTGTTTTGAAAGCATATCCTTGCAGTTTATCTTACTACCACTGTAACAAAAAACATCAAGTCCGAGACTATAAATTCCTGCAGAATGGTGTCCTGCCAAATTCTTGTTTGGTTTTCACCAGAATCACTCAAGTTGCATAAGACCATTCCCTTCCTTTGGAATCCTCCTTCAGATTGTTCAGAATTCCACATCTTGCTGGATGATTTAGTGATAATGCAGTATTTCACAAAATATTTCTTCACCCATACAAAAGTATACCTTTCAGACAATGTTCTCCTTTTTTGCACCTACATACAGATTTTCATACCATAATAATAAATAATAATTTTTATTTAGTTTTTACTATGAAACAAATAGTTTTTAAAACCATCCCCTTGCATCAGTCCTGTTATTACTGAAAGATGTTTCATAAATTTTGGATTATCCCTCTTGACTTTTTGCACATGCAAAATGTTTGGCAATGGTGCTCATCATATCTGCCAATTTATTAAACAGTTTCCTCTGACATTAGAGCAAATTTCAATTTACTCAGGCCATTTTTCTTTCTGAGAATTCCTACATTAATGTGCAATATTTATTGTTTTGTTTCCTACTATTTGAGAAATTAAAACAAATTTTTCCTACAGGTCAGTGCTGTAATTTTTTTCTTTGATTGTTTGTTTGAGATTTTGGGGTTTATTTTTCTTTTTTTTTTTTTTTTTTTTTTTTTTTTTTTTTTTTTTTTTTTTTTCCTTTTTGTGGGCGGGGGGAAGAGAGGGTAAACTCTNTTTTTCTTTTTTTTTTTTTCTTTTTTTTTTTTTATTGTTTGATTGTTTTTCCCTTGTAGATCATGCCCCACACTAAAAAATATAAGATTTGTGAGGATATTATATTAGTGACATAGAATGAGATTGAAAGGACACATTCATGATTTTATTTAACATAAATTCAACTGCCTGAATTCTTTTGTAACTAGTCTTAATTCCTTCAGGTTTGGTGGTACCACTAGCAAAAGGGGGACAACACGTTACTGTTCTGAACAGGGTTTTAGTTAATGTCCCTTTAAAAACATTCTGCTTTTGTGAGGAAAAGCAGATTAAACCTACATAGTGTTGTACTGTCTTTGTCTCCCAAAGGGCAGATAAATACAGAATGCCAAAGAGATAAATACTGCAACATACATCTTTCCTCTAAGCAACCTAAACTACACAGAGTTTCCAACCTGACATCTTTGTCTAAACAGAACATGGAACCTGCTGTACATTTTACTTGAAGTGCTGCTCTTATAGGCCTAGACATATTTGAATTTTGATCAAAAGTTCTAGTCAATGAAAATTCAGCAAGGTAAAATGATGGACTTGGATTCTAAATAAAATTAATTTCCTGACACTCTGCCTGGTCTTAAGGTCACTCAGTCACGCGTCAAGTCCTCAGCTGCAGGAAGAGGACAGCATCTTCATCTTCCCCAGCTACAAGTTGCCACAGGCATGGGCAACAAAAGGAAACATAGGCAACTCATCACAGCAACAATTGCAAGGGTGAAACTGTACAAACCCCTAATTCTTAGTTGCTCGTTATGCAGGCAAAGTATTCTCATTTGCACCTGACGACTCATAGCTGGCAATATAGGAAAAAGAACAAGCAAGGTTTGAGACTGAGACTGGATAGAAATGTGGCCTAGTTTCCAACTCTGTCCAGTTAAGGTTGAGCACACTATAACACTGTCATCAGAGCACGTTTGTTATCACCAATCTGATCTCTTTCATATGCCACAAAGTTACCTCCTCACAGAGAAACTGCACATTTTATACTCTTTTTTTCTGAAAATGTGAAGACCCTGTCGATCTCTCATAGTTCAAAAATTGCTTTAAAAGATAAACAAACAGTAATGGCAAAATTTCCAAGGCAGGGTGGGGAGGGAAAGCTTGGTATCAGGAAAGCAATGCTGCTTTTCATGTTTCAGTAATGCACAGGGACTTATACAGGGAGAAATGGGAAGCAGTTTAAGTTTCAGCTGACAGAATTCTAGTAGACAGTGCTAAAAGATTAGAATACCTTAAACAGGTCAAATTAAAGGTTTTATCATCAAAATTATGTCTCAATAGTATCACTATGACATAGTATAGGCCAGCTTCAGGCTATTTTTTATTTTGCTAAATATGTTCAATGGTTCCTTTTTTTTTTTTTTTTCTCCAGGGTGTGTATTATAATGAACAGCATAGCTATTATTAAGATTTGTAGCTTTCTCTGCATCCTGTTTTCTCTCTTTGTAAGGGCACTAGCAATTTTCATCTGAGTACACTATCAAATATTAGGGAAGACACCAGGAGTGATGGCACACATAATCACTCTACATAAACTACTCAGGTTATACTTATTTGACACTGTTTAGGTTTGTTCTTCCCTTCCCCAGATAACTAAATCTTCTAACCTTGCCTAATTTTACAATTTTTATTTTCCTTCAAGACAAGGACATCCTCTCACAATTAAGTTTCAAAACAAAAATAGCTAACAAACACCCCAAAACCTACCCTAGCTCTTACTAAAAAAAAAAAAAAAANAAAAAAAAAAAAAAAAAAAAAAAAAAAAAAAAAAAAAAGCTGATTTTATAAAATTGTGTGAAAGTATCAAAGGTAGACACAGAAAAATAGAGTCCAGAACTGTAGAATTTAAACTTTCTGAATGAAAGCAGATGAAGCTGTCAGATGTGAAATCAATGAGACTTCTCCTCACAACCTGTGTTTATTTTAACAGCACTGTCACAGTCACAATGCCCAGAAGATGCTGAAATGATAGCATCCATCAATGAAGAAGAAAAAAAGATCCCTTAATTGCTCTGATACATATCAGTCAAACAAACAAAAATACTTCATGTGTATTGCAGACTAACGACTTACATCTTCTACACACACACTATTTCTGTTGGATGTTTCTACAGTGACATCTTGGGGCATTTACAAAGGTTCATGTTGTCCAATAAATCAAAACCATTAAATAACTGATGCTTACAGTGAACTAACTTGTTGACTGGAGTCAACAAGAACATGGTTTCAGTCAAACACTGCTACCCAAGGTGGCGCCCAGGTACCCTGTTCTGCACCCACTTGGCAGGTAGGAAGTGTCCCACAGTCACCACCCTACCTGGCTGCAGGAGCCAGGTTCTGGTACAGATTAAAACCCAGAGGACAGCAAACATAACAGCAGCAGAAAACACTCTGGGCTTCAGTAAAGTGTTTTTCAGCCTGCTCAGGGACTGGAGGGATGGATGCTGTGCAGTGCTGTTCCAAAGGGCAAACAGGCCCTGGAGGAACTGGTCAATCTTCAAGAAAAACATCTTCAAAGCACACCAGCTAGCCTACCCCAGTGTGCAAGAAAACAGGAAACCACAGCGTGAATTCACAGGTTACACAGGGATGAGCAACACTGTTCAAGATTCAGGGCAGCTATTCGTTCAGTAGAAGGATGAACCTAAAAGAAGAGTATATTTATTAGTGAGTCCACTGAATGAGAACACGTTTCCTGTTTATCAAATGTTAAAACACCGATTTGAAGCAATCATTGTACATAAAAGCAGCAGTGATACAAAGTTAACAATGGAAGCAAACAAGCAGAGAATGTGTTTTAACACCCAATACTGAAAATTCATGTAGGAACTTGTGCTTGTAGATTTTTATGGTGTTATTTTTTTTTTTCCAAGCAATTATGGCCCATCCTCAAAAACAAAAACAAAGAGTAGAACAGTACAACTAATTCCTTTCATATTCGGATGAATTCTATCCTTTGCAGATCTGACTCACAGAGTCAGCTAAGATGAAAATTAGAAGATAAAAAAGAACAGAATGAATTTTAAATTGTTAAGTCATGTGTATTCATCAATATTTCTTTCTTCAGCATTAAGAGATCAAATTATTCAGAAGGCAGACTCAAAATCCATTAGTAGCACTTAAAAATGTGCTGTTATATAAACTTCTATATAAATGTGGTAAGAAGATCCTATTTATATTAAGTAGTTAATAACCTAATAAAAACAAGGAAACAAAAAGGGAAAAATGAGCTAAAAGAAATACATCACCTTCAATTACAGTCCTGGGAGACTCTCTGGTGTTTCACTTTGACATTGTGCAATCAGCAACTTCACTGTTACAAGATGGTAGTTATACCATCTGGTATAACTGGTTATACAGACTGGTTATACACACAGTTTGTTTTGAAGCTCATCTTCCCATCTCTAGAAAAAATACTTTACTTCACAATATCCTTCTAGAATTGCTAGAAAAATAGTAATGCTTTTGAGACTGTTTTTATTTTTCTGTTTGCCTATTTAAGCCACAAGTCAATTCAATGTGACAGCCTCACTAACTTAGACTAAAAACTGTTAGACATTATAATATTGATGGTGTTCCAAACACTGTTTTATGACAGAGCAGCATGGTAAACTGTAGGCAATCCAGGTGACTCCTGCAGTACTCCTGCAGTACTCCTGCAGAAGGAGTGATAGACAACTCTACCAGAGGGGATGTGATACTGGACATCATGGTCACCAGCACAAGTGAGCTAATCAGTGACATCAAGACTGGACGCAGCCCGGGCTGCAGTGGCCATGCATTGGTGCAGGTTTCAAAGTGTGGATGGAGGGACTTGGCAAGGGATGCAAAGAATAAGAGGGGCTTCTATAGGTATGTCAGCCAGAAAATATGGTAAAAGAAAACATTCTCTGATGAACACAACAGGAAAATTGGTAACAGTAGTTGAAGAGAAGGCTGAGGTACCAAAAACATTTTCACCTCGGTCTTCAGGAAACCTCACTTCCCATACCTCTCGAGTGGATGGACTGGGAGACTGGGCGACTGGAGAAGTAAATTCCTTCCCACTGCAAAAGATCAGATTTGTGATCACCTGAAAAACCTGAACATATGGGTTGCATCTCATCAGGTCCCAGAGTCCTGAGGAAACAGTCAAGCCATTCTCCATGATATTTGAAAAGTCACAGCAGTCAGGAGAAGAACCTGGTGACTGGAAAATAGGGAAACATTTCACCCATTTTAAAAAATGTTAGGAAGGGGGAACCTGAGAAGCTGTCAGCTGCACCCCTGTGCCTGGGAAGATAATGGAACATATTCTCCTAGGAGCTATGCTAAGGTGTATAGGGGACAAGGAGGTGATTTGAGACAGCCAGCAGAGCTTCACCAAGGGCAAAACCTGCCTGACCTAACTAGTGGCCTTCTATGACTGCAAGAGTGAACAGGGAAGTGCTACAGATGTAACCTATCTGGACTTCTGTATGGCCTTTGACATGGTCCCCCACAACATCCTTTTTTCTAAATTGAAAAGATATGGGTTTGATGAATGGACTGTTCCATGGATGAAGAATTGGCTGGGTGGATGCAGCCAGGATGTAGTGGTCAACAGCTCAATGATCAGGTGAAGAGCAGTGATAAGTGGTGTCCATCAGGGATCCACATTTAGACCAGTACTCTTTAATGTCTTCATTGGTGTCATAGAGAGTGGGATCAGTGCACCCTCAGCAAGTTTTCAGATGACACCAAGCTGAGTGGTGTGACTGACATACCTGAGGGATGGGATGCCATCCAGAGGGACCTGGACAAGCTTGAGAAGTGGGCCCATGGGAATCTCATGCAGTTTAACAAGTACAAGTGCAAGCTGCTCCACCTGGATCAGGGCAACTCCTGGTTGGCTGGGGGATGACGGGATTGAGAGCAGCTCTGCTAAGAAGGACTCGTAGGTAGAGGTGGATGAAAAGCTGGACATGAGCTGGCAATGTGCAGTTGTAGCTCAGGAAGCCACCTGCATCCCGGTCTGTCTCAAAAAACAGCAGGCTGAGGGAGGTGATTCTGCCCTTGTACTACACTCCAGGGAGATGCCACCTAGAGTATTGTATCCACCTCCAGAGTCCTCAGCACAGAAAAACATGGACCTTTTAGAATGCGTCCAGAGGAGGGCCATAAAGAAGATCAGAGGAGTGGAAGAACTCTCCTGTGAAGATAGGCTGAAAGAGGTGGTTCAGCCTGGAGAACGGAAGGCTCTGGGGAGATCTTATAGTGGCTTTTCAGTACTTAAAGGGGGCTTGTAAGAAAGATGGAGACAAAATTTTTCAGGGCATTTCGTAGTAGGTCAAAAGGTAATGGTTATAATTGAAAAGATTTAGACTAGGTTTAAGGAAGAAAATTTATACAATAAGGGTGGTGAAACACTGGAACAGGTTGCCCAGGGAGGTGGAAGATGCACCATCCTCAGACACATTTAAAGTCAGACTGTACTCATTGCTGGGTGATTGGACTAGATGACCTTCAAAGGTCCCTTCCAACCAAAGTTATTCTATGATTCTCTCTCACCAAATCCATGGCACTGCATGATAAACTTAGGAATCCCAGGGTCTCAGATTTTAATGTCAGGAATCACTCAGATTCAGAGAGCAATTCAGGTTTCTGTAATCACTGTTGAGAAATGTCTCACTCTCCCTCCACTCTAGCTGATAAGAATGAATTGGCAATGGGAGATCATTCTGATCTCAGGCCTACATACCAGATTCTGTTTGGATGGAGTTTTCTCCATAGTAGCCTATACATAACCTTCATAGTAGTGTTCTGCAGGGAATTGGTGACAAAACCAGTACTAGTAACACTCCAGTGTTTTTACTACTGCTGAGCAGTGTGTGCACATGTCAGGGGCTATTCCCTACCCCCCACCCTACGCACTGTGCCTCCCGAGCAGGTAGGCTGGAAGCGCTGAAATTGTCAGGGAACAGAACCAGGACAGCTGGCCCAAACTGACCAATACCATATGACTTTCATGCCTCATGACATCATGCTCAGCAGTAGAACTCAGAGAAAGGAAGATGGGAGAATGTATATGGTTACTACATCTGACTTCCCAAGTAACTGTTACACATGCTGAGGCCTTGCCAAAAACTGGCTCTATATCTGCTTGCCAACACAAAAGACTGAATATTTTCCTTTGCTTGTATGCACAGCTTTACTCAACATATTTAAACTCTTGTTATTTCAATCCCTGAATTTTCTTCTTTTTGCCCTTCCAATTCTTTCTCCTCCATTCCACTGACAGGGAGGGAACAAGTGGCTGGGTTGGGTCCTATCTGTTGACCATGGTCAATCCACCACAGCCAGGCAAAACTATTCTCTGGAGGTTCCTCTCTACTGAGGCATCTAATTTTTGAGCTTGGTGGGACAAATCTCAAAGCACCACATGTATGAAGTACTGCCAACTCCCAAAACTTAAAATTACAGCGATCTATTTTCTGTTCATTGAAACACCCAGAAGTCTTGCTGAGCTTAAAAAACCTCCACATCATTGCATTTCTTTAGAGGTACAACACAGGCAGGTTTTTATTTCTCAAAAAAACTTTAAGAGTAAACAAATAGAGGAAGTGTTGGCAAGTCAAAAAAACCCAAAAAACTCCAAGTAAGACCTTGAGAATTTTTAATGAGATCTGCATTACTCTAATTAGTCAATGTCTCACAGGTTCTTCCATAGTCCAAACTGCCCATGCCAAAGCCTTTCAAAAGGCATGGCTTTATCACACTTGTGAATAAGGGCTCTAGAAGCTATTTTCCCTCTATATGTTGTCTGAGGAACATATGGGATCTATTAAGTAATAAGACACTGCATATTTCCTTGCTCTCTCAGATGTGTCCATGTAACTAATTTTTTTTTTTTAAATCTATACTTTCCTTCAATCCATCTATAGATATTGTTTTCTTAATGCTAAAAAAACCCCGTACCACTAAAATCTAAGGCTTAGGAGTTGTAATGCTGCTTTAACAGATTTCACAACCACTTTGGAAGCTGTGATTGTAATAAAATATGACAGCAACATATTTTGATTAGATGAAGGTTTCTATGCCTTTTTTATTTCTACTTTATTTTACCAATATCTATGCAGATCAAATGTAAAATATGAAATGAAAGGCAGAGACTTTCTTCCTCCTTTCTACTTATTGATCAAGAAGTTATGACTAAATTATCACTGGCATATTGTTTAGAAGCTTGAGTAATTTAAATAGCTCTGTACATCCTTCCCACCCCATTCTTTTAAAGAAGTGAGCCAATATCTACTTCTCAGTCCTCCCTCACTCAAAGTAGGTTTAGTCAATAAAATATAAAAAAGTGACTCAGACTTTTGAAAAAAGAGTTAAAAATCAGTGGATTTGATAGTCTGTATTCCCTTTTACATAAACACAAGCTTCATTGTCATTTTCTACAACCCCACACACTCAAAATCCCCACAAAAACACAAATCAACCAACTGTAACACATTTGAGGCTATTGTTGGAATTTTCTCCCACACAGAGAAATTCTAATCTCCTTCATTAGAAAAGAGCTATTTTACTTAATGAGAAGCTCCGCTGGTGTCGCTGGAGATACCAATGAAGCTTACTCAAAATATCAAAACCTGGTTCTTAAATCTGGAAAAAGAAAATCAACTGTAGATAATTCTATGAGGAAGGACACCTAAAGAGCAAATATGGGGGATTGTAGCCCACCTGACAACAACCTGTATCTAACTAAAGCAGAAACTTGCAGTATGAAATTATAGGAGGCTTCAGTTAAAGGGACAGCCCAAGAGGTTGGTTCTCTAAGCACAAAGATGTGTGTTCAACCTTCAAGAGCATTATAATTTAGTACAGAACTAAAAAGATGTGTTTCATCATTCAGAGTACATTTGCATGCACACACCATAGCAGGAAGTATAAAAAACACACCGAATAAGAACATTAAGATAATTTCACTACAAGAGTTTTGAAAAACTGATAATGCATCACATGCTGTGAAACAGCTTTCTGACTCTTGTGGGAAAATGATTGGTCTTTTAAGAATAGGTAGTTCCTTTTCACTAATCACATCCTGCAGTTATTCTCTGTATAATATGCAAGCCAGAACTGTTAAAAAGGTTTTCACACCTTTTGCTTCAGTACCTTTCTGGAATGTATGTTGTACTATCTACAGCAACCAGCTGTGCTCACACTGGATATCCTCAGTTAAGCAGGATCAGATTTTGGAACTGCTATTGTTATCTGTAAGCATTTGTTTGTTTAATTAGTGGCAATTATGCCCAGTAAGGACTGCCAAAGGCACATAGTGATCCACAAGGTGTATTTAATAAATAAGCTTATATCAGTGAAAAATATTCCATCAAGATGTGAGAAAGCACTGCATTTTAGATTTTCTTATTTTTCAAAATGTTACAGTTAACTTCTGGACAAGAAAAATCTGACTTTTTAGACCTTTGTGTCTCTAACCTACTTTCAGATTAGCTGTGGGTGTGGAAAAATTATTAAAGAACAATCCTTAAATTTCACCAAACAATTCCTCATTTCAAGATAAAGAAGCCTTCCTGCTTCTTGTCCACCATGATTAAGCCTTTCAGCATATTGACTTGGAATGTGACAGAACAGTACTTCATTGTGTATCTAACAAGACTGAAGTGCTAGCTGAAACATTAGGAGTTTTGCCTTCACAAAGCTCAGCTTTCTGGAGATGTTTCTATACAGACATCTGGACCTAAAGTTGAAGTTAGCCAAAAAAAACAAGCACAAAAATCCCCTGTTCCGTATTATACTGGAATAAGCCTTGAGATCTGGATAGGAATAAGAATAGACAATTCAGACAAATCACTGTAAACTGCTGATAGCATCAAGTACTAAATTCCATCGCAAACACTCAAAGTCTTCACTTCAGAGAAGAGTAGAAGTACTAAGACAGAACTCAAAGAACTATCCTTTGGCTTCAGACAACTCCATACCAGGAAATGTGGGGGGAAAAAAACGAGAAAATAAGACTGGTTGAGAGCTTAAATAACACTGAAACTTTTCACCATCAACCTAAACTTGTTCAACAGGATGGGATGCTCACTGTGCTAAGCACAGTTGGAAAAGGGCATTTTAGTCGTCAAATACCAAGGGTTTTCACGCACATTATGTCTTCACTCAACACTTTCTGGACACAGGCACGAGTTAGCAAATATCTCCAGATCTGAGTTTTTCTTCCTGAGACCATCAGTACAGAGCTTGGGAATCACTTGGTCTACATGTTTTAGCATTACATAATAATAAAAAAAGGACATCAAAACCACAATCTGAAAGTTTTGATTATACTATTTGAGGAAACCTCCTAATTATAATTCAAGAGGCAGATATCTTGAAAGCAATGGAGGGTGACATACTGGTAACTACTGAGAGTTCAGGCTGTCTTCCAATTAAAGAGTTTTGCTGGGAATATATATACCTATAACTCTCACCACAGTATAAACCTTGATCTCAGCAATCACAATGACAATTCTGTACCACCAAACCGAACAAGAATTAGGTGACTAATTTCTGTTAACAATCTGAGCCAAAATTATTCTCCTTCTATTAAAAAAAAACAACCAACTAACCAACCAACCAAGAAAATTCCTACAAAAACTACCCTCCCTCCCGAAAAAGAATAAAAATGAAGCTAAAAAAGAAAAACCAAAACCAGCTTATTCCTGAACAAACGCTGTATGTCATGAACTGTAGCAGCACCAGTTGGGGAAATCTGGTCGTCCTGATGAGCTTCCTAATTCCTATTAAAAAGCATTGAAGATGATTAGAATCCAGTGAAGACAAAAAATCCAAACAATTTTTTCTGAGATATATTCAAAAAATTAGCAGTCAGTAATAGAAAGAACTATGTGAAATTCAAATGTTTCAATGTTGCATCTTAATCTGAATCATATTTTCCCCTCAATGTACAGAAAAAAATTAAAATGCTTTTAAAAATAGCCCCTCCTGTCACTCTCCATAAACTAGAGTACAGATCTTTTTTCTTACTATGTTTACACTTATATATTTGCAGGAATTGGAAAGCCCTAAAAAAATTTCTATTTTGGGGAGAATTATCTGTTTCATAAAATATCATCTGCACGGGATATTTATTCAATCCTTTTATAAAGAAGAGATTTGGCAGCTGAACATTATGTATGACAGACTTCTTTCACACCATCTGTTATCTGTAGCAAATCAGAAAGCATTTCTTCATTATTTTTTGTGAAGAGCTGTCGGTGCAGTTCAGAACACTTCAAAAAAATATTTGCTATTTTTTAGAGGGGAAATACCGGCAGTGGCCATTCAGTTCTAGGGATTCAATGCTTTGTTCTTCAGGGATCCTGCTTAGCAGTAGGCCAGTTCACAGTGAGTTAGAAATTTTTAAGGTTACAGAATAGGGAAATAAAAACTTGTTTGTGTTCTCTAATGTACACCCTAACCCAATTATCTTTAATACGATCTTCATTCACACAGAAAGTAAACTAGGCTCAAGTGAGGCATTGCATTAACTCCAGTTGCCCACATTGAACAATTTCTTCAGCTGTTGACTTTTGTCATGTGTTAATATGAACATTCACTGATACCAAAATATAACTTTACTTCACAGTGTGTGTTCCCTTCCTGGTCTGGAGCTTGCTTTTGAATGAATATGAGTTTACGAATAAAATTATTAAACAGAAAAATTGGAAAAAACCCCACCATCGCACACATACACACACACACACACACACACACACACAAAACCCAAAAACCCAAAACAAACTACAAACAAACAAACAAAAAAAACACCCCCCAAAAAAACAAAATAAACACCTCGACACAAAATACCTTACAACTTTATTGTTATATTGGAGGGTTTTTTTTTATTTTTAAGATAACATGTGTCTATTTTCTTAGTATCATGCCTCAGAAAATTCAACATCTGTTTCTTTCAATAATGCAAAGTTATGAACACAAGTTTTAGGTGTAGAAATTATTTTGAAACAGATTTTTTATTCTAATTCCATCTTTGCCACGGCACAAAACTACTACGCATCCAGAAGTGCTTTAGTACTTGAAAGTAATCATAGAATCACAGAATATGCTGAGATGGAAGGGATGCACAGTGATTATCAAGTCCAACTCCTGGCCCTGCACAGGACAACCCCAAGACTCACACCATGTGCCTGAGAGCGTTGTCCAAACACTTGAGCTCTGGCAGATTTTGTGCTGTGACCAAGCTGGGAAGGGGATAAAATGTAAGACTCATGTTATTCTTGCGTAAGTCAAGATGAGACCATAACATTTCCTGAAGCAAAAGCTGCAACTAGAAAGGGAAATAAAAGGTTTCAAAAACACTGACCTCACATATGATCCACCTGACCAAATTCGTCTGGTGAATAAAGTTTCACACTGATACATTCCCTTCTCTAAATTAACTAAAGTCACTGAAAATTTCTTGGAATTTGGAAAATAAGAAAGGATTAGTAGAATAAAAGAGCACCAATGCAAGCTTCTTATCTTTTTTTGTGAACATCATAAGCCTGACCATGTTCTTGCTCTACAGACCAGGGTAGATGTTGCTAGTTGAGACTCTCTATGTACATATATATGCAGCTGGTCTTAGAAACCAGATTAACCCAGTAGCTAGCTCCAGATCCTCTGGTCTCCCTACTTACTAGTACCTGGCTGTAGAATTCCTTGGGTTTTGCAGACACACTCTTCTTGTTGGTACTCAGACCCCCTCTTGTTCTGTACATGCCTCCCTCACTCCACAATAGTTGTCCCAGACCTATGGCTTTCTCAGAAGATGACTGTCAGGCTGTCTTCCCCAGAAGGTGAAAGAACCACCTGGCCAACCAAACATCTGACTGTCTGACTGCTGGTCTCTCCACTGTCTGGCCCCCAAACCTACTGTCTCTCCTATAACTTGCTGCCAGACCTCTTATCCCATGCAGCAGCTAATTTGGTTTGAAATTATCTGGTGAGGTACACGCTGCAACACTGAAATTCCCTAGGGAGACATACAAACTCTTTCCAATTACAGGCATTTAGATCTCAACACACAAATACCAGAAAGGACTCTACTGAGCAAAACAGGAATAGCATTTAACATGCAGAAATGACTGTGATGAGATTCAGGTGATTAGATCCAGTGCTTAGCCAAACCTATTGGCCAGAAATCTGTTTACACTGAAGTTCTTTCTCCCTCCCTGCTTTGCCCTGCCTCTTTGTCTCTCCATTTGCCCATGCTTGTTTCCCCAATTCACCCTTATTCCTCCCTTTCTCCACCTTTGGTCCTTCTCTAAATATCTCATTACATCTTTCACAGTTCCACTACCCCCTTAAAATTTTCTACAAAATTTATTACACAAGTGCAAAATCACCCTCCTTCTGCATTCCATGATGAGTCCCCTATTCCTTTAGGCAATCAAATACCCTTCATCCTTCAAGGCGCTTGCACTCATTAACATACAGCATCCCTCCACTTACTGTTTATTTGCATTTTTGGTGATTAGCCTGTAATTATATTACCTATTAATTATTAGTTTTTATCCTTCTAGAAATCAAGTTGATTAAACTGTGCTTTTTCCTAAGACTGACAGCAAATTAGTTATTTTATATTTCCTTCTCTTTCCTTCTTCACATTCATATCCCATTGATTCTTAATGCCAACTGTCCCATTTTGAGTAATAATTAGAAAATGTTCAGTATTAAATCTCTTTTAAATCTAAGTGATTTTTAATCTACAAGTCAAACTCCATAGGTTGTTTTTATACCTCCTGGCCCTCCTAAGTGTGACTTTGAAGATGTAGAGCCAGCTGGATTGACCCATAGACCCTGACAATAAACTTAGCAAGAACTCCCAAGCAAGTCTAACTTCCTTAATTTCTGAGTTCTTTAGAAGCCCTAAATGAAAATAATTCCATAGCAATTCAGAAACCTTTCAACAGCACTTTGTTGAACAGAAGTAGACTTTTCAATCTACAGTTTAAAAGAAACAAGTTTGCTCTTTGAAAGCAATCCAAACAACAAATTCTGTGGTACTTTTACAAAACAGATATATGAACGATATCTTGAGAATTTAATTAAGTACACTTTTTTTTTTTTATGAAAGGCAATCTACAGATTCCTTTTGCATGTTTGTTTCTCTTGCAACTTGGAAAGAATCTGGATGCTATAGGCCGGCAACAGATTCTTTCAGCTATAATAGAAAGTCTTATGAAGACTTAGAAACCAGAAATTACAGTCACAAGAGGTTGTTTCATGATCCAGAGACGTCTGTAACTAAGACTGTTTTTGGACATCTAACTTCCTCCCCCCCCAAAAAGTCAACATTTCTTCAAGAGGTATTTTCCTGTAACAACAGTATTTTATCCTTACAGGGACTCTGCCCCATAAATACTATCAGTTTTTGTCTATCTGTTGCTTTAGAAATACATAATCCTTTTCATATGAGATTTCATATCCTGCAATAGTATATCTGTTTTCATTGCTCAGCTCTCTATTTTAATGCACACACTTCAATTACTTCTCTGGTCTTGACGAACTTGCAAATTGAACTATGGACTGTCCTTTTATTATCTATATATGAAGCCAAAATTATAATACAACTGGGCTTCATTTTGACAAAATATATTTGATTCCATTATGTTGTGAGAATGAGGAAACTTTTTATTCTTTCTACATCCAGGCTTTCACACTCATACAGTCTCACAGCTGCTCCGGCTCATGTTCCTAAGATGATCACTTCTCATTAGCAATTTCCATTTCTAACTTGTTTCCTCAGTGAATCTTCAGCCCTTCTGCTATTTAAAAACAGATAAAAGTCAAAACATGTACTCACACCCAAATGCTTAACGTAAGAATTCAAGCCCTCTTCCTCCTCTGCCTAAAGCTAACTAAAAGAGGAGCAGATCAGGGGCATGAAAACTTCAATGCAGTTTTGGGACCATTCTTAGCTTCTCTTTCTCCTTCAGAAGCAGGAAAGAAAATATATCTTTTTTACTTTATTATAGAGGAAGATGAGCTGCTCATAAGAGACATATTTCGTACCTCATTTTGATAATATATTTTCATATTGATATTTATATAAGATCCAGGACAATTCATCATTCAGATATCAGCATGATTAAGAGTACCCCAAGATGTGTTTGCATGAAGTAGAAATTGAAAATTCCTAGGGTCTTTTGTCTGTTTAGATCATTAAGAGAAATCATATATTCGCATAAGATAATTTTTCTGAACTTCCATATGTAATACCTGAAGAAACAGGGTTTTTTAGCATTCAAGCTGAAAAGTTTTCCTTTCATTTCTAGGAAACACAAAGGCTTTCCAGTAGACCTAACTGAACCTCTTCCTTTATCAGTTGTGACTGGCATAGTGGGATCTAATACTTTCTCCTCTTTGCCTGTTTCCCTGTGGGTCATTCCAATCAGCCATCATGTCCCCAGCTATAGCATGTCTAGACAATTTAGCCCTTCATTAAGCTGCATCATGTCCCCGGAATAACTGTTGTTTTTCAAGAGAAAAACACAAGTTTCAACACAAGGCTTTAATATCATGACTGTGATGTTTTCATGCTTTCCAGAAAATGTGCAAGCTAGTTAAATTTCCTGGAAAACAAGCCCATTCTCTCCCTTTTATTTCACTCTCCTGCTGTCATTCATGGTTCCTGGATCCCAACTCTCTATCAAGACAGAAGTTAACTGAAGCCTCTATTTCAAAAACTGAGGCAAATTATTCAAAAAAATTAGGTAGCTATTCTGTCCATTTTAATATTTGATTTTCACAAAGTTTGTAACACTCAAAATCATAGTTGGATCGCAAGCCATTTTAAATTCACCACTAAAAAGCGTAAGATCAAAGTGCAGTTCTTGTAGGAAGGACTGAATTGTCAAATCTGGTAGGGTATTTAAGCCGGTGGTAAAACTTTAGCATCCAATTGGCACACTTATTAAATAAGCAAACAGAATTCCTATGGTTTGACTGCTCTTCTTCCCCTACAATGAGGAAGCCATAAAAGATAAGGCTTAAGTACTTCATTCCTGTTACTTTCAGTAAGTGTGACAATGACCAGTCAAATTATTTACCATGAAAGACAAGTCACAGGCTAATAGATACCATAATGAAAATGTTCAAAATCAAGACAGCATTCTTTGTAAGAAAACTTGCACAAGACTTCTTGGAATAACAGAAAAAGTTGGAAAAGTATCATTCTGGGGAAGAAAAGTCAAAAAACCTCTTTGTTAAATCTACCTCTTATAAGCTATACTCTCTAACTTATGTATTCATATACTATATAACATATTGTTTCATTCACACCTGAAGAATAAATTCACTCATATCCAAATAATTTTTATTTTGATTTCTTTTTAATCTTTATTTAAATTATGGTCACATAATCTTAGATGTATTTTATTAGAATTCCACAGCCTGTAAACAATTTCAAATCAAAATAATCAAACCTCTTAAATGATGTATCAAAATTTCCTCATCATGGATAACCAAGATACCATTGGTATGACTTGTGGGAACACTCCAATCCAATAAAATAAGATATAGAAGCATCTTTTTACTGCTAAAAGCACATTTTTTCCTACTTCCTGAATACCTGAAAATTACTTCCAATCATACACATTACACAGAAGCCTACTTCCTTCTTTCACTGTAATGATTTCTTAAAAAAAAAAAAAATCATTCAAAAAAAATTACTATTATAGAACTGATATACAACATCTTAAGACTATTTTGTGAAATATAGAGTCCCATAAATACGCTGTATATAATGGACTTCTTGATAGTGAGGTCTAATCACTACCTATCCCACAAAAACGAATGCAGTTCTTACGTATTAGTTTGGTACCTATTCGGTGAAGACCAGTTATTATCTGCACACTAATGGGTATCAGGTGTTTTAGATATCACTTTTGTGACTGACTGCAAGATGATCTGCAGCTCCTAGGGCAGAGTTTGTAGCCTATAACAGTGTTTTAAAACTGAGAATCAACCTTGTCATATTTCCAGGAAAAGCTAAGTGAACTAGAAGGAAAAACATTACAGACATAGTAAGAAACTTGCTAGTCTGAAGTCCTTAATCATCTAGAATTTAAAAGAAAATATAAACTTTGCACAGTTGTCATAGTTTAACCACAGCTGCCAACTAAGCCCCACAGAGCCTCTCACTCACTGCTCTACAGTGGAATGGGGAGAGCACAGGAAGAGCAAAAGTGAGATTTGTAGATTGAGATAAAAGTTAAATAGGAAAAGCAAAATTTGCGAGCACAAATAAACCAAAACAAGGAATTCATTTACCACTTCCTAAGGGTAGGCAGGTGTTCAGCCATTCCCAGGAAAGCAGGGCTCCATCACACATCACAGTGACTTGGGAAGACCAACATCACGAACTCTGAATGTGTCGCCCCCTTTCTTCATCTTCCCCCAGCTGTATATGCTGAACAAAATGCCATATAGAATGGAATATTCTTTTGGTTAGATGTCCCATCTGCATCCCCTCCCAAATTGCCATGCACTCCCAGCCTACTCCCTGGTGGGACAGTGTGAGGAGCAGAAAAGACCTTAACTCTGTGTAAGCACTGCCCAGCAGTAATTAAAACATCCCTGTGCTATAAACAGTGTTCAGCACAAATTCAAAACATGGCTCCATACTGGCTACTACAAAGAAAATTATCCCTGTCGAAACCTGCTCAACACTATAAGAAAATGCTGAGGAATGCCAGGAATTTGTTCTGTCTATGTAAAGAATCAATATTCTGAAAACTAGACTCATCCTTCATCTCCTCCGGCTAGCAGGACTCATAATGATGGTTTCTTTCTCACATAAGTCAGTCCTGACACTCACTTCCCATTTGTAAGTCTGTGGTTTTCAAGTGCCTTTCTATAGATAATTCTTCCTCACAATATTTGTAAGTGAACAATGGGGAAGCCTGGCCAGTTCTTGCAGCATGATTGCATAAATGATCTTGTTCATCTAGAGGGGATCTGGTTCCAGATCACAGGCATAGCTTAGCATAAGAACAGGAAAAAGAGTTGCTACAACAGCATTCTTACATTCATATTAAGCTGGTAGAGGGAATGTTGTGCACCTGGAATATAAATCAGTGTGTGGAGATGATTGGAATAGTTCTGTATAGATGGATAAATAGATGTTTTTTGATTAAAGATATTGAGAAAAATCCCAGTCCCAAACACAGAATTAAAATTTCAGAACATAGTATAGTTGTTCTTCATTTTCCCTTATGGGAAAAAAAAAAAAAGGGGGTGAATAATAAATGCAGTTCTTTAAACACTTGCTTTTAACTCTTATTTTCTGACTTTTAATCACTTTCCAGAAGAGTCCCTTTCTAAGTCAGCTCAGAAAAGCCTGCCTGAGCAAGATTTGGTTACTGCAGAATGAGGATCACAGAGTCGTGGAATGTTGAGGGGTTGGAATGGACCTTAAAGATCATCTAGACCCAGCCCTCCCTTTCTGGGCTGTGAGTGCACACTGCTGGTTCATGGTCAACAAGCACCCCCAACTCTCTCTCTGCAGGGTGGCTCTCAATCATTTCTCTGCTCAACCTGTAGGTGTTGAGGCCTGGGAACGCCCCAGGTGTAGGACCTTACATTTCTCTTTGTTGAACTTCACAAGGTTTCATGAGCCTATCCAGGTCCCTCTGGATGGCATCCCTTCCCTCCAGCATACTGACTGCCCCATGGAGCTTGGTTTTGTCAGTGAACTTGCTGAGGGTGTCCTCAATCCCACTGTCCATGTCACTGACAAGATGCTGAACAGTACTGGCCCCACTACTGACCTCCAGGGACATAATTTTTTACTGGATGGAGTGTTTGAATATTCTAGCCCTTCCCCTCAAAAGTTTCATTTTAAAGACTTTCTACTCACTTTCGTTTTATCACCTCTTAAACTATCCTCTTAGGATCAGAGCTAAAACTCCTGAAGCTGGTTCCTAATTATAGGAAACCAAGCCTTTACTGCAGCTGCTAAAGAACCAGACATTTTCCTAATACAGAGAATCCAAAGCTCTATACACAGAGAAGTTCAGTCCAGTTATTCTACTACCTAATCTAAATATATTGAAGGGCCTCTTATTTAAAGGAAAATATTCAAATACAGATGGCTAAGCAGCATCAGGTCTAAAATTCCAGTTCTTTTATCTCCCTGAGCATCCACCAACATCAAAGAGAAGTCTGGGCCAGTGTGAATCACAAAAACTGGCCCTTCATATTCATTAGGCCTGAAATTACCTTTTAATCCAAACTTCTAGGGCAAGCTGCACATTTACAGAAGTGCCAGCAAATAAGCTACACATTTCATACCGTTATACAAGCTGCAATAAGGTGAAAGGTTCCAAGAAAGAATAGCCATTGCATTTTACAAGTCTTGAATTGAAGCAAAAATCTCTGAAGATATCATCTTGACTGCACTA
This sequence comes from Struthidea cinerea, assembly GCA_013397865.1. Lineage (NCBI taxonomy): Eukaryota > Metazoa > Chordata > Aves > Passeriformes > Corcoracidae > Struthidea > Struthidea cinerea. Next base: position 141,745 of record VZTI01001512.1, read on the forward strand.
CTGGCACATAAACAGTGTACCACAAGAAGTAATTCAACTCTCCTTAGAAGCTATTGTCATATAGTTATTTTCAGAGAATTCTCCAAACATGTGAAAGAGGCCATTCAGTTCCTTAAGGGGAACTGAGGGAAAAAATAAAGTCTCTATTTTAAGGAGGGTTACAAGAAGAAATCAGATTTTGTAAATTGGTTTATTTTCAATAAAATGAGTTAAATAATGGTTTTTCTTCATTGGAACGTGCACATATTTGAAAAAAAATTAGCTGTAAGTCAGAATACAGACCGAAGTGCAGCCTTGCACTCAAACCTGTCCTCCAATCAAATTTCCTGTTTGAAGTAGGCTTAGCACTTGCCCAGGGAGTGGATTCTCAACCTTGCAAAGACTGCTGGAACTCATCTAGCTCTTGAGTTGCTGCTCCTTGTTGCCCATTGTTACAACCATGTAAGAATGAACAACACTGTTCAGGGACACTGAGATCAAGGTTGATTACATGTCTCTGAAAACTCAGGTGAAGAGGATAGGGACCTGTGGGAGATTCTTAATCAAATCAAGGAGAAAGGCTACAGGAGGAACAGATATATCCTGTCAGTGAATCCACTGCTCTCAAGCTGGCAAAGCACTTTGGCTCCTACAAAACCTAAATGATCTTCAAAGAGCAGGCTGCTGTCAAGGAACAGATATAATACCTGACAAAAATGGGGCAACAAATCAGAAAAGCAAGATAGGATAGTTTTTATGAATGGAGTTGTGAGACAGATGGATACATGATTTTTGGGAAAAAGGGAAGAAAAATGATTGCATTCTACATAAAGGAACAAAAAGAAAACATGGAACTCTCCTATTAATGATAATCTGAAACAGGATCTGTAAAAAGCCAAAGATGTATGTTAAGGAATGACTATGGCAGCTACAAAAAAGTAGAAAAAAATAGACTGAGCCTTATTCAAGATATACTAAGCATTATCCAGACAGCTGGGAGATGCTCCAGTCACAAGTCTTCATTCTCATAGAGGACTTTTACCACTTTGATATCTACTGAAAAACAAACACTGTTAAGCACAGCTAAACCAGAAAGTTTTAAAAGTGTGTTGGGGATATTTTTTTCCCAAAAGTTATGGGATAGACCATCCAGGAAGGTACTCTACTACATAGCAAGAACTGGTTAGGGATATGATAGTCACTGACAATCTATGCTGTTGTAAACTGCAGATGGAAGAATTAAAGATCTTGAGGTAAGACAGGGAAGCAAGCAGCAGGAGAACATTCAGACTTCCAAACTGTTTTCAGTCTATTCAGTGAACTGCTGGCAGGATTTCATAGATTGCATAGAAGATAGAGGAGCTCATGAAGTCTGATTGATCTTCAGGGGTAGCTTCCTTGAAGCACAAAGATTAACGAAAATGTGAGCCAAGTTTTGAATCGATTGATCTAAGTGCAAGAAAAGGAGCAGTCATAGCAGAAAGGCTCAAGACAGGTTAAAGAACCCCACCTAAGTGCAAATGCAAGGAGAGAGGCTCAAAAAAGTGCAGGTAGCAATATATTTATTACAAAGAAGAGCTCAAGGAGCGTTTGAAACGCCAATGCTTCACTGGAGAGAAAATTGGAAGGATGAGTGAGGGTCAACGGGAAGGTACTGGTGTACACTGAAGCAAAAGGAAAGCCAAGAAAAGCTTTGGTTGAGTAGTCAGTGCAGTGGGTAATCTGGTAATGAAGCAAAGACTGCTGTACTTGGATTCTTTTCTTCCTGCAGGTTTTCTGTGGCAAGTTGGTGTCCAAAGTCCATGTGCTTGGCAACAGAGTTTGGAGAGGAAGACTGTGATTAGAAAAAAGTTTAGTCAGGGGCTGCTTGAATAAGACGAACACGTACAGGTCCAAAGTTGCTAACCAAATATTCAGCATTGAAGAATAACCCAGCTAAAGTCATCACAAAGATGTTCTACCAGCTGGGAAAGACTGCAGTGAACAGAAGAAGTTCTCTTATTTCTAATTTCAGAATTAGAAAAATCAACTAGAAAAACATTAATTTTATGTCCCAAAGAAGGTGTAGAGAAAGACGTGGGAAACTGAAGTCAGCCACAACTCCATCCCCAAGGTCACACGTGCCCTCAAAGCAATTTCTAGGCACGTGAAAGGCATACAATCAGCCTGAACAGATGTATCAAGCACAAATCCTGTACCTGACTTTATCACTTTGTGTGACACAAACTGAATTCAGCAATACAACCACAAAGTAATTAAAAATAGATAATTAATATCTCAAAGTAAGTGGAATCAAAATAAACACTTAAATAATTATGCTCTCTAATTTCCAAATTATCCTTGACAAAAAATTCCTCAAATTTCTTATATGCAACTCAGACACCATCTTCTTGCTTATATCTCCCATTATTGTTTTAGCTTGCCATAATCTATGTCAGTTGTTACCGTAGAGTCAGGACAGGTGTCTCACAATAACCAAAATACTAGTGCTTACATGCAAACCATTCATACACTGGAGCTTGTCTCAAACACCTTTTCTCCCTCAAAAATAAATACTAGTATAACAATAGCTAGCACCAGAAAACCTACTTAACATTAGGACCTGACTTCTATTTGCTCAGTACTTTCAGACATATGATCTACAGCTTCGCTCATTTTCGAGGACAAACCAATTTGTAAGCAACGCTTTTTCAAACCTGGTTCAGTTTCTATCCACAGTGTAAGTATTGAATTACAGTTCGCATAACACTGTAGAGGAAAAGTTACCCAGTCTTTTCACTCAAATGATTTTCAGCATTTGAAATTTTCAGGCTTTTCCTTCTGATTCAGCTGCTGTCACTTTCACTTCCATTATCCAGTCTCCTTGCTTTAAGTTAAATCTTATCACCAGTCTTATATCCAAAAAGTTATTCTCAACCCAAAACAATGAACTTCATTCTTGACAAACTTTTCTCCTCCTCACTTTGCTTTGACCATATGACTAGGGACACTTAAAAGCAACTAAAGTTCAGGAGTAAGGAAGCCTTGCAAAGGACTTTTTATTACTATATTTCATCATTTTATCTTTGTACATTTATAACACAGGTTTTTATACCCTAAAATTCACACAGCATGAAAAGGCAAAGAAGATCCAGAAGGTTCTTTTGTGGATTTCCCACAACTTGAGCTTTTTCTAGAAGTGGTCCCTCATTTCTCCATAACAGAACACAGTTATAGGCAGGTGTTGCAGGCAGGATGCTCTCAAACATTGCTTTGGTTAATTTACTGGGAATTCACACAAGCCTTTGGCCAGAGGTTGGGCACAGGAGCAGATGCCCCAGGGCATAGTTTTCAGTTTTAACACCAGTCTAATTATAATTACTTTAGTTTTCTTTTATTACATCCATGACAAAACAGAAAGGGAGAGGAATGACACCGGGAGTCAACCCAGACAATCATGGTTCAGGAGTAAAATGGTCTAAAGGCAATCCATGCATTTTGAGTGTTTTCTCAGACAATGGAATGATTAGAAGAAAAATTTTCTGGCCAGTAAGAGAATCAGCATTGTTAATAGTTTTCAGTGTAACAGCAGAATATGATTATATTATTTTCCAGCTCAGAAAGTAGTGTTTATGCCTGAAAAGAGGTATTGCCAGAGTTGCAAATAGCTCTCTGCAGTTCATCTGAAAAACATTAAAACTGCTTGAAACTCTTATTTATACACACAGCTGTGATGCAATTACAATGGTTATGCAAAATACAGTAAAAAAATTAGAGTTACAGCAAAAAAACATCTACTGGAGTAAATACTCCATCTGTGCAGGATTTCCAAGCTGTCAGTCGTACTAAAAAGACTTTTCCAGACCTCCACCATGGATCAGAAGTGAGATCCAATTTCTGAGAAAGTAGAGGGTTTGAGAGGTAGCACAGTAATTGAATTTTCCTTTAAAGGAAAATATGCATGGACCACCTCCACGGTATTGATTTAACCTCTTTCATTTATGACTAAGTCTTTTCTTTCTGTTCCCTTCTTCCATTTCTGTCAATGTGCATTTGAGTACACAGAGGTTTTCATTTTATGTCTCTAATTAAAGAGTATTGATCAGTACACCTGTGGCAGTGACTCAGCCCTCTTTTTATAAAAACTTTTCACTGCAACAATTTAGAGTGTGTTGTCTTCTATATCAGTTAAATGAACAGCTGATAAATATTTGTCTAAATCTTTGGTCAATCAGGATATCTTTCTTTTTTTTCTTGTTTTATTTTGTAGAATCATAAAATTTCCTGAGCAGGAAGGGATCCACAAGTATCATCAAGTCCAACTACTGGTCCTGCACAGGAAAGCCCCTGACACCTTGTGTCTGAGGTCATTGTCCAAATACTTCTTGAACTCTAGCAGGTTTGGTGCTGTGACCACTTCCCTGGGAAGTCTGTTCCAGCACCTAACCACCATCTGCCTGAAGAACCTATTCCTAATATCCAATCTAAATCACCCCTTACACAGCTTCAGGCCATTCCCTAGGATTGTATCACTGGTCACCAAAGAGAAGAGGTCAGTGTCTGCCCCTCCTCCTCCCCTCACAAGGAAGTTGTAGACTGCAAGAGACTGAGGTCTCCCCTCAGTCTCTTCTTCTCTAAGGTGAACAAACAAACCGATCTCAACAACTCCTCATATGGCTTCCCTTCTAGGTCCTTCACCATCATTTTAGCTCTCCTCTGGACGCTTTCTAATAGTTTTACATCCTTCTTTACACAGGACTTGAGGGGAGGCTGCCCCAGAGCAGAGCAGAGCGGGACAATACCCTCCCTTGCCCAGCTGGCAATGCTGTGCCTGATGCCCCCCAGGACATGGTTGGCCCTCCTGGCTGCCAGGGCACTGCTGACTCATGTTCAGCTTGCCACTGACCAGGAGCCCCAGTTGTCTTTCTGCAGTGCTGCACCCCAGCCTCTCATTCTCCGGTCTGTATGGACATCCAGGGTTGCCCCATCCCAGGTGCAGAATCTGGCACTTGTTTTTGTTAAACTTAATTTGGTTGGTAATTGCCCAGCCCTCTGATTTGTTGAGGTCTCTCTGTAGGGCCCCACTGCCTTCGAGGGAGTCAACAGCTCCTCCCACTTTAATGTCATTGGCAACATTAGTTAGTATTCCTTCAAGTCTAATGTCCAAGTCATTTACGATGTTGAAGAGCACAAGGCCGAGGATGGAGCCCTGTGGAATCCCACTAGTGACCGGTCGTCAGTTTGATATCACCCCATTCATTACAACTCTCCTTTGTGCTCAACCTGTGAGCCAGTTCACATATCACATGATGTGTTTTTCCAGCTGTGTGCTAGACATTTTGTCCAGAATGATCCTGTGAGAGACATTATCAAAAACTCTGCTGAAATCCAAAAATATCATATAACTTGCTTCCCTTTGTCAGCTGGGTGGGCTACTTGTACTAAAAGGAAATTACGTTTGACAAGGAAGACTTTCCCCTCATGAAGCTGTGCTGGCTGTGAGTGATGACTGCATTGTGCTTCAGGTGTTTTTCAATAGCACTAGTTCATCTTTGGCCACATGAATTTTCTCCCTACAGAGGTGAGCAGCATCACCGTATTCCTCCCATGTCACCCAATCTTGTTTCCACTGGGCATACAACTTCCTGTTTTGACTTAACTCCAAAAGAGGATCTCTGGTCAGCAAAGCTGGCCTTCTGCCTCAGCTGCTTGACTTCCAGCATTCTGGAATTCCCTGCTGCTGTATCCTTAGGAGGTGGTGCTGAAAGAATGAGCAGCACTGATGGATCCCAGTACCTCCAAAAGCATTTTCCGAGGGGTCCTTACTAAATAGTTCCCTGAGCAATCTGAAGTCTGTTCTCCTCATGGCCCAGGTTGAAGTCTTGCTAGCTCTTTTCCTCCTGTCAGCAGAGTATCTTGGTGCTCTCCTGGGGTTCCCCTGGTTCTAGAAATTCACCTCACTCCGCAGAATGTGTCTGCACCAGAACTGTTCATTTTGGTGAGTAATGGTTATACGATTACCTTAATTTTTGTGCTCTTATACATACACCCTACTGCAAATCTTGATAAAGTGTTCCAACTTTAATCATATCATGACCACAGCAGAACTGTTATGGGATAGAAAAAGTAGGAAGAAACAAAGGTATATGAAAAACTTGCACAATCTGCCAGAAGATATGGGCCAATTCAACCAACTTTATTTTAGCTTAAAATCTTCTAGCAGAATTGAAAAGGAATGCTAGAACCCTCATGATCTTTGTGAATCTAAATTATTTTCAATATCAGTTAACTTGTCTCATTACTGAGTCAGGCCAGAACAAGAGGAGGCAAAAAAGCAGGAAGAGAAAACCTTGGAATGAGGTCTGAAAGGGAAGAAGTTTACATAGGGAGCAAGAAAGGGGACTCCAGAATAGAACTTTTATGTAAGTGCAAAAGAAACAGCTCATTCTTGAAAGGAGAAAGTATTCCAGTAGATCAATCAGATTCCCTGCAAGATAGGTCAGGTAACTTAATCAAGTCATAATCAATCTCTCTTCTCACAGACAAAAAGCAGGTGACTGAGGCTACCCTGCTCTGAAACTGGTCTCAGTGACACAGTTCAAAGGGCAGCAAGAATAGTCTGTTTTGTGTGTTCCTTCCTCCTCTTGGTGTGAGACCTTCAGTGCTTTTATACGTTAGACTTCAAGCATTCACTGTTTCGGCCAAGTTCAACGGAAATCAGTGTCCTGAACCTATGTAATCACCACAATACAAAGCAGCATGAATCAAGTTGCCTACAATTATGGAGTATTTGTAACCTAAATTTCCTCTTGTATCCTAACCAATGCCATAGGGATAGGAAGACTTTCCCTTTGGAATGGTACTGCAAAGAAGTTAGTTTGAAATGAGTCATTGTGATCACAGGAAACTCTAACAAAAGAAAATTTAACTCTATTTTCAAACAGGGTACAAGCAGTGTTCAGAAAGTGGTTTAGGGTCATACTTGAATACAGACCAGTTTGAGAAAGGACTGTTCTGTGAACAAAAACCAGAAACATACAGCAAAAATAAGATCCCATGATCACTGCACTAAATTCTATTATAATGAACAGACAAAGAAGCAAGTTAATTTTGTTGTCTGCACTGGCAGTGCAAAGTCTTGTGAATCTTGAATTTTTGTAAGTGAAATAATTTCCAAGTGTTCCTTGTATTATTTTTAAACAATGTGTCACTTTATAAATACTAACACAAGTCGAAATTATTTAATCTATTTTAAAGAATGTTTTAATGTTCTTTTTCTACCCTGGTATAACATAAAAAAGTATGTCCCAATATATTCTTACAGTGCACTGTGGTATAATTCTCATTCAGAAGAGATAGTACATACAAAGCAAATGTTTAATCTCTCCTGGGTGAGAGGTCACTTTCATGGGAAATTCATTTCATAACAATTTCATATCTGTGATACTTAAGAATGATCTCCCAGGATCACACAATGAAACAGAAATCTTCTTGGGAAATGATACTACATTTCCCCTTAAGATTTAGGTCAGCTATGTTTTGAAGAACTTCCATCAGGATGTAAAGGTGTCCTTAGTGAATTGAAAAGGGCGCAATAATAAAACTATCTGAACTGGGGAATGTGTGCAATAGGAAATAATTTCAGTAGGACACAATGGAACAGAAATTGAAGGTTAGAACTGGAAGAATTATAATAACTTTCAAGCAAAGAAATAGGTACCAGATGCATATCACAGATTATCGTATTATAATGAGAGAAAAGTTAGAGAAAGGAGAAAAAGGAAAAAGATATTTGAAATGTAAGAGAAACATTTCTGCAAATAACCTTCTTGTGGCCTCTGAAAAATTTTCAGACCAATCTGCTTTTTCTGCTGCTTCATATCAATGAGAAGGCAGTGAGGCCCTACAAAGAATATACAGTACTATTTTGGAATGCAGGATCAAAAAACTACTGATAGTTCACAAGGATTCCAGTTTGGAAATCTCAGATTTATTGGTTTTCAATTCCTCTTATTATAAATGGGCTGATAATGAACTTCATACAGAAGCAATAACTTGGAGAACCATGAAAACAACAGCTAAGAAGTTTTGAGCACCTTATGCAGTAAGAGAGGATTTAAGGGACTTCAGCAAGATATTTTCTTTTTATCCTTGTTATTCTATTACTTTCCCACCTTAAATGATGCCCCTCCAAGACATAAGCAAATTAAATCAAACAGAATAACCAATATAATGTTCTGCTCTTTTTCTGAGTATTTTAGATTGAGAATGACAGCAGTAAACAGAAAAAACTTTTACCCAAAAATATTTATTTATAAGTCAAAGGTCACACTGTGTTTGTTCCAGATGACAGCATTCTCCATCTTCCATGAATGTTTGTGAAACATTCACAAAAATGTTTAAAAAAATCAAATCCCAGAAAAGAGAAAGTAATTTGCATTTCAACATTAGATAATTGCAACTTTTACCCTCTGTAAGATTCATGCTTACATAGAGCTGATATTTTGTTGTTGAAGACCATTGAGTAGGCACGTAAACTCAGTGCTGTATTTCCTCTTCTGTATTGTCAGGCTTTCAGGCTCAGATTTTACGATTCAAAATATCTTGGGGGTAAGCATGCCTGAGACACATTCCATCATGTGCTACAAATGTCCTTCTCTAACTTAAATGTGTTATTTAGTAAACTAGGGCTCCTAAGTCTCAGAGCAGATGATGTATCTAAATCTAGAGTAGTGTATTGCAATGTATTATTACAAAATGTAAGATATTTTCTCTTACTCTCATGGTCAGAGTGAGAAAAGGTCAATGCCAATAAAAAAATTATTCATTATTTTTAAAAGAGGGCTTTTTTTCCCATAAAATGCATACCTAGTTTTAAGTAAGTTTTATCCTTGTATCACATCATTATGTTAGTGCTTCCATACAGTAAGCTCCGTAAGATGCATATGTGTCTTTTCCACTAGTAGAAATCATCTTAAAAGTATGAACAACAGTATCAGAGTCTACCAATGAGACTGCTTTTGGCTGGCATTTCAAGTTTATGTTGAATTGTGAGTGTGTGAGAATAATATAAAAAATCGAATATAATAGAGTCATTTAGGTTGGAAAAGATCCTTGAAATGGAGTTCAACCACAAACTTAGGGCTGCCAAATCCACTACTAAAACAAATCCCTAAGTGTCACATCTACACATCTTTTAAAGACCTTGAGGAATGGTGGCTCATCCACTTTCCTGGGCAGCCTGTTCCAGTGCTTAACACCCCTTTCCATAAAGAAATTTTTTTTATATCTTGTCTGAACATCCCCTTGTGCAACTTGAAGCTATTTCCTTTTGTCCTATCACTTGTTACCAGAGAGAAGACGCCAATCCCCATCTCACTACAATCTCTTTTCAGGTAGTTGTAGAGAGCAACAAGGTCTCCCCGAGACTCCTTTCCTTCAGGCTAAACACCTTCTGCTTCCTCAACTGCTTTTCGTCAGACTTGTGCTCCAGACCCTTCACCAGCTCCATTGCCCTTCTGTGGGCACACTCAAGCACCTCAATGTCTTTCTTGTTGTGAGGGGCCCAGAACTGGACACAGGATTCGAGGTGTGGCCTCACCTGTACTGAGTACAAGGGGACAATCACTGCCCTGGTCCTGCTGGCCACACTATTTCTGATACAAGCCAGAATGCCATTGGCCTCCTCAGACAACTGTGAACACAGCTGGCTCATGTTCAGCTGTTCAATCCGCAGGTCCTTTTCCACCAAACATCTTTTCAGCCACTCTTCCCTCGGCCTGTAGCACTGCCTGGGGTTGTTGTGACCCGAATGCAGGATGGGACACTTGGTGTTGTTCAACCTCATGCAATTGGCCTTAGCTCATCAATCCAGCCTGTCCAGATCCATCTGCAGAGCCTTTCTATCCTCCAGCAGATCAACATTCCTGTCCAACTTGATGTTGTCTCTATACCCTCATCCAGATACTTGATATTAAACAGAACTGTACCCCAATAGTGAGCCCTAGGGAGCTCCACTTGTATTTGGCTGTCAAATAGATTTCACTCCTTTCACCACCACTCTCAGGGTTCAGCCATCCATACAATTTTTTACCCAGTGAAGAGTACACCTGTCCAAGCCATGAGCAGCCATCTGAGCAGTATCTAGGAGAATGGAAAGAACAGTGGTATCCAGGTAACCAGCATCCACAGCCTTGCCATCATAGAATCATTGGGGATGGGAAAGACCCCTAAGATTGAGTCCAATCCTCAACCTAACGCTTTCAGGTCCACCACTAAACCGTTTACTTAAGCACTACATCGACAAGATTTTTGAATACTTTCAGGGGTGGTGATTCCATCACTTTCCTGGGCAGCCTGTTCCAATTGTGATCACCCGTGTCATCCACACTAAGCTGGTCAAATAAATTAATTTATCAGGCTGATCAGTTCCACAGTTTCACACTAGCACAACACTAGTTTTCAGACATGGGTTTTTTTGGTGTGCTCCATACAGTCAATATAATTGTTCCAACTTACACTGTCCAAAACCACCTGGTCCATTGTCGTCGCTGCCACTGGCCGCCCGGTGGCCTGGCAGGAGACAAGGCGGTGTCCTGGTCGGCGGCTCAGGGAGCACAGTCCTCGCGGCTGGTGGAAGCCCTTTGCCACAAGCGCACAATAGAGCAGGCTGCAGCTGGGATGTTGCCTAGCAACGGGACAGCGGTGAAGGAGGCAGAGGGACCGCTCTGGTGCCCACAAATCCAGCTTTATTGATAACACAAAGTAACAAGGAGCTTCAAAGCTGAAGGGAGAGCGCCAAGAAAAGGCGGGGGGGGAATCAGACAAACCTTTTTATGGTGTTCTAAAAGAGGGAGGAACTAAGGGAAACAGTCCAATAGGGAGATGATGGGAATGACAGGTAACCAATAGGGAAAGGAACAAGGGAGAACTTTCTGGAACTTATACATAGGCAATTAAACTAATAAATATACATTAACAGACGAACCAATAAGGACTAAAGAACAAGAGAAGGGTCTAGAAAGAGGGGAGGAGATGTGGCAGTGGCAATCACCCAGAAGAGGATGGCCTTAGGTCTGATGGTCATCCTCTGAGCTGGCCTCATACCTGCCCTAGGGGTCGGAGTCAGGTGCAGGGAAATTGATCAGTTTAATGACATCCAGCCCTGAGGTGGGCTGGGTCACTGCAACAGTCCATGGCTGCTATATGACTGAAGAAAGATATTAAGTTTGATAAAATTTTCATATCTTTAGCTAAATAATTTTCACAAATCTGATAATTTAGGGTTTAAAAATTACTTTCTAGGAATGTGTTTAATGGATTACTATATTCAGAGGTAATTTTTTTAAATAAAGGTTATTTCATCAAAATACTTCTAATCCATAGCTAATTCTCATAGAAGGATCTTAACACACTACCATTAAAAATGTAATGTGCAGAAGTAGACCTGCACATGTAGGGAATTAGCCCCAAAATAGATTTTGTAGTGTGTCTGATGCATTTTGAAGAAATCTTCTACTTCTCCTTTTCTGTAACGACCCCACGACAGCTATACCAAAGGAATAAAACCCCTGCAAATTAAATAGATGCTTGTCAAGAAGTAGTTTTTACTCCTTTTTGTGTAGAAACTACTCATATATATAGATAGATAGATAGATACATAGATAGATGGATAGAAAGATAGATAGATAGACAGATAGATAGATAGATAGATAGATAGATAAAACTCTTTTTTTAGGCCTGATTTGTAAAGTTCTAAAAGGGCCAAGGCAATATTAATTAAGAAACTGAAAAAAGAAAATTTATCCCTTGTGATTAAATTACTTATTTAAACTGTTACTGCAAACACCAAGAATAATTTCCCTTTTCAGTGTTTCAGATCAGCAGGGTTCATTGCATACGGAGTTTGAAGACTCTTAGTAAGCAAGCAAAATGCATGAATTAGAACTGTTAAATATTCTTCCAAGCTGTATAATGTAAAAAGACATTAAATAAATTCTTTGAAATTACTTCCAATCTCAAAAACTGTATTATTTTCTAAAAACTGTAAGATACATCCCTACATTAAAAAGAATTCATGTTCTGGATAAAGAGAGTTCCAAAACGTGATCAACTTTCCTACAGGTGGTTGATCTGAAAATTGTCTTTCCCTGTCTTCCATAGCCCAGATGGAGGGGACAATTACAGCTGTTGGGATTGGAGTGTGAACTTTGCCATGTTTGCCACTGTATTCTGCTTCAGTCGATTTTTCCTCCCACTGCTTTTGGCAGAGGCAGATATGAATAATTCAGCTTCTTCCCCTCAGTTACTAGAGCATAACAGGGAAAGATCTGGAGTGCTCCTTTCAAAAGCCCACAATGAGTAGAAGTTGCTTATATAGTATGGACTCCTTATGCTAAAGGAGAATGGCCAGCCAAGGAGGAAGTATATTTACTGTCAGCAAGAGGTAAGCTACTGTTTCTGAGAGAGAGGGAAGAGTACAGAAAGCATATAATTCTTCCTTCTCAACACCAAATTAACCTACAATAAAACTTCACAGCACTTCTCCCTACTGATTTTGACCTATGAGCTCTCACCTTTGCTATTGGGAGCTATTTTTCCTTCTTCCTTAAGGGTATGGAAAAGTTAGTTCGGACAATGCTCACTCCAGTCTTATCTCTGGAGAGATGAAAAACATCATCATTCCCATGGTTCCCTGGAAAAAATAAAGGTGTGGAGTTGTTCTCAGATCCCCCTCTTTCAACTTCGTCTTGAGCAGTCACTGTTGGCTATTATGGCCCTGAGTCGTGCAAAATACTTCTTTTTGTCTCTAACCCAAGAGTAGTGTTTCCCAGAAGATCCATCATTGTACAGGTGACTACTGGATTGGTGGGATCTAGGCCAGAGCTGGACTCAGTGATATTCTCTCACAAAGAGTCCAGTATTTCATCTTACCATCTGAAACATCTGGTAAAACTTCTGCTAAAAGAATACCAAATCAACCAAATGCCAAAATTCTGTCTAATATTGGACCTCTTGCACATAATAACATTGTCTACTATTGCAGTTCCTCCACTTTTTTTTTTTTTTTTTTAAGTTAAACTTCAACACATTCTGCTTTTACAGCTCACTTCAATATCCTCATTAGTACCAGAGCCAGTATTAAGCTCCATACTGGTAATCATTACATTCTGTATCAACGTAAGATGCTAGAATATCTACTCAAGGTGCTTTATTGCCTATATAGAGTGTATATTGCATCCTAAAAACCAGAATTCATAGCCCAGATACAGAAAGGCACACAAAGAGCTAAACAGACAAATATCTAAATACTGTGACACTAATGATTTTGTGTGTCCTCAACAATTTTGACAATCCTGAAAGCTGTGTCTCAGTTACAGCTGAGTTACATAGCACTTTATGCACTTTGAGGTCCCAAGACATTGCTCAACCCATGAAAAAAAGCTGTCTTCTGTGATAGGAGACTCCATCAAATGTGAAACAGCAGAGATGTTTTCTGTATGGACTATGCCCTCACGGGCAGGAAAAAAAAACACTTTCAAAATTCTTTACAGCACTTCAGTGAAGAAAAGCAAACCAGAATACAATGGCTCTCATCTTTCTAAATACCATGTTTTTGGGAACATCCTGCATTGTACATCTACAAACCCATGAATTTCCACTCACTGCAAATTTCACTGCTTACAAGCACCAAAATAATGGATGGCATGACCAATTTTTTCCCCTCAGAACGTTCCACTTTACAATCACCTGCAGAACAATTTGCCTTGTCATTTAGACTCAAAGGTCATTACAAAGATCCATTTTGCATGTGGTTGTTTACTTCTTTACAGAAAAAAATGATTAAGTTGTCTTAGATTTCAATTTACAGTGGTCCCTGCTTTACTTTTAGAATCTGCCCTTCAGAATAATATGTTGCTATTTTTAATCACTATATTAGCCTTTGCTTATTGTCCTTCAGCTAGTTTTCACTTCAGTGAATCTGAATGGAAAGCAAAATTAAGATATATTTGAATAGAAGCTCTACCTTAAAAACAAATCAACAAACCAAACACCGAAAACCCCACATTAGCTTTATCCATTTTACAGTGCAAGTGAATATATAATAAAGAGTTTGAGAGAGCAGAAGACTATTTCAATAGTGAGTACTCTGGTGCATTAACCTTCGGCAGCTGCCAGACAACTACCCAGCTGCTCTGTCACTACTCTTCCTCAACAGGATAGGAGGAGACGATAACAAGGAAAAACTCATGAACTGAGATAAAGACAAGGAGACTCCTTACCAAATACTATCCCTGGCAAAACAGACTTTACTTGGGGAAATTTTGGGTTCCTGTGAGTTGACTTAAAGTTGGTTTAAGAAACAAAGACAAAATCTAAAACACCTTCCCCTACTACATATTCCCTTCTTCCAAGGTGCAGCTTCACTGCTTCATTCCTGATTCTTCTAACTCTTCTCCCCAGTCTATATTTAGCTTATACCTATTTAGCTTAAAACCCTGTAACAACGGACAACACAAAATAAATCAATTTCTACAAGAATTGGAGACCAACTTGAATCCTGAACCAGTCCAGTATTTTACTTCCAGTAAAATTCAATCATTGCAAAAGTCCAGTTAAAATAGGATTCTGAAAGTAGCAGATAGAGGGCAAAAAGGACAATAGTCAATTATTCTCATTTCTGCTTTGACATTAAATTAACACAGTATTAATATCAGAGCCTTTTGAGTCCTTACTAATGAAAGTTAGCTTAAGTCAAACACTCCACTTTTTTTCTCCAACACTGGGAATGCTATTTGCATTTCTTGTGTTTTCACAGCTCTTACTACTGTTAATTTCTAAATTGAAACAGAATATATTGCAGATCTATGAAGATTTACTGTTTAATGGTTTAACACTCTTCTAAAAGTGACATAAGTAACAGAAATAAGGAACTCTGAAAATGGAGCAAATTCTTTCAAACGGGTTGGTATTTGCTCAAGCAAATATTTTGAGCATTCTAGTAGTGTTTTACTTCATTCTAACATTACATGCACCAAAACAGTTATAGAAGCTATTTTATCTCTAAAGCCTTCTTCTGGTTTCTTTTACTGAAAAAGTATTCTCACCACTACAATCGTGGTCCCAGCCAAACATTTACACAGCAGGTTACTAAATTTGTGTCTTGGTTTTGGAGGGGATAGATTTAATTTTATTCCTAGTTGGCATTATAGTGTTGTGTTTTGGTTTTAGGGTGAGAAGAATGTTGATAACAAACTGATGTTTGAGCTGCTGTTGAGCAGTGGTTATATGAAGTCAAGGACTTTTCAGTTTCTCATACTGCATTGCCAGCAAGTAGGTTGGGGGTGCACAAGAAATTGAAAGGGGACACAGCCAGGACAGCTGAACCCAACTGGCCAAAGGGATATTCTAGACCACATGTCATCGTACTCAAAAATGAAACTGGGGGAACTGGCTGGGGAATACAGCCTGCTGCTCAGGGACTGTCTGGGCATAAGTCAATGGGTGGTAAGCAATTGCTTTGTGCATCACTTGGCTTGTATATTCTCTTAGCATTTTTATGAGTTTCCCCTCCCTTTTCTGTCTTGTTAAACTTTCTTCATCTTGACCCATTAATTTAATCTTTTTTCAGATTCTTTCCCCATCCCACTGAGGGGGATGTAGGCAAATGGTTGGGTGGTGTTCAGCTGCCTGCTGGAATAAACCACGACAACCACTCAGAACGTATTTGCAAGTATCAAATTCTACGTACAAAAACAGAAGGTGATAAATATTTTGGCAGAATCTTTATTCTTATGCTCTTGAGCTTGTCTAATGTCAGAACAAAGCAGACTCTAATATACTCAACAGTGTGCTTCATACAACTTTTCCTTGTTCTGTAGTTCACGTCTGTCTTTCTCATGTCAGTAACATCTTTATGGAAGAGCATTCCACAATGCAGTCCAAGCAAGCCGTGCCATTTTTCTCACTTTTTGTTACAAATTATTTCCTTGGTAAACATACTATACTACAGATAGCATGAATGAAGGCTGTAAAAGTTATTGCAAAACACTGAAGAACTCTAAGTTGAGAATTACAGAACAAAAATATGTTTTGTGTTGTTTAAAGGTTTACACAAGAAATGCCAAGGACTCTTTTACCCCAGTGTTGCAGAAACAATCTTTGCCTCTGCGAGAAGTCTCAGTTTAGATGTGTACCTTGGATTTACCAGTCTGTCACAAGATAAGTGTCTATGATGATTGACATCATGCAAAGGCACTAAAACTTACTGTGGAAGCTTAAATTTAACTCTGAGGAACACTGCAATTCCATTTTTATGTACTCTCTTTCAGTAGAAGAGCAAGTAACAGCATTGCCAAAAATTTCTTACTGAAGAACACAGACTTAGATAATGAGAAACATGGTCACCTATTCTTCAAGGAAAACAAAATCTGAAGCTCCTGTGGTGCTGGAAAATGTTAAGTGCAATAACTATGTAACTTTGATATTATACTCCTTGTGCCTTGTAAAACTAATTAAGAGGCATTGATAACAGTTTACTGAGATCATATATAGTATAATTCAATCTAATAAAATGTTCTTTATAATAGCTTATGTTTTGGGTTTTTTTTTTCACTTTGAAGACTAGCTGGTTATCTTCTGCTGCTCAAGTCTATTAAAAAATCAACCGTGAACAGCTTTTTCTTACAATTCATGCAGTATTATTGATAAAAGGTATCTGCCAAAAAAATAACAATTTAGCTTAAATTGAGCTTCATTTTTCTGTAAGCAAGGAGAAGAGCTAAACCAGACTCATCCTTGACAATTACAGATTTTAATAACCATTCACATAACTTACCCAGATGACTGAACAGGTGTGTAATAAGAAATGCATTTACATCTTAATGCTTGTATAGCTGCCATACTGACTCATTCCTCTCCTTCCATCCTGTGCAAGGCTAGTGCAGTTGCTAAGGTGAATGGCAAGTATTTGACATTAGGAACGGCCCATTGTAAAACTTTCAATAAATACCTGGAGTTGCCTTTAGCACACTGAGGATAACAGGATCTGGAATATATTAATCTGATGCTGCAAATAGATGCCTGTAACACAACATATCTATTGACTGGTAACAGTTGTGTTGGTGCTCTTGGTACTGACTATTTTATTTTACCTCAAATTGTATGGCATTCCTTTAAGAAGGGAGATGAATTCCAATGGAAGCCTTAGAAAGAAGAGAGGTCTGTTTCTGGGGAATTTAGAAGTATGCACAGGGATATTTAGATGGCAGTATGTGTTACCCACAAGTCTGAAGAGATAGAAACACTTAGAAAATACACAGCTACATCTCAGACGCAAGTAAATGTCTTCAAGGGGCTAAAAGAAAATTTTTCAGTTCACTGCAGATCAAGAAGTTAGTGTGTAGTCTGAAATCAAGTCTAATCATAAAAATTATTATTTTTCTTATGAATTTCTGTTCTCTCTGACCCAGTCACAGAGTTGCCTCCATTTTAAAAGTATTATAATTCTTTTAAACTGAATTATATTAATCTCAAAACCCACTCAGTCATCTTTGAGGAATCTATTAAAAAGACGTCTATATAGGTATGCTGTAAGTCTCAGACCACGCTATGTCCACACTATTATGTGGGTATCTTGTGACAGACAACAACTAATTGGACTTCATTTCCTGAATTATGTCTTGTCATCCAACTGGGAATAAAGAATTTTTTAAGAAGTCAGACAGAACTTGTAGAGAAGTCAAAGGAGAGAGACACACTGACAACTGCTAGCAATTCTAGAGGCCGCAGAGTGTCAATCACTACCAAGCAGTCTGAAAGTCACATGCTCAATCCCATTAAAGGCAGGAAAAAAAAAAAGAGCAACCACGCAACACCTTTGCTGCAGAAAGCCAGGACATCAGAGTTACAAAGCATTAGGCTGTATGGGTACAAACAGAAGCATACACAGGGTATATGTAAAGTCTGATGGACAGATAAAAGCAGTAGACTACTGCCATTTTCATCTGGCCACATCCAGTCCAAACTTTTGCATTGTTAACCATGTCAGAAACCCAATATCTGGGATCCTGAATTCAAAACTACCTCCACTTTTAATAAGATGAGAGTCTTTCAAAGTGCAAGAAAAGTGATACTGACCTTCAGATAGCTGTTTCAACTTTTTATTTTTCTTCCAAAACAGAAAAAAAACCCAAAAGCATTTGCATTCATATCCTTTCATTGCAAAGTAAGTGTAATAAGTATCACCCAAGATGACAGTGAAATCTGAAAAGGGGGTTCAGCTTCTGAGCAAGCCTAACCCTATATTTAGGAGTACTAACAGTCTCTCCAGACTGGTTTAGCCTTTAGAGATCTGTGACTAAAAACACTTGCAAGTTAATGAGTTATGCAGGTGAGTTCATTTTAAAATTTAGAGACCTGGTATCATAAAACTCTCATTAGAAATATGATTAGCGTGTGTGGAAAGAAGTGTTACCTTGAATAATGCAATTAGGCTCCTTCCATTAGGTGTTTGTAGTGGTCATAGGACCTACCACTGGTGAATAAGAATCTTATTTTGCATTGCAACAGCTCACTTCACCATGCTTCATATGCATGAGCTACATACAGTAGTAGAACATGTGGAAATTCAACATGGACCCAGGGATGGAAAGCTCAAGGACAATGTTTAAATTTAGAAGTAGATGAAGGAAGAAGCATTTGACCTGCCCTTTTGTTATCCTGCATATGTTCTTAACAAAGTATTCTTATTCAGTCAGCTGATATTAAGGAGCATTTTCTACTGAACCTGCATGGCACAATGGTGACTGAGTGAATGATTATGCAAATCATACATCAGTATTCCCAATAGGTATTACACAGCACAAATCCCAGGCTCCTTCCTGTTAAGAAAGAGCTACTGAGAAAATGAATCAGCCAAGTATCAACTGTTTCAAACATTACCAATACTTTGCATTTGAAGTATAATTAAACTGCCTTGAACTTGCACTACAAAAGTATTTTCAAAATACTTCTATAGTTATTTACAACATTGATAGTTCTTTACTTAGAATATATTGTGCTTGTGTTTTAACAGAGCTATGCAGATTATGATAATGACAATACACTGCTGGACTAGAAGCAGATGTAATACTTTAATCCTTCACTGTGACACTTGAGGAGTGAGAAAAACCCATGGTTTTGGTTTGGTGTCTGCTTGGCTATCAGAGTAGGATTGCACAACCCACGCTCCCTGTCCCCAAGCATTTGAAATTCTGAAAACAGAAGCTAAAGTCAGAATATGAATGAAGTAGAAGATGCTGATAGAACTATATATTTTTTTCTCCCTTGGGAGCAGTATGTCAACTACACTGTAGCTTTTCCCCTGCACATTGGCTTCCAGCTCCTCCTGTTTGTTACCCATGCTGGGCCCACTGGTGTAGGTGCTTCAGCTGGGCTGCTGATTTTGCCCCCAAACACTGGCAAGCTGCCCTCAGGCTCACCTCTAGTGAGCCTGGTCTCATACCCCTCAAAACTAATTTATAGCCCTCCTAATCAGCCCACCAACTCATAGAACAGAATTATTTTCCCCTTTTTAGACAGGTGGACCTCTTTTTTTCCTTGTATGTTGATCTGATTTGAATACTTTTCTTAGATTAGCTAAGATATTACTGCATGAGTATTCATTAATGTCCAATTAGCATTTTTAAATCCTTACATTTTGATTTAAACATGCATGAAGTCTAATCTCTGTAACTGCAATTAGAATCGCTTATTTAATAAATTTTGAACTAATGAGTGTATTGTTCTAAAACTGTTTATCACCATATATTTCACAGAAAAATGAGATTATAAAAAGTAGATGGCAATACACTATTGGAAAACTTTTTTTAGCAGCAAGGTGGTCTTGATCAGTTTTGGGGTTTTTAACAATATATTTTTTATTTTAATTTGATATAAAAACAATATTAACCCCAGGTTATCCAAATATCTCAGTATTATAAAGAGCGATAGAAGTTTATCTGCTATAGAGGACATTCTGCCATCAAAGTGGCTGTGACATTTCTGCTTATTAAAAAGAACAAAAGATTCTCATTCCCTTCTCTCAACTCATGATAACTTTTAAGACAATCGGGAGTTTGTACACTGGTGTAAACCTCACTGTACAGATTGGTAGAGTTCTGCTCATTTCCTGTTTTTAAGGTAATGAAAATCAGGCCAAATAACAGTAAATTTCTCTATAAAAATCCTTTTACATAAAGAAAATGACCAGGGCCAAAAACGGTGCAAACATGTATTTAACATGCAGCTAAAAAATGATAGAAGTGTTGAATTTAGAGACAATTAAGTCACAGCCAGATCTGATATCCACATTTCCTAAAGACAGGTCTGATCAGTCCGTTCTCCTCTACCATATCATGGTTGCTATTTAAATTTTAGACTTAAGCCAAGGACTGAGAAAAATTAAAGTTAACTGTTGCCAAGCTATTGGCCAGGAAAGCTCAAGACCGAGCAATAAGTGTAAGGTGCCTGGGTACTCTGGTGTGCACCTTTTGACCAGTGCAAGGATATACACAGGAGGCCATGCCTGCAGCTCAAACAGCTATGTCAGTGGGGCTTCACCATTTGGGTAATTTCTTTGTCACTTGGAAGAGCCCAGCTTCTCAACTGGTTGTTTGTGGAGCACGATGATGGTAATAAAGGTGGGCTGTCCCTTCAGCTGTTGGATTTAGCACTTGGGCAGTCCTGTAGTCCAGTATTGGCATTGCCAGCAACTGGCCACAGGCTGAGTGTTTGCAGGACCTCAGGACAAGCCTTTGTCACAATTGCTGCATTTGACATTTTCTTGACCTGCCTGCAGCATTCTTTCACTTGGCTTAGCTGTAACTTTTTTTTTTAACTAACCAGGTGTTTATTGCTGATTTGTTTTGCTTCTTTTGTCTTTACATTGTGCAATTACAACTTTATATACAAAGTAGTCACAAATATCTATTCTTTACAAATATATCATCCTACAACTAACATAACTAGGTGCATAGAGAAAAGAGTACTGACGGGAAAGCAGAGGCCTTGATTTGTGGTTACCTCCACAAATGTAACCTCAAGTTCTGCATGCAGTCTCACCTTCTCAAGCCTATCTTATCAAGCATGTCCTTTTTCATGTAGAATATGCAAAGTGTGTTCAGACATCACATTTCCTGGGTTTCCTATATGCCTTTTAAACATGCACAAGGCTCACCACTGGTGCTTACACTGTCTCTCCTGATTTCCTTGCAGCCCTTATTCTGCTTCTGATTCAAGAGCAGCAAGTTTCAATTGCATCTGAACTACCCCAGACATTGCCCAGGAATCTACAGACAAACATACAGCACAGAACAAGCCCTCCTATAGCTGGGTATCTTCATTTGTCTTTGCTGTTGAACAGTTTATAATGCTTAAGCTTGCATAAAACAGCCAAGGAATATTAAGGGACATTCTGTTGATCAACATGGGTAAGCTCCAACTTAGATAGGAAGGAGGTTGGAGTGAATTTTTCCAGGGTTTGTTTTTGCTTTTTTGTACTTTATCACACATTAGAGAACTTCGAAAGTCTTCAGAAGACCAATTCTTAAGAGAAGAGTGACTGAAGGGAAAAGTTGGGAAGTCTAATTAACATTTCAGGGTGAAAAACAGTTCTTTTATCATTCAATGTTTTCTATAAAAAAAAAAAAATGACAACTAGAAGTATCTTAATTGAAAATGTTTCCATTAATATTTCAGCTAAGCTTCACAGCAAGACATACCTCTTCATAAGTACATGAAGAGGTTGTTAAATATGCTTGCAATGTAATGGTTTGCTGATAACAGTAAAATGTGCAGCTGAGCTCAACAGGATTGATCCAAGTACAGGGCATGTTGCTGGAGGTGTGTGAAAATCAAACCAGTCAAAAATATGGAAATTAATACTTCAATCAGCTTGGCATAAAGTTCATCCAAAATCTTGTTAGACATTTGTGAACCTATCCTCCCTCCATCTGCAGTGAACTTGCAGAATTTAGCTAACAAAAGCCCCTTTATTCTCTGTGTGAGGCCTGCATATTTTGGAGGATTTCAGGCAACTCTTCAAAAACATTGAAAATCCAGTAATAACCTACCTATCTACTGTACTGAAATCATACAAACACTGTCTGAAATGTTTGAGAATCTTCACAGCACTGAGAATCCTCACAGCATTTTCCAAAATTTGACACCAAGCGTGTGCAAGACTTAGATGTGTGTGATTAAAACTGCTTCTATTAAACATTTTATCAAAACCCCTTATATTTTCCTTATTCTTAGCCTTGAGTATGTGAGAGAGGGGGATTCTTGAATAAGGGAGTCTGAAGAATGTATTTTTAATAGAAAATTGTACTGCTGTCTTTGAAAGACACAATGTTTTCAGATTCTGTATTTTCTCTCTTAACTGTACTATGTAAATGTAGATAGAGAAACCATCACAACTGTTCTTAAGATTCAAATCTCTTAGCCAGTTCCAACACAACCCTTACAACAATATCTTGGTGTCTCAGATAGATTTACTCATTTTGTGCATGTACACAACACAGATCACACAAAGATTATCATAATCATCTTTACTTAAATATAGGAAACAAAAACACAGGTGCCAAGAATATGATCAACAAAAGGACTAGCATGTTGCTAGATTGGACATTATGATATATTTACTAGGGACTGGTTTTTTGTTTTTTTTAATTCCCATTTTTGGAAAAGCATTGCTGTGGTTAGACCCATCAGATATGGGAGGTCTGGCTCTTCAGTTAATGTTTTCCCAACTTGCACACACTAAAGTGACTCCAATACTCCAGCAATGTGTTGTGTAAAGGAGAAAGCACTTTTATACTGGCTTATAATATATTTCAGAACTTAGGAAGCAACCCTCTAACCTCTGTGGCCAACCAAATTAGTTTTATGAAGCTGAGTTTTGCACTTCTATATTTATGTGTGGTAACGCTGCAGCTTGGACAAAAGAAAGGAAAGCCAGGATGGCAGCAGAAGCACCCTCTCTCCACTACATCCTTTCTTCACCTCTCAACATAAGCAAAGCCATGAAAAGGTGTTACTGGTCCCTAAAAGAATGTAACCTTGAGAATTATACATCTAGAGACTGATGAAGAGCACACATCCATCATCCATTGATGTTGGCAGGAAGTAGGACAAATAAGAAAGTGCACCTCCAGTTATGACCCATCAGTTATGGCAACTGAGAAAGAAGAGAGGAATCACTCCAACATCAACTCTCACAGCTCAGGACACAAGACCAAATCAACATTTCTACTTAAATCACAGACTAATTCATTGTGGGAAAACAGCTAGGGCTGAAATTAGAGAAAACTGGGAAGTTATATTTACATTCCAACAGAAGTTAAAACAGTATGGAAATTACAGAATGAAAGCCCCCTGAAAGTTCTTAATTTTTCAATTTACTTCTCACAATGTTTTGCTACCAGAGACTCAGCAAACATAAGTAATTTTGAAATTTAAAGTGTCCTCTCACACTTTCATATCACCTTCCCCCAAGGAAGTGATGGATGCCACAGAACTGTGTCAGTGTGAATTCAGCTGCAACATGTGGATACCTTCATTCCACTTGACTTTTGGGCTAGATAACTAGACCTAAAGCTGCTTAAGTATTTAAGCCCCTTCCAAAAACCAGTTCTTATTGCTGATTTACCACCTGAGCAATACTTATAATACACAGGAAAAAATATAGCACTGACATAGATTCACAAATGAGCTGTTTAGGAAAACATTTGGTGTTCAAGTTGACTGCATATATTCCAGGAGATAGCAGTTGCTTTGCAGTATCAGTGTAGAGCACCCCTGGAAACAGAAATACGATGAAAAGAGTAGTGTGTGTGAACCACAACAGACAGTTCTAACAAAAGCCATAGCTATTATTAGAAACAAATCCAGGAATGCTGCAGAGCCTTGTGAAAAGTGAAACATCATCAGCTCCTGCTATTTGTCATAATGTGACCCAATGCAGCATAAGATCAATACAGTAGGCACTGAATCCCTGGAGAACAGTTTCAGTGAAAAACATAGTGGTTTCTCTATGGAGGTAACCAACCGTATGAAGAATTTTTGTTGTTAAAGCAAAAACCCCCTTCACCATGGATAGCAGATGAAAAGTAGAACTTTGTGCTATTCAGTTCTACTTTATTTGTCAAAACCATTGAAAGTTTACTCTTAACTACATGAACAATGTAGGTGTACTTCAATGACGAGGATTTTTAAGTCAGAAAATAATGATTAGAAAAATTTTAGGAGAGACTGCTTTCTCACAGCAACTTTTACAGTGTAGTCAGAGTGAAAGTCACAAGGCTGCACCTGATTATTTGAGAGACAGGTTTAGAAGTTGCAGGTGACAACAGATATTCCATAAGAATGAGAAACGATTTTTGGATACATGTACCAGGAAGAGCCTTTGTCACTGAGAAATGTAAACATCAAAACTAAAGCTGGATGGTCATTATTGTCTTGAATCTTATGAGCCAATGCTACTGGTAATTTTGACTATAGCCCTGCACTAGTTTACCATTTACAAAATTGAAAGGTGAGTAAAAGGTTAAGTTTACAACCTTACCTGTTGGCTAACAATTGAACACAAAGCGTGGCTTAATTTCCAAGTTACATAACATTGCTTAACAGACTGTTTTAGCTACAATACTAGGTAACTCTTGATATGTTAATACTCTGATGCTTAAAACCTTGCTGATTCTAGTTAATGCACCAAGGCATCCATCTCATCTTTGTGATTTGCATCCAAACCTTCTACTTAAGATTTTGCCAAACACTACCTCACTTTAGCAACTGCTATACAAGACTTAATTGCTAATTTTATGATGATTTGTTTACAACAAACAAAGGGATTGACAAATCACACAAATCCTCAATATATTAATTTTTGCAAGAGCTTTAACGTGCAATGTGCCCTTGAATACATTCTTGTGATGCGGAACTTGAGAACTGATAATACAACAAAGGGATGTTTGGAAGGAATGAATCCACAGTTTTTAATGCTTTGAAAAACAAGGCTCAAGCAGTAACTACTGCACAAACCGTTGTGTTTGATGAATTAACTACAGATACTCTAGAACTTGGATTCACCTAGAGTTAAATAAAAGTTGGTGAAACTCAGTTCCTGAAGAACAGCAAATACTTTATTACACATTCGTATTTTCTGCAAGAGAAAATAATCTTGCAGAAAATAGGAATGCGTAACAAGAATGATTGAAGTTTGTTCTTACTAAAAATGGTAGATTGATTTGTAATGAAAATATATCATAATATGAACTGAAGTTAAAATTGTGATTAAAAAAAAAAAAAAAGATAAGCCTGTAAAAGAACAATAGCCTCATCAAAATAGCTATCTCCCACAGAGTTTAAACCTTCAATACACCTAATGCTTGAGTGTTTCAAGTGGAAGTATGCTGTTTTACATGTAGAATCAACAGCGGAGTAGGCAAGCCAGAGAGGAAACCAGCTGTGGCTACTGATCACCTAGAGAACTACTCATCCACCTCTGCCAACCCCATGAGCTCTCCAGAGGATTGAGCACATTTTTACAATATCAGGAATGTATTCACAGAAGTAGATTTTTTTAAAGGTGCATTATTTTATTATGTTTATTATCTAGGAGCCTTGTAAAAATTAGTCATTGCTTGCATCAATTAAAATAACTTTTCATCAAATATGTGTAGATGTGGCAGGAAGTTTAGTCTAGGGATTAAGAAATTTCCTTATTTTCCAATATATAATCTATAAATTGATTATGTTTTTCCTGAAACAAAGTTCCCTTAGGGATGCATCTGTTAGCTTAAGAGACAGACTGTTACACGTAGGCTTGACCACAGAGCTGTGGGAGCCACCCTGCTGTGGCTCCTGCATGTAAGGGCTTTTGCATGTTGGTTCTATGATGGCTAGTTGAACAAATCTTAAAACCAGCAGGGTCCAGGTGCTAGTAAATATAGGCAAATTCACCCAATAAACACTGTCTTTATCCCCTATAAGACCAGCTGGGTATGTATAGCTGCACAAGTCTTTTTCTAGATCTAGATCCAAGCTATTTGTTCAGAGACACAGACTCATATAGTAGAGATTAATTCTTAGATTCCCGTTTAAGACCTTGTATTTCTAAACACATTGATGGCACAGCAGATACAGCCACTAGGGGATTTGTTTAGATAAAGTTTAGACATCAGTGTAGATGAACATAAAACATAAAAAAAAAAAAAAGAGATAAAATATAGCATATACTGGACAGAACTTCTGACTGCAAGCAATCAACTAGTAAGATTGAATAATTGCACAACTGTTTTATAGTCACAAACAAGAGGAAATTTAGTTCTTCCTGCAAGTATACAACTAAAAGCACAAACCCATAAAACTTGCTTGCATTCTGCCTTAGTAGCAGAACTGCAGTTAGAAGTTTACCATCAATGACTTCAGATTTTTTCAACGACATCAAACACACTTCATACTGAGAAAGATGAATTCTTTTTGTCAGCCTACAACCACTCAAACAGAAAAAAAAGATCAGTTCACAGCCTAGCAGAACACCAGCCAAAACCAATTCAGTATTAGAACAGAGACTACAAAACACGAACCACTGTCTTTTATACTTATTTAAGTACTGCTACCTCAAGGAAGTCTTTATGGTTCACTCCTGAAATTTCTCATTCCTTCTTCAGGATCTCAGCCACCACCCACTCACCTCATAAATGCCAGATCTGCTTTGTCAGATTCAAGTCCCAGAGGAAGCCTGCATTACACCTTTCCCACACAGCCTTAGCAGGAAACTTGTCATGGAGGTCAGGTTTTCCTCCCACACTATTTCAAAGAGAAAACACAGTTTCTACTACAATAAACAAATAGATTTTTTAAAAAGCAACAACAAACGCCTTATTTGAATTTTCATATGCAGTTAACAGAAACTTGATTAATCTCTTTCCTCAACATACAGAATAAGCAGTGTGCCAACCTACTCTTTCCCTTTTAAGTAATTGGAGACATCTGTTGACCATTTGCTAACGGAAAATAATCAACCAATTTATACTTTGTCAACAGATCTGTTTTTATATGCTAAGTGGTTTGGCTTGTTGAATGTATTTTGGTTATATTGTATAGAAAAAAAATGTAAGGCAGTTCTCTTACTGAGAAGACGTTGGATTTTATTTTCAAGTCTTTTATATTTTCTCTAATTTTTATATAGTAGTAGTATTTCTGATTTTACCTATTGAGTGCTTTCTCGAGTATTGCAGCATTATCTACTGTGTCAGTCTTAGATAATAATAAAATAGAAGGTATGATGCCTGACTGAATTACTTCCAGCCCAAACTCTTCATATAAGGATACAGTTTCAAAAAACAACATTTATTCTTTCCATATATGCTGCAACGGGAACCAAATCTGCCTTTTTTCTGGACTGAAAAAGTTATGACATCCAAAAGTTCATTAAACACATATGATAACACTAGTTAAAAAAAAAACTAGTAATGAAGAAATTATTTTATATTCCTTATGTCTATTGACACTTTTGGAGGGACTGTGAATCAAAATCAGGACAATGTTTTGTTGATTTCTGGGGGCATGGTACATTTAAAAGCAATTAACTGAGGGCAGGGAGAGAAGTGGAGTGTAGGAACTTAACCAATACAGACTAGTTTACCAATGTATTTATTGGATGGTTTAGATGATCTATAGCATATTCTACTCCTTGAAGAGCTGCTTAAGTTCTTATTTATTCTTCTATCACTGAAATTTCTTAAAAGCTCTTGATAACCAGCTCTCTTACAGCAGCTCAAATGGACCAAGTTCTGCCTTTTGAAAATTAAGTCCTTTCAAGAGGATAAATTTACAATATTTTAAAACTGTGCTAAATTATGCACATTTAACAGGCTTATCACTACTATAAATTGTACAAAACATTATGGATTCAAAGTATCCTTCTGTGAACACAGCTTTACCGTACAGTGGCAACTTGAGGCAACATAGTTCTGTTTAATTTTTTAGCTGAAGCTGAATACGTAGTAGAAGGCCCTTTCTTGAAGAAATCTATGGCCGAAGTAGAATTTATCTAAAATTCCCAAATGCCTGCAACCAGCAGTAAAAAAGATAACTTGTTTTTTTGATCCTGCCAGCACCACACAGAGACACAGTTCTTCCACAAACAGGTCTAGTAAAACTTCTTAGGGAGCAACCAGATCAAAAGTGAGTGGGCAAGTACTGGAAGTACACATAGCTACTCTTTAGGAAATGTTTAGGGAATGAAACAGGAGTGAGTGAAAGCCTGCGATCAGAGTCAGAGGCTAGGGAGCAGAAATGTACACTATGCATCAGTAAGTGTTAAGAATGATGGATAGCTGAGCCCTTCTGAAGTCAGGAGCTACTTGCAAAGCTTGTATTATTCACTGCTGCTGAGGATATAATTCATTACATTAAGTTTGTAAACCTCTATGCAAGATAAAAGAGCAGAAGAAGTGGTTTACTCTTGTAAGCAAACCTTTCCTTCCAGAATGACCATTAATTGCACTAAGTTTGTATATACAGTATTTTTTATTTTGTTTACTCCTTTACATTAACATAATACTGTAGTAGAGGTGGCAGCTGACTTGGAGTTCCTTTATCTGCAATCCTGTTGTTTAAATATAAGGCTATTCATTTCCTGGTAAGATTTGGTGCTTTTTGGTTTGTTTGGGGTTTTTTAAGTAAACTAGCTAATAACCATCTCTGGTAATTAATTTTGGAAAAGTGATTAAAGTCAAAAAACAAAAGAAGAAGAAAATCCTCTTTGACCTACATTACAATCAGCCACTCACTGTGTGACTATATGAAGTATCAAAGGCAGTTCTGAAGTTTAGCTTACACAAAGGTGAGAAAGAAAAAGTGGTGGGAGTGCAACTGAACTAAAAGCTTTTAAATAGAAATAAGATCCATAATAAAAACAAAAAAGTTTTCATTCCTATGATTCCCTTATATCATGTGTAAGCTGAATTCACTATCATGCAGCATACCTAGGAGGAAGAAGACAAGTTTTAATTATTAAAAGCAATTTCACTGGATGTGATGATAGATACAGATTTTTCTGTGTGGTTTCAGATACATATATGTGATCATATGCCACAAAATGGGAAATCTGATTGCTTTGCTGATGTACTGCAGGGTGAATTACTCTTACTTTATTGTAATTCACATAGGAAAGTGGAATGTAGAACCTTTCAATTTTTAGATCATCACATTAAGGAAGAGATGTGTCTTTTTCCTAAGAAAATATACTGCCTTTGGTCTAAAACTCAATACACCTAAACATTTCATAGCATTAAGGCTGTTTATAAATATTTTGGGCCTAATTCATGTTTTATTAATAAGAATTAGTACCATTGCAAAATGTCAGCCAGCATTAGTGTTGTTGTGGGAAAAGATTTATTGCCAAGGATTCCAAAACCATCCTGCCTTGTATGAGAAATAGCATGGCCATCAGGATCAGGGAAATGATTTTCCCACTCTACTCAGCACTGGTGAGGGCAAATCCCAAATCCTGTGTCCAGTTCTGGGCCCCTCACGATAAGGCAGACTTTGAGGTGCTGACGTGTGTCCAGAGAAGAACAAAAGAGCTGGTGAAGGGTCTGGAGCACAAGTCTGATGAGAAGTGGTTGAGGGGAGCTGGAGTTGTTCAGCCTGGAGAAAAGGAGGCTCAGGGGAGACCTTGTTGCTCTCTACAAATACCTGAAAGGAGGTTGTGTCCAGGTGGGGAGTGGTCTCATTTCCCAGGCAATGTGTGACAGGACAAGAGGAAATGGCCTCAAGTTGCACCACGGTAGGTCTACGTTGGATATTAGAAAAAAATTCCTCACCAAAAGTGTTGTCAAATATGGGAACAGGGTACACAGGGAAGTGGTGGAGCTACCATTCCTGTAGGTATTTAAAAGATGTGTAGTTGTGTTTTAGTGGTGGAGTTGGCAGTCCTGGCTTAATCACTGGACTCAATGGTTTTAAAGGTCTTCTCCAACATAAATGATTTTATGATTCCATGATCTTTCCATTTAAATTTTTGAAGAGGTGTTAATAGCAGACATTGATACCAAAGGAGTAACAGCCTATTGGAGCATTTCAGTAGCAAAAAAAAAAAAAAA